>CM024757.1:92000983-92164302 GCA_014218235.1 Colocasia esculenta
ATAGCTACAGCATGTTCAAGGAAAAGTGGTGCAACCTAAAGCTGCATATGTGCTTAGGGCCAAACAGATTAAGGGAGTGTTGCAATGGTTAAAGCAATTGAGATTTTCGGATGGATATGTCTCGAATATTGTGCGTTGTGTAAATGTCAATGAGGGAAAAATATACGGAATGAAGAGTCATGACTGCCATGTTTTCATGCAAAGACTGATGCCTCTTGCTTTTCGTGAGTTGTTGCCGAAATAAATATGGGGAGCAATGACTGAGCTGAGTCAATTCTTCAGGATTTTATCTGCATCAGAATTCAAAATTTCATTTTTGAAAATACTGTATGTCTTTTATTTATTATTAATGTTTCTCATTTTAATTTGTTTTAATATAGGATCCAGCTCCAGACGATGACGAGGCAGGGACAGCAGACGATCCAGCAGATCTATGTTGATTTTTGTATTCATTATTCTATATGATTTTATATTTATTGTATTTTATGATTTTATGTTGATTGTTAGTATTTGTTAAATTTATGAATATTGTAGCAGGTTTGACATTGTAGCAATGTTGACAAATCATTTTTATTTGCCAATTTAAAAAAAATTATATGTGTATTTTCCAACGGATTTTCCTACGGATAAGTATCCGTCGGAACTTATAAATTACCGACGGAAAAAGACCGTCGGTAATACCTTCGGAAAATACTGACGGGTCGGCCTACGGATATGTATCCGTCGGAATTGATAAATTACCGACGGCTAAACACCGTCGGCAATTCCGTCGGAAAATACTAACAGATTGGCCGACGGATAAGTATCCGTCGGAACTGATAAATTACCGACGGCTAAACACCGTCAGCAATTCCGTCGGAAAATACTGACGGCTTTACCGACGGATTATATCTGTTGGAGGTTTCGACCGAATTCCGACGGAATTGTCATCCGTCGGAAATTTCTGACCAAGTATTTCCGACGGAAAGTTTCCGACGAGCTTTGGATGGAAAGCGGTCAGAAGGCTCCTTTTCCGACGGAATACCGACGGATTTCCGACGGATTCAGTCCGTCGGAAATAGCGCATTTTCTTGTAGTGTGCCCCCAATTTTAGCAATGAAATTAATTGAGAAATACGATGAGTAAACATTCAGAAGTCATAGACAAATGACTAATACAAGTAGAGTCCACAATTGAAATCTCTTCCTTTAATCATCATAATCGAATATTACAATCTCCAATATCAAAATAAAGAGAACAACTCTCTACTGCTAATCTCTCTCTCTCTTAAAAGAAAGGTAAAAATTACAATGATGACCATTCTCTCACTAACTAGCTAGAATTAATAATGACTCTCTAAAGTGTACTCCATGCTCGACACATAAGTCCCATCATTAAGGTTTATTCCTCATCCTCGCTAACTAAAAATGTTAGGAAAAGCATATATGAGCGCACTCACCCAGTAGGATTTATATCTTAATATGCATGCAATAATATAAATGATTAACATTTTATTCAAAAAGGCATGAGCAAAACAAGCTAAATCACAAGTACGATAAAACTGATGACTAACTGCTAGCAGGATATCATGAAGCTAAGAACATAGCATGACAGTATATCCAAAATTTTAATGTTTAACTAGTAATCCAAGAACATAAATTAATCATATCAATAATGGATCAATAATGTGCTTTTCACGAGACAATCATGTAATTTGTTTCAGTCTAAATGTACTTTGTGGGTTTATAGTAATGCCATGTCTAAGCAGAGTACTAGAATTATCAGATCGCAGAGGATATGGGTCAACAGATACAGATTGACAATAACATAATATATGTCCGAATTACAGACAACAATGTAACAGAATATCAGACATATGTCTACCTTAATCAGAACAGACAGAACCGGTGCAAATGCAAACACTGTCATTAGCCCTTACAAGTATTTTTCGGTGGCTCTCTGCCCCTAGGACTACATTGGAGCCCTTTAGAGACTCTTAGTGTCCGATCACATAAAGTAGTCAGAATGCATTTTAGTCAAGAGTTCAAGAATTCAAGAATGAGTAATAACAACTTAATGGTGGCCATTAATGTAATTTCAAGAGTTCAAGAATTTCACGTCAAGATGTTTGGGAATATTAGTAAGATCGTGTCAAGAATAGTGTTCACTAACAGTTCTAAGAATATCGTGTTAAGAGCAATATTCAAAAGTATGGTATTACGTACATGATTATTAAGGAGACAAAAAAATAGCATAATGATATGTTTTTAGTTCAATTCAATATTTCATTTAATGACTTGTCGATGTGTGTATTCTCCGAGTACAATCGAGAAAGGAAGATTAGAAGAACTTTATAGTACAATATGTGTTGGATCGAAATGGCACTAAGAATGTCCTAGAGGGGGGGTGAATAGGACTTCTTCCTTTTTAAAAAATTTGCTTCTGAAATTGCACAACGCTCAATAAATTGTAAGAGCTTAGTGTGGTGTGTATGATTCAAGTGTAGACAAGGTGGAAACAATCACACAAAAATGCACAAGAGTTTATCCTGGTTCGGCCCTTCCTACATGGAAGTCCTACATCCAGTCCTCAAGCCAACCACTTGAGATTTCCACTATCGGCCAATAAATTGGCCTTCTCTCACCCTTGAGAGGAATTACAAACCGACTTGCTCCCAAGCAAGTCTTCCCTAAATAGGGGTACAACAACTACATTTCACAGGGTCTTCCCTTCACAGAAGGGGCAATGCAGAACCAGACTTCTGCAGAAATTACACAGGAATAATAAAGAAACACTTGTGTGTTTGCCTCAGATCTGAGCACAAATACCTACAGACTTCAGAAGGATTAATAAATCAGAAATGAGACTTGAATCCTATATGAAATGCAAGGGTGGACTTGAAGAAAATAGGAAATTACAGTTGCCACCCAACACTACTAGGAGAGCTTCAGAGAAAGTCTTCTAAGGAAGAAAAAGCTCTCAGACTTTAGCTTTCAAAAGGGCTTGTGAGACTTGAAGGAATTCGAATGAAGCTTGTAGGAGATGTCAAAGCTTGTATGCGCTTGTTGTTGTTCTTTTCAAACTTGAGCTCCTTTTATAAACATCAGAAAAATAGCCATTTAGAAAATAGTCGTTGGAGCTTGTGGCCATTTGAAATATGTCCGTTTGAAGAGATCTCTAGGATCCTTTGGGTCTTGAAGTGTTTGATATTCAGAAGTCTTTCAGTTTTGCTTCTTTCCAAGATCTTCAGAAGGAGGTGCAGTTTTCACTGCTAGAAGATAAGCTCTTTCTCTTCGGAATGGACTGTGAAAGGAGCATTCTAAAAACGTGCTCCAATAAATGTCTGCCCAAAGACAAGACAAAAGAGAAGAGTATCTCCATACCTTTGAGGTAGGTATGTCAGAGAAGTACAAAGAAAGGTATGGAAACCTCAGATGCAGAAGCTTTTAGATAGGAGGAGTAGATAGACAGTTAGGCTAAAAAGGTAAAGTATGGGTCTATCAGTGGTAGGTGAGACATGTCAGATGCCATGTGCCTGAAAATACATAAATGCATTGTATCTATTGTATCCAGGAAAATCCGGAGCAAAGACATGAAGACCATGAAGCTAAACTAAAAAAAATATCTCAGAAGTAGTCTGCAGTCTGCATAGGATTTAGATAAATATTTTAAGTATAATGTTTCTTGTCCTGTTAGAGAAATACAATAATAATAATAATAAAATAATGACAAGATGATGTACCAATAAAATATTGAAAGTTAAAAAATGTATGAAAAGATTTGGAGATAAACTTGCATTAGGTGTTAAGCCTAAAACAGATCAAAAAAAGGTATTAAGTACAGAATTATCAGTGAAGTCGAATGCATAAGAACATACAATTCGACTGAAGGAGTAGAAGTGATTCGACTCTAGAAAGGATTAATAAGGTAATTCGACTTCTGAGAAAAGACAAGGCTATTCGTCTATAGCAGTCGAATACTATATATGATTTCTGATGCATTCGACTGTGGCAGTCAAAGATAACAGTCGAATCAAGAATTGGATTTTGTAAGGCATTCGACTGTACCAGTCGGAGTCATTAGTCGAATTACATATAAAGTTTTGGACTTAGAAAATTTTGGAGGTTGTTTAACTTCGTTTCTGAAGAAGTCGAAGTTAGCAGTCGAAGTCAACAGCTGAATTCAGTAGGGCATAGAGAGAGTCCGTGGACTTAGAAAATTTTGTGATCAGGATTTTAGCTGAGGTATTTATCTATATATATATTTTTTTGTGATATATTTTCTTTGTAGAATATCTATTTAAGTATTTTGTCATAGCAAAAATAATGAGTACATTTGAATTAAGAAAATCTTTAAATTTAAATTTCTAAATTTCTTAGGGGTAGTTGCTCAACAATTCTCCCCTTTTTTGTTAATGACAAAAATATTTAAATAGTCAGTAATAAATCAGTTTTTTTCTCCCCCTTTGTGACATTAACAGAAAGGATAGTCAAGCAAAAGACATTTCATTCAGAAAACAAAGGAAATACATAATAAAATGTTCATGACTTAGATAGAGAACTAGGAAAATATAGAGATCTAGGGATCTTGGCAAGAAAAGGTTGAAGGAGATCCCAGAGCTTCTTCTCATTCTTCTCAAAGTAATTGTCAAACAATGCACCATCAATGTTGTAATCAGGATTGGTGGAGGGTAATTTTTTAAGAGATTTGATGTGGCGCCTCTGGAACCAGGAACTCCTATGGTGATACTTTTCTCTGTCTAAGCGAGCTTTGAGGGGAACAAACTGCTTAGAAGCTGGAAGGTGAAGAAACTCATTGAGAGTGATATTCCAATGCAGACCACTAGACACAGCTGAATCCTTGGCTTGATAATATATCAAGTACCTCTGTGCCCACCTATGACCAATGATCTTTCTTAAGTCCTTAAGACTCTTGGAGTGAAACTCATCAAGAGTAAGCTTCAGCTTGTCACAATCAGAGTGGTAAGAGGGATAAGCTGCTGCCCATTGATCAATATTTAATCTTTCGGATTCAGCAAAACAGAGTTGAAAGTCCAGAAGATGATAATGGTGTGTGGATAATTGTAGAAAGACAAATCGCTGAAAGGACAGTTTCAACTTATACTTGATTTTGAATCTGGTGGCAATGCGAATATATCTATTGAAGACTGCCTCTGCAAAATCTTTTCTGTAGGAAACTACTTCTATGAGGGGAGGATGCAAGCCAGAAGGTAAAGCCACAGTCATGGAAGGAACAATTTCTCTTTGGCCTCTTAAAAGATTTTCCCATTGGCCTTTAGAAACATCATGCAAACCTAATTGAATCTTTCGAAGTTGAAGTTTTTCATTTTGGTGTACTTGGCCTGAGAGTTCCTGAGATGAATTCCAAACAGCTCATGAAACCTTAGATTCAAGTGATGCTGAACTGTCAAGAATTGGTTTCTAGATTGGGTGTTTGATATCTGGCTGCTTCATCTGGATAGAGGTCAATGAACTCTTTGGGAGTTAAGCAATGACTTTTTTGAGAGATGAACTGAAGGTCTTCTACTGAAATTTATGTAGTTCTGAACAGAGTAGGAAGCCAATGTTCAAAGGTGAACCCTGACATCTCATGAATTTCAAGGAATGCTCGAATAGAGAGATATTCTCTGAACAGATTCATGCAATGCTCAGAGTGGTGGATGAAAGCATACCAAAATGGTGGAAGGAGTAAGGAAGGTTTGTCACCTAGTTTGGGCTCACTAGAGGCTGAAAGCTGTATACTTGGAAGTATTTCAGCTAGATGAAGAAGGGTTTTCTTGGAATCAGTTTTGGAGGTAGTGGGAAGAGAAGAAAAAAATTGAGGGCGTTGAGTGGAAACTCCAATTCTTCATACTCATCTCCTGAAAATATTAGGAAAGCAGGTGTGAGCGCACTAGCGCCCAGTAGAATTTACATCTCATGGTGCGGGGATGCTTTACGTAATTAACATGTTAACATTGACAATACTATCATGTAATGCTCATGACAATAATGATAGTGACAAATCCAAATCATAACATGTACGAGGATGATTCAATAAAAATTCTCATGTAGGACGGAATGATTATCAATGAGGAAGATGACAGTTCGATCACTTGACATGTAGGGAGAAATTCGATAGCATGTAGCATGTGCAATAGATTTCTCAAGTTGAATACCGTAGAATTTCAATGGGCAATAACATGTAGGATTCAATAACAATGACATGTAGGATTCAATAACAATGACATGTACAATAGGATTGGCCATTTCACATATAATAGTTCAATTAATCAATCAATCATTCATTCATTCAATAACAATTTGGAAATTACCCAGATCAATCTTGCATTCATTAGGTGATTGTCGAACACCTCATTGGGTTATATACCCTCGCGATTAAGTATTTCGGGTGCTCCTCCCAGGACCAAACAGGGCCCTATTTGCACAGGCATAGTTGTGAACCAAAGTTCCAATAGTTTCTGGTAATTCCATTCATTCATTTATGGCGACATGAATTCCAAGTAATGGACAATGATGAACTAATGATCATGTCAATGATGATAGAGAACAATGCAAGGGGACATGATCCAGATTAATTTCGGTAGTATAACGACTTATTCTTATTTGTCCAATCTTTACATTTAATGGCTTGATTTCAATGTTATCAAATCACTCTCACGAGAAGAAGATAAGAAGAGAGGTGAATTCTATCTTCTGGGTACTTCATTGGTACAACCAACTCGGTCTTCATGAGGGAATCCATGAAGTACGGAGATTTACAGAGGTCTTAGAGAAAAGGTCGCTAGTCTACCGATACGGAATGATCGATAGAGAGCTTCCAAATCCCCAAGAAAGGGTTGCCTATATGTGCAATGTGACGTGTAGAGCGTGTCTCAATCCACAGTCCACCAGTTAAAACGTTACGGAAAGCAAGCATCAAACATGCATGACATGTATGCAATGCAATCTATTTCCTGGTTGCAATACTTTTAACATTTATCACTTTTCAATTATGGATAGGACAGATTACGAACATAACATATCTCAATCATATGATCACATGGTAGATGACATTAAATCAATCATTGCGCTTAGAATAGATATTCAAATCATTATGATTTCATGTAGGTTATTCACTTTTAAGCCAGTGCATAACTATATGACATAATGCTACATAAGAATATACATAAACAAGACTGGACAGTACATTAAAACAGTCTCAGGTCGGTTCTAAAATTGCGTCCAACACAGTGGACTTTTTCACAACACGATGTACGATCAGATGTAACTAACTGTGAAGGGATCAAATCACGTCAGTCTACATGGCCGCGTTTTAACTTGAATCACGTCGGGGGATGCCAACACGTTCAAGAAAAACATTACAATAATAATATAAAAATTGGGCGAAAATGTTTGAGAGGGAAACTGGCTAAATCATGTCGGGTGTTCCCATCGTGGTTCAGACCGGCGCAGAAACCCACGTGGCGCGAAGTCTCACGCGCGCCGTTGACTGGTCAGACACTGAATCACATCGGACCCCATAGACATGGTTCATTTAATCATGTCGGCCAAGGCCGACGTGATACCAGGCGCCGGAATCGCGTCGCTTGGACCGGACGCGGTTCAAACCTCAGACCGAAAACATGTGAAACAGGAACCGATCATCATGCAATACTTATAACTCTCTATCTACTGACATTTAGACAAAACTCTCAACATGAAACATGACGTGGACAACTAGTATAAGAACTTTAATGTTTTGCATTGGATCTAATTCGGTCTCAATTCATGTGAAACCTCTGAAGAACATAAAAAGTCCTAAACATACGTGACTTCGTTGCAACCTTCATGTCAGACCTATAACTTGAAATATATTGACATTTAGACAAACCTCTCAACACAAACGATGACGAGAACAACTAGTGGGAGAACTTTCATGTTGTGGGTTGGCTCTAATTCGATCTCAAATCGCATGCACATATGAAGAACGGGAAAAGCCCTAACAGTGCATGACTTGGGGAAAACGCTTAATACGACTCATGTACTCCGTGAAAATGGGCAAACCACTTGAAAATCAAACTATACATGATGCTCTAACCATAGGTATGTGCAACTTAAGTTTTCTACTCGAGATCACCTACCCTTGTGAAGATCTTAAGCAAATCGTGGTTCTGGACACAGCAGAGGATGTAGGGGGATGAAGCTCCGGTTCCCAGCCGTTCCTCTCTTCTTCTGGTGTCCTAGCTCGCCTCCACATGACCCCAACATGATGGGAAAACTTTCCTAAGAGTCTCTTCAAGTTTATTTATACATCTAGGGTTTATACATGTCCTAATGGGTTAGGGAAAGTGGGGTTGCGGTTTATGCATGTATAGTTGCCATAATTTGGAATTCTCCTCCCAATAGAGGTAGGAATACCATTAGGAAGGCTCCTAACATGGTTATGCACGAATTGGATTGACATCCATGGCTAATCCCTCAAGTTTTAAACCTAATTTGCCCTCACACTTTACCACATATTTACAGGTACGAATTTTGGGTATTTCTCTTGCTCCATTTTATTCTTGGGCCAAAAGTGATCTATGGCCCAATTTTGATAATTGGTCATTAATATATAATGTTGAAAGTCTCTCCAACATATTTATTTAATTTATGGTCGTGTTATTTTTCCGCGTTAACAATTTTCTGACTTTGTTTCCTAATTTGGGTAATTAGTCACATTGTGGCATACACTTGACCAAACGGATTTTTTGTTGTACAAATTTCTTTGTGGAACACTTAAGGATAATATTTGGGGTTTATTTATAATTTTTATGGAATTTTCCGATGTGTTCTCTCACGTACGATAGTGGTATGTATGTTTTATCATTCTGATAATATGAAAATTATTTATTTCAATTATTTCTAATTTTTCAGATACTGAATTTCTGGAGTGTTACAGAGTGTCCCACATTTCTTTAGCAATTTTACACTCTAAAACACGATTAAATTCTTTTTTAGATATTGCACAACATATAATACTTTTTACATGATAATTTCTAGATATTAATTTCTTATCATCAGCAGTCCATTCAGTTTTATCTTTTGTATTGGGATTTGTATCAACATCTTCTTTAACTAACTAGATGTCAAGATTTATACCTTATATGAAGATTTCCATGCATGTCTTTCAGTAGTTGTAATCTTGTCCATCAAAGAGAGGAGGACGATTGATTGATTGACTTTCTTGTCCAAACTCAGCTGCCATCATCTCGAAATTGTTGGATTTCTTTGAGAGAACCCTCTCTAATACCACTTGTTGGGGTGAATAGGTGTTTTTCGTCGCAGAAGCTAAATTATCAATTACTTAAGAGCACAGGTTAGTTAGGTTAGTCAAACCACAAAGAACACACAAGTTCTATCCTGGTTCATACCTTCCTTCCATTGGAAGTCCTACATCCAGTCTCTAAGCCATGCTTAGGATTTCACTATCTTTTCATAGATACAACACTCTGGTACTTACTGGTCTTCCCTTCTACACAAGGGGAAAAATAATCCGCTAGCTACCATTAGCCTTCCCTTTACAAGGGAAACATACCACCAAGACTATCTTGGCCTTCCCTCTTTTAGAGGGGCACTCACCTGCTCAACAGGTCATCCTTTCTAAAGGGGTGCACTTACTTTTAACAAGCTCCTTATATGGAGAACTGAACTTTAGAAAGACTCCAAACTACAAGAATAGGAAGGAGAGATTTAGTCTGAAGAACAACTTCCTGAATCTAAGAAAAGAACCTTTTACAAGGCAAAATTTGAACAGCTGCTTCACTGCATGCACAGGCGAGACTTCAACGCAGCGCCCATGCAATGTCTATGGAGAGGAAGCTTGACGCAACACAGTTGCACCTTTTTCACCTCTTCTCAAGTATGTGCTTGTCTCTTTCTTTTACTATCTTGTATATGTCTTGTTATCTCCCACGCTCATGTATATGCTCCCTTCCAATTGTCAGTATATTTATAGGCCTCATCTTTGTAGCCGTTGCTTGAACTGTTTGAATCTATCCGTTGGAGAGATAGTCGTTGCTTGATCTATTTGAATCTACCCGTTGGAGACATAGTCCTGCACGTCTTCTTTCAAGGGTGACGTGTGAGTCTTCTTCCAAGAGTGACATGCATGTCTTTTACATTCACATTGATCAGACAGTCTTTTGCGCTGATGCTATTTCGTCCTTATCCTGAAATATACAAGTTCCAAGATATACTAGACTGGGTCTAGTATGTTAGCTACGGAGATGATCATAGGTACTTGTGAGATATTTCAAATGTTGACGGCCATCAGTAATTAATGTTCTATTGAAAAAGGTTCTGCATATAGATAAAATATGTAGTAGGTAGAGATCGTGAGTGCAGATCTGACAGAGGACAATATGAATGTTCTTAGTGGCAGATGTCAGAAGATCTTTTTTCGTAAACTTTGACTCAAGCTTTTAGGAAAAGGATATTTTTAGAAATAGAGACATGATATTTTTAAATCCAAAGATCTTGTAAAAGTAAGCGTGAAATACATGTTGATTTATCATTTGTACTAAAGATTCGTAATTTAAAATGTAGTTGAATTCAGAGTTTTACCGTGAGCTTTCTACATTAAAAATGCCATGAATATGATATAAAATGTTAATAATGAGAAGATATCATACAATTTGTATATTCTTCATTATATCTGATAAAGATATAATGTTATTTAATCAAAATGATACAACATGATCTTCGTACATGTCAAAGTAAACTTCGGATATGACGAAGCTGACTTCGAATATGATGAAGTGAACTTCGGATATAACGAAGCTGACTTCGGATATGTCAAAGTGAACTTCGGATATGACGAAGTGAACTTCGTATATTACGATTTCAGCATGATCAGTCGAAGTATGATCTTTATGTTTTACTTTGCATATGACGAAGCTAACTTCGGATATGATGAAGTGAACTTCATATATCATAATTTCAACATGATCAGTCGAAGTAAGGTCTTCGTGTTTTACTTCGTATATGACGAAGCTAACTTTGGATATGATGAAGTAAACTTCGGATGTGACAAAGTGGACTTCGTATATGATGAAGTGAACTTCGTGTATTTCTTAGGCAAACAAAGTTATACTTGGGATATTCTGAGAAGAATAATGTGTATGACTAAATATGCTTTAGAGATTTTGTTATATGCCATGTAAGAGAAAGAAATATAGTTTTGTTTATAAGTAGATATCTATTTATTTTGTCATCTTCAAAACTACTGTATGTTTTGGATTAAATCTTTAAATATGCAATGTATATGTTGGGCAGAGGTTCAACAATCTAGACTAAACAAAGCAGAAGAAATGGTTTCTGGAAAACCCCTTTGAGTCGCGTCAAGGACAGATGACGCCTATCATATGATTGAAATTGTGGCAAAAGAGGGTCTTCGGGATGGAAAAAGTCTAGATTTCCAACAAAGAGGTTGCTGGAAATTCATAATAGAAGGAGTATAATATCATAATTGGGGGAATTAGTCTAGGGGTGCAGGACTCAAGAGGGTAAGAGAGACCCCCAAACCTTCTATAACAGTAAAAAATGCTTAATGTTCTACATGAGGAAGTTGAGGAAAGACAGGGATAGCAAAGATAGACTTTGGCAGTTCTCTATAGGAGTTATATGCATTATGTTGAGCCTGAGATCACCTACCTTAGATTGCTCTCCATTCTTTAGTTCCTTCAAGTCGAAGAAAGGACAAGAGGAAGAACTCCAAGATCCTCAATGTAATGCCCCTCTTAGACCGGTACAGCTGTACATACTCACATCGGGTCCAAGGGTGGTGCTACAGTGGAAACATCCAACATTATCGGTTCATATTGAGTTATACGCAAATGACAACTAATTGCCAACAAAATTTGCAACGGAATGAATTTTTGTCATTCCATCAACATTGTATTCAAATACCAAGTCTAGAGGATAAATGAAGAAACTACAATAGTCCAAAGTAATAATAGTTTCACAAGTCCATAATTGACACAATGCTCAAATTACAATTTATTCTCACATACAAGTTCACTCAAACACACTTCTGAAACAAAGGTCTAAGCCTCCAAGTCCTCACGCTTAGAGTCAGAATGGACTAACTCCTCAGTACCAATGTCCTCAGCCTCCCCTGAAATGTTAATCAAGTGTGAGTCTACTAGACCCAGTGAGCAACAAGGAAAGACAATTCAAGATTTATCATATAACTACTTTTAAAACATGATAAACATATTCAATCACTTAGCCTTGATATAATATAGCTCTTACCTGCCAATGTACTCTAGATTATTTGTCAATCATTTTCCATACAAGATGATCACTTATCAAGTAAAGAAAACAATTCATATGGCATGTGGACCTTATCATGTAGTAGGACATGTAGACAATATCATGTAGCATTTAGATAATATCATGTAGCATTTAGACAATATCATGTAGCATGTAGACAATATCATGTAGTATGGCATGTAGAGTTGCCAAGACATAGCCCCACTACTAATAGAGATCATGTAATGTGTAACATTCACTTATCACCTAGGCAAATCAGTGATGAACTCTTGGTCATTGCGCAATACCGGGGGAAGTCCTCACCACCTTAACCAGAAGAACATGTCTACATCCAGGATTTCATCCGTTGCCCACGAATTCATGTAGTCAATTTCATGTAGGTGAACCATAACCATAGGGGCATTCTATGGCGTAGTTCCATGTAGGCATCACTATAATAGTAATGTCTTATTGGCCATATCATTTCAAAAATCTTATGACATGTATTCATGCAATTAATATCTACATGTAATTCTAGCATGATTTTTCACAAAATTTTGCATGGTTGCCAATTCATTTAGTAACACAATAATATAAAACTATACAACTCATTTCATCATTTCTGAAATCATTATTCTACTGTGCAACAGTGACCTATCATGATACTACATTGATTGTTTAGATCAAAATTCAATATTCATGTACTCTTTCTCACATCTATCCATTCCCATGTACATCTTCATAATTCAAAAAATTATAGCAGCAAGTACAGTGCACAGAAAACCTTGAAATTTTGACAGTAAGTTTCTTCCTAGTCCTGCATTACATATACCAAACTTCATATTTTTCTGAATCAAGCATCATTTTCTAGGATTATTTTTCACTACTTGAATTAACTAATATGGCACAAGGCTCAAATGAAACATACATTTACTGTGCGAGACTGAGCATGATCAGTCTATATATTTCTATGTAACAACAATAAGAACTCAAATGAAATTTCACAATGTAGATCACACCCATTTATCCTTCTTTCTTCATATCTTACTAAGAAAAGTATCTCCTAAAGACATAATATGCATAGACCATGTGTCACGCATGACTTTTCTGTTGTATAACAGTGCATATTTACACAGAATATAACCTAATCCAAAACCCTGTACATGCATGAATCACAACTTAAAAGCAGTTAAAGAGATCTGTAGAAAAATAGCATAGATGAACTTAAGGACAATGTAGATTGTCGTTTACACAGGTTAACAGCAATAGACCCCATCGTTAAGATCAGTTGACGGCGACACATAGCGCCGTTAAGATATATATAGACGTCCAGTACATTGACATTTACATGAAATAAATGGCAGCCAATGTTGACGTTAAGTTCTTTCGGTCAAAAAACCAGAAAACATACATAAAATACCCAAACTTTAATCCCATCCTACTCTCTTAATCAAGGGTTTAAAAATCTCTATAGAGTCTAATATCCTAAAATGTTCCCCCATGTTACTTGCCTCTAACCCTCCTTCTGGAGCCACGATGAAAAAGTTGAAGATGCCCGCCATGGCAACAAGGTAGTCTTCTTCGTCGCCTTTGGTCACCGATCCATCCTCTAGAACAGTGCCTACCCTTGAAGATCTTTCTTAACATGATCCTTCAAGTTGCCTCTCTGCCTAGCTCGCTTCGATCTTCATGAATCGCCGCATAGCAACTCCTCTTTTGGCTCTCTTTTCTCACCTCTAAACCAGTGAAAAACCTCTTCCTAAAAGCCAAATCGGGGTCTTATAAAGACTCCTACGGTTTACCCAAGATCTAATCCTGACCATTGAATTGAAAATGTCCCGATCCATTGGATAAATACCAAGAAAACGGCCTATCATTTTGCTCCAGAATGATAGCCATAAAATTGGCAAGTCAGGTTAACGTCAACATAGGTTGCCATCTACCATGAGCTAAACGGCAATCAATCATGTCGTCAACATATCTGACCAAAAAAATAAATATTTTAGAAATACATAAACGGCACAGACCTCTGTCGTTTACAGTAGGTAGATGACAATCGATCATGCCATCTACTTTAGTAAACGGCAGTGAATTTTGACGTCAAGTTCATCAATTTCATAGTTCAATATTAGAAGTTGAAACACATACACACATTATAAAATTCTAACAAGCAAAAGCTTTAGGGCACTACACCCTCTCCCCCTTAGAATAATCTTCATCTTTGAAGATTGAGTCAAAACACTTACCAAATAATGACAAATATTACTTCTTCATCATCTCTTCTAATTCCCACGTTGCTTCTTCATGCGAGAAATTCCTCCACAAGACTTTCACAAAAAAAATAGACTTGGATCTCAATTCTTTAACCTTCCGATCTAAAATCTCTATTGGTTGATCTTTGTAGGACAAATTTGGTTGAAACTGCACTGGTTCAAAGCTGATCACATGCGCCGGATCTCGAGCATATTTTCTCAACATGATACATGAAAAACTGGGTTCACTCCTGCCAAAGATGGTGGCAAAGCTAACTGGTATGCCACTTTCCCCATCTTCCTCAACACCTCAAAAGGACCAATGAATTTGGGATTCAACTTACCTCTTTTCCCAAATCTCACTACACCCTTGGTTGGTGAAACTTTGAGAAATACATGATCTCCAATCTAAAAAACCAAGTCCTTCCTCCTCGAGTCTGCATAACTCTTTTGACGATCTTGTGCTGCTTTCAGTCTCTGCACAATCAACTTGATCTTCGCTGAAGTCTCTTGTACCACTTCTGGCCCAACAAGATGCCGATCTCCTGACTCCTCCCAACACAATGGGGATCTACAAGGCCTCCCATATAAAGTCTCGAATGGAAACTGTTATTGTAGGCAAATTCCACAAGAGCTAGGTGGTGTTCCCATTCACCTCTCCAATCAACTACACAAGCCCTAAACATATCCTCTAACGTCTGAATAGTCCTATCATAATGTCCATCTGTTTATGGATGAAATGCTGAACTCAGCTTCAACTGACTGCCAAATGCCTGCTGCAAACATTGCCAAAATCAAGGTGTAAACCTTGGGTCACGATCTGAGATGATCGACTTTGGAATGCCATGTAACTTCACAATACCATCTATGTACAGTCTGGTCAAGATCTCCACAGGCTGCTTCTTCTTCATAGCTAGGAAATGAGCACTCTTCGAAAATCTATCAACAATCATCCATATAGAGTCATTCCCCCTAACTGATCTAGGCAAACCAGTCACAAAATCCATCGTTATCTGCTCCCATTTCCACTGAGGAATATCTAGCTTCTGCATCAAACCTGAAGGTCTCTGACGCTCTGCCTTCACCTGCTAGCATATCAAACACTTTTCCACAAAATCTACAACATCCCGCTTCATGTCGAACCACCAGAATGAACGCTTCAGATCCTAATACATCTTTCCACTGCCTGGGTGAATGGAGAACTGTGATCGGTGAGCTTCTTCCAAAATTTCCATCCATAGGATCATATCATTAGGTACACATACCCGATGATTCAAACGAATAACACCATCTTCATCTCTTACTACACCAGATTTCCCAACCAATTTCTGCAATGGAGGATCATCTGTTTGCCAGGTAAGAATCTTATCATGCAAAGAAGATCTAATGGTCAACTAGGCCAAGAACATATGACACAATTGTGGTTCCAGAATGGCCAATGAACAAGTCGTATCCTCCAACATCTTCCAGACCTGGTGCAACATCTGCCTCTTCCTGCTTAAGGCATCCGCCACCACATTAGCTTTTCCTGCGTGGTAGATAAGCTCAAAATCATAATCCTTTAAGAATTAAATCTATTTTTGTTGCCTCAGATTCACCTCTTTCTAGGAAAACAGATACTTAAGACTCTGATGGTCAGAGAATAGTTCAAATCTCACACCATAAAAATAGTGCCTCCGAGTTTTCAGAGTAAAGACCACCGTTGCAAGTTCTAAGTCATGAGTCAGATAGTTACGTTCATGCTCTTCAAGTTCTTAGAAGCATACACAACAACCTTTCCACACTACATTAGAACACAACCAAGCCCAATTTTCGAAGAATCAGTGTAAATAGAGAAAGAGTCCACACCATTGGGCAATACTAGTACTAGCGTTGTAGTCAACCAAGTCTTCAGCTCCTGGAAACTTCTTTCATAAGCTTCGGTCCACTCGAACTTAACTCCTTTCCTCGTCAGCCTCGTCAATGAAGCCACAATAGAAGAAAACCCCTCTAAATTGTCTATAATAACCTGCCAAACCAAGGAAATTTCTAATCTCGGCAGATGATCTAGGTGGTTCCCAATCTAGGACTACTTCCACCTTTGCTGGATCTACAGAAACACCATCTCCAGATATAACATGCCCCAAGAAATGAACCTCCTTGGTCCAAAAATTGCACTTACTGAATTTGGCATATAGTTTGTGCTTTCTTAAGACTTCAAGCACAATCTTCAAATGCTCTCGGTGAGACTCCTCATCAGGCAAGTAGATCAACACATCGTCAATGAAGACCACGATAAAAGAGTCAAGGTACTGCTGAAAAACCCTATTCATTAGGTCCATGAAAACAATTGGAGCATTCGTCAAACGAATGGTAAGATTAGAAATTCATAATGGCCATATCTTGTCCTAAAAGCCGTTTTAGAAGAATCCTCAGGCTTGATTTGGAGTTGATGATAGCCAGAATGAAGATCAATCATAGAAAACATAGAAGCCCCTTGCAATTGGTCAAACAAATCATCAATACATGGCAATGGATACTTGTTCTTAATAGTCACTGATTCAACTTACGGTAGTCGATGCACAGCCTCATCAACCCATCTTTCTTCTTCACAAAGAGCATAGGCGCTCTCCAAGGTGACACACTTGGCCGAATAAAACCCTTGTCCAGTAATTCCTGAAGTTGTTTCCGCAATTCCGCCAATTCTACTGGTGCCATACGGTAAGGAGCAATCGATATAGGTGAAGTACCAGTTACCAACTCAATACCAAACTCAATCTCCCTCTCAAGTGGCAAACCGGACAAGTCCTTGGGAAACACATCACTGAAGTCCCAAATGACCTTAATATCTTCCACAGTCTGTACCCTCTTCGAATCCGCAGAAAACACAACACTTGCAAGAAAACCACTACAACCTTTGTTCAACATTTGAGTTGCCTTCAATGCTGAGATCACAAACTTACCCGTCATATTCTTGGGTAACGGATGGGAAAATTCATCCTCACCCGAAATGCAAAAAATGATTATCTTCTTTCTACAATCCATAAGGGTGTAATGCTCCTCGAGCCAGTCTAAACCCAAAATGGCATCATAGTCCTTCATCATTAGTAGATAAAAACTACCTGGCAAGTCTTTCTCCTCGATACTCACATGGAGGGAAGAAAAACACTGCCCAGTCAACATGGTTTCTATTGGAGTGTGAACTGACAACATAACCACCATGTCCTCAGAAACCACGTCAGACTCCTTCATCAAGACCCTCACAAAATTCTTAGAGACAAAACAATGCATAGCACCAGTATCAAATAAAACACGAGCATGCATACCCATAATCAAAATCGTACCTTCTGTGACGTGCTCTTCCAGCTCAGCCTCATCTCTCGCTAAAGCAAAAACATGAGCTTGGCCCCTCGGTCTCCCTACTGCTCTCGGTGCTGGTCTAGCTACTACTGGTGCTGCTACTACGGCAATCTGCTGTGCCATCTTCAGGCAGTCAAGGATTTTGTGGTTCTCGTCAGCATACCTCAGGCATCTTCCAGAAGTTACCTAACAGACGTCTCCTCCATGACGCTTCCCACACTGAGAACATAAAGGCTTCTCTGCAACTGTACAACTGCTCGTAGTCGGTGTAGCCACTCTCACTGGTACTACTACCCTGGGCTGGAACATTGTAGTCTTCTTCCGTTTGTCTTGTTTCTAAAATGCTGATCTAGGCCTCTTTAAAGAAGCCCTCTTCTCTTCCAGATACACCACCATCTCGGCTTCTTGCATGCATGCAGCTAACAATGCCTCATCCATCGAACAATGTCTGAGAGTCACTAGTCTAGTCCTCAAGGATGGCTTCAATGCCATCATAAATTTCTTCACCTTCCACCACTCATCAGCGACTACATGTGGTGCGTACTTTGACAGCTCCGCAAATCTAACCTCATACTCTAGCACACTCATCGATCCTTAGGTCAATGTCAAAAACTCCTACTCAATGCGGTCTTGCACGTGCTCTGGAATATACTTTGCTCTAAACAGGCGAACAAACTTAGTCAATGCAACCTCAACAGCTCCATCCTTGAACTGGGTGCGTAGCACTGGCAACCACCACATGTCGGCACACTCCTAAAAAAGAAGGTAGATAATTCTAAGGTTGTACTTAGAGCAACACTCAACACTGTAAGAATCTTCATTACCTACAGCATATAGGAGGCCAGAGTCGCCCTCTCCTCTTTTGTACATCGTATAGCACAAAAGATCTTCTCCATCTCATGCAACCAACTTTTCACAAAAATTGGATCGCTCTTCCCCTTAAAGAAAGGTGGAGTCATCCGCCTAAACCGCTCCATCATCGAAGCACCTCTAATACCTGCCTCATGAGCAGGTGCCCGTGCCTACATCCAAGTCGAGTCCTTTAGTTGGATTCTTCAAATAAACAACCTGGTAATTACTTCCTAAGTACAAACCTGGGCCTCCACTTGCGCCTGCAAGGTAGTTGCCGTTTGTGCCTGGGTCTGCATCGCGTGCACAAGTTTCTGCATCAGTGATCCATAGTCCACGGATGGTGGTGGGGGTGGTAATGGTACACCGGCCTGATCTGGTGCCTGTTGATCTAGAGTCTGTGGACCTCTAGCTGGCTCATCACTCGGGCCGAGCCTACTCCTCTACGACCATGGGTAGCCATAGTCTGCAAAATAGGCATTTATTATAATGACCTATTATTCTAAATAATCTTGGAGTAATTCCTTATGCAGACATAAGGATATGAACACATTGTTGATAATTCATTTATGTATATACTCAACCTGGAATTCTCTTATTCCAATCTCTGTAACGGCCCTCTTAGACCCGGTACAGCTGTACCAACTCACATCAGGTCCAAGGGTGGTGCTACAGTGGAAACATCCAACATTATCGGTTCAGCTTGAGTTATATGCAAATGACAACTAATTGCCAATAAATTTGCAACGGAATGAAATTTTTTCGATTCCATCAACATTGTATTCAAATACCAAGTCTAGAAGATAAATGAAGAAACTACAATAGTCCAAAGTAATAATAGTTTCACAAGTCCATAATTGACACAATGCTTAAATTACAATTTATTCTTACATACAAGTTCACTCAAACACACTTCTGAAACAAAGGTCTAAGCCTCCACATCCTCACGCTCAGAGTCTGAATGCACTAACTCCTCAGTACCAATGTTCTCAGCCTCCCCTGAAATGTTAATCAAGTGTGAGTCTACTAGACCCAACGAGCAACAAGGAAAGACAGTTAAGATTTATCATATAACTACTTTTAAAACATGATAAACATATTCACTCACTTAGTCTTGATATAATATAGCTCTTACATGTCAATATACTCTAGATTATTTGTCAATCATTTTCCATACAAGATGATCACTTATCAAGTAAAGAAAACAATTCATATGGCATATGGACCTTATCATGTAGTAGGACATGTAGACAATATCATGAAGCATTTAGACAATATCATGTAGCATGTAGATAATATCATGTAGTATGGCATGTAGACAATATCATGTAGTATTTAGATAATATCATGTAGCATTTAGACATTATCATGTAGCATGTACACAATATCATGTAGTATGGCATTTAGAGTTGCCAAGACATAGCCCCACTATTAATAGAGATCATGTAGTGTGTAACATTCACTTATCACCTATGCAAATCAGTGATGAAGTCTTGGTCATCGCGCAATACCGGGGGAAGTCCTCCCCACCTTAACCAGTAGAACATGTCTACCTCCAAGATTTCATCTGTTGCCCATGGATTCATGTAGTCAATTTCATGTAGGCGAACCATAATCATAGGGGCATTCTATGGTGTAGTTCCATGTAGGCATCTCTATAATAGCAATGTCTTATTGGCCATATAATTTCAAAAATCTTATGACATGTATTCATGCAATTAATATCTACATGTAATTCTAGCATGCGTTTTCACAAAAGTTTGCATGGTTGCCAATTCATTTAGTAAGATAATAATATAAGACCATACAACTCATTTCATCATTTCTGATATCATTATTCTACTGTACAACAGTGACCTATCATGATACTACATTGATTTTTTAGATCAAAATTCAATATTCATGTACTCTTTTTCACATCTATCCATTCCCATGTACATCTTCATAAGTCAGAAAATTATAGCAGCAAGTACAGTGCACAGAAAACCTTGAAATTTTGACAGTAAGTTTCTTCCTAGTCGTGCATTACATATACCAAATTTCATATTTTTCTGAATCAAGCATCATTTCCTAGGATTATTTTTCACTACTTGAATTAACTAATATGGCACAAGGCTCAAATAAAACATACATTTACTGTGCGAAACTGAGCATGATCAGTCTATGTATTTCTATCTAACAGCAATAAGAACTCAGACAAAATTTCACAACATAGATCATACCCATTTATCCTTCTTTCTTCATATCTTACCAAGAAAAGTATCTTCTAAAAACATAATATGCATAGACCTTGTGTCACTCATGACTTTTTTGTTGTATAACAGTGCCTATTTACACATAATATAACATAATCCGAAACCCTGTACATGCATGAATCACAACTTATAAGCAGTTAAACAGATCTGTAGAAAAACAGCACAGATGAACTTAACGGCAATGTAGATTGTCGTTTACACAGGTTAACAACAATAGACCTTGTCGTTAAGATCAGTTGATGGCGGCACATAGCGCCGTTAAGATATATATAGACGTCTAGTACATTGACGTTACATGAAATAAATGGAGGTCGATGTTGACGTTAAGTTCTTTCAGTCATAAAACCAAAAAATATACATGAAATAACCGAACTTTAATCCTATCCTACTCTCTTAATCAAGGGCTTAAAAATCAATAAAATGATACATCCATAGAGTCTAATATCCTAAACCGTTCCCCCATGTTACTTGCCTCTAACCCTACTTCTGGAGCCACGATGAAAAAGTTGAAGATGCTTGCCTTGGCAACAAGGCAGTCTTCTTCGTCACCTTTGGTCGCCCGATCCGTCCTCCAGAACAGTGCCTACGCTTGGAGATCTTTATGAACACGATCCTTCAAGTTGCCTCTCTACCTAGCTCTACCTAGCTCGCTTCGATCTGCATGAATCACCGCACAATATCTCCTCTTTCGGCCCTCTTTTCTCACCTCTAAACCAGTGAAAAACCTCTTCCTAAAAGCCAAATCGGGGTCTTATAAAGACTCCTACGGTTTACCCAAGCTCTAATCTTGACCATTGAACTGAAAACATCCTGATCCATTGGATAAATACCAAGAAAACGGACGATCATTTCGCTCTGGAATGATAGCTACAAAACTAGCAAGTCAAGTTAACGTTAGGTTGCTGTCTACCATGAGGTAAACGGCAATCGATCATGCCATCAACATATCTGACCAAAAAACCAAATATTTTAGAAATACATAAACGGCACAGACCTTTATCGTTTACAGTAGGTAGACAGCAATTGGTCATGCCGTCTACTTCAGTAAACGGCAGTGAATTTTGACGTCAAGTTCATCAATTTCACAGCTCAATATTAGAAGTTGAAACACATACACACATTATAAAATTCTAACAAGCAAAAGCTTTAGGGCACTACACTCAAGCTTCAGGATCGTCCCCTTGCTCCGGAGTACCCTTGATTATCGGTCAACCAATCCATCCAGTGTACTAGGTCTAGCATGATCGTGAAAACAGTCGACCGAATTTCCAAGAGTGGTCGACCAACCAGAAGAATCAATCGATTGATGAACAAAACAATCAATTGGTTAACAAATCAATTGATTGGTGAATAAATCAATCAATTGGTGAATAAACCAATCAGTTGGTGCACAAATCAATCGATTAGTGCACATTAATGATTAACCACCCGATTGGTGCTATATTGGATCGATTGATGAACAAAAGTTTAGAAACTTTCGATTGGGGACTCAAGTGTTTCGATTACTAAACAAAAGTTCTGTAACGTAGCACCTCTAAAATTTCATTAATTGAAAAATTAGAAATAAATTAGAAATAATAATTTAATATTCTCAAAATAGTAAAAAACATATGTACCAATGTCATATGTACGTAATCACATTGGAAAATTCCATAAGAATCATAGTTCAACTCTAAATAATACTCCCAAATGACCCATGAAGAAATTCATCCAAAGAAAAATCTGATTGGCCAAGTTTAAGGCATTTTGTGACTTATTATCGTAATTATGAAATAAGTCAGAAAATCATTACCACATGTACTTAATGGTGTCCAAAAATAAAATAAAAATCATGGATGGACTTCAAACAATGGGTATTGACAACGCTATAAAAGAAATGGACCAAAAGATGTCTTTTGGGCTAGCAATAAATTCATGCAAGAAAAATAACTCGAAATTCGGAATTTCTCACTCATGGACCATAAAAGGGTAAATGCTCACACAATGGACACTTATTGGACTTCAAACAAAGCCCAAATTCATGGTTACCACCTAAGGTAGGTTTCCATAATCTTCCCATCATGAATTGGGGAGAGAAATCCTCAATTGAAGGAAGGATACACCCAAATTTGTACCTAATGTTTTCCTAATCTAATTAGGCAACTAAAAACCCATCGCCGTATAAATAAGCCCCCTCTCTCCCATGGGACTGTTGAGCAACTATCCCTTAAAATATTGTTAAACATTTTAAGTATTGTATTTTTTCTATGACAAAATCTTTTAAGACTTTCTATAGTCAAAACTATTAAAATATATCACAAGTTATATTGTATAAAAAGAAATATGACATGTACAATACTGTAAGTATCAACAATGTCACACAAAAATTCTCTAAGTCCACAACGTATACTATATACCATACTAACTCCGACTCTAGACTTCGACTCTAGAAAAGTCAAAGTGTTATATCAATTGTTGGATAAACAGGAAGTACTCCGACTTTGGAAAAGTCGAAGTCTGGCCTGACTCTGACTTTATAAAAGTCAAAGTCCTTACAACATTTGTTTAACTGAACCCTACTCCGACTCCTTAACAGTCGAAGTCGGACCTTACTCCGACTTTAGAAAGTCGAAGTCTTGTTGACTGGATCTTACTCCGACTATTTAAAAGTCGAAGTTTGATATTGATTGATGAACAAACTTATTCTACTCTGACTTCCCAAAAGTCGAAGTTTGATATCTCACTACGACTTCTATACAGTTGAAGTACTTGACTCCGACTCCCTAAAGTTGAAGTATGTCATTGATGAACCTTTATCACTCCGACTCTCAAAAAGTCGAAGTATGTTTTCAATTGGACTTACTGCGACTTCTATATAGTCGAAGATCTGTATACATCTAGTCTTGGACTCCGACTCCTTGTAAGTCGAAGTATCATATATCAACTTTTGTGCACTTGTATAGTTGTGTTAATCTGTCATTCCACTGAATCAATGAAATCTTAATATTTTTTATTTCATTAGCTTTCATTATTTCTATGGGATCCTTTACACAATGAATGACACTTATAAGTATTACATAATAATGTTCTTCTTACTATCACCATTCAAATATTCTGTTAGATAGAAAAATTATATTCAATATGACCATATAAAATATCTTTGTTAAAGATCTGAAATAATTATACAATATGATCTCTTGCTTGCTGACAGTAGTTTAGTTCTTTTCATTTGACTGTTGCTATGGAGTAAATGTGATGGTAGGTATAAGAAGCATGGGCTATCTGTCAGAGCTCACCTACCACTGTCAGAACTCTATGACTTTTAGGAAAAGTCCTTATATTCCCCATACAATTGTCTGTCTATCTTTAAATGTTCTGAAAAACTGTTTGTCTGAACTCCTTCATGTTTTATATATTTTTATCTCACCTACCTCCGGAAGTATGGAGGTATCTTTGTCTGTCTTGTCCTTCCAAGCTTGCAGAACATTTATGAAGCATGCTTAGCTCTCAGCCTTGAGCATGGAGTTTACAGAACATTAATGAAGCTGTCTATCAAGCCATGAAGCTGCCTACATAGATTGAAGATGTTGGGACTCTAAAGAGCTGATGATCTGATGGACAACCTAGAAAGCTCATAATCTCTTTTTAAATAGCTATTCTTCAACGACTATTTTTTTTAAAACAGATAGTTTCAAATGGGAAGAATCAAGCCTCTGAAGCTGATATATATATATATAGCTAGAGCTTAAACAAGATGAACACAACCAACTAGTGACACTCAACTCCATTCAGCATTTCGCAAGCAACCAGAATCACCATAAGCCTTCTACTGAAAAGAAAAAGAGAGAGCTACTTCTTAAGTCCACAACTTCCAAGCTCTCTAGTTTTTTAGAAGTCTTTTCTTGATTGAGTGGCTTTCTGTAACTGTAGATCTTCCTCAGTCCACTCACTTAGATTCAAAAAGAGTTAGAACTCTCATTCCTATTTGTATCTCTTTCTGATTCTCTGTGTCTGCTCATTCTTCTGAGTGAACACACACAGTCTCTCTTTTCTATGTTGGATAACCCGCAAGAGGTTTGTTTCCTGTAGTGCCCCTCCTGAGAAGGGAAGACCTACTTGTGTATGTAAGGCCCTAGAATTTTATCCTCTTATGGAGGTGTTGATTGTGTGAAGAACTTATGTTGTGTGTGCATAGATATGTATATATAACTAAAGATGTATGTTGTAAATATATGTATATATATATATATTGTATATATTATTTACTTACATTGCATGAGTAGTAGTAAATTTCTAAAGTATACACTGTGTAGTTCATGTACATGCATTGGGTAAGTGTAGTTTCTGCAGTTTTTAAGTTCTGGCCAGGCAACCCATTGGCGTCAATATGTGTGGATGCCAACCCAAAGTCAGTGGCCACATCGATGGACGCCAACTCCATATTGGCGGCCAGTGATGTTGACGTTAGTCTCCCAGATCTGTTGCATCTTCAGATCTGAAAACGCCTCTGATAATGTCACCTCTGTTTTGGTAACCAACCTCCAACGGTAAGGAAACCTTACCTAAGCGTATCTCCGACCCTTGACTTTGTAAAAACACCCATCTCTGACCAGATCTGACCCTTTTGCTCTCTTGAGAAAAACCCTAGTTCTCTTGTGCGAAAAACTTGAACTTTGGACCCTTTGATCCGGCGATTGGTGGCTCCTTCCAACGATCTTCTGTGACTGGAGGGGAGTCTAAGCATTTGGGAAGGCTCCTTCGACATCGGGTGGCTGTCTGCATCAACACAGAACCCGGATTTGGAGGACTTTGGAGGCTCTTTGGCTCAGGCCGAGGAGAGCTTCTCCGACTTAATCCTTCATTTGTAGATTTTTCTGAAGGCAAGTAACCATACACGTTATCCCTACATGCATCTAGTAGGTCTCAGAATTTTATAAATTTTAAATCTTGTACTGGAACCCGTTTTCTATCGAATTTTTGGAGTTCAGTCTGTGATTTACACAGATAGGAACTTAACGGCAAGCTTTGATGCTGTTAGGATCCGAAGTTGGCGACGGCCTTTGTTGCCGTTAACCAGATAGGCGACCACCCCCTTGCCGCTGAGTTCTTCAGGCGGGGACAGTTTGTCTGTCTACCCTTAATAATCTATTTTTTTGATTTCTACGCATGAGGATATACTGTAAAAAAATTATATGTTATGTAATACCTCTAGTGGATCATGTTGAGCAATTTTTATGAATTTTCGTTGAATGTGTTATTTATTAAAATCCCTGAATTATCTGTCAGACATGTTTAAATCTTGTAAAAATACTGTTGATATGGATCCGTGTTGAATTTGGATACTGTGAAATTTTTGTAATATGTGCACCAGTATCAGGTCATGCTATAGAATTGGGTAATTTTCTGATGTTTTTTTAAATAGTTATATTTTCTGAACTGTAAAACGGTGAGCATGCAATATCAGTTTAAATTCACAAATAAATTGTATAGAATTAGTTAAATTCTTAGAAATTTCATGTGAAAGCATGACTATCAGATGCATGTTGTAGGATGGATAATGTGCCGGTAACACTGTGAACCATGCAAGTTGATTGTTGACCAATTTTATAATATAACTGTTATAATTTTTATAATTAGTGTGTAGTTCCAAAAAATATGAAAATTAGCATGCAAGATGTTTAACCCATAATCAATCCGTGGTAAAAATGTCATGAGAAGTAGACAACAGTAGGTACTGATTTGTTTATTACATGATGAAATGACCAATTAAAGAATGTTTAGTGTAATTAGTGATAAATTAGATAATTGCAACATAATTCGAATAAATTTGTAGCTATTTAACATTGTAAATAGTAGTACCATGTTAGGAAATCTGAACTATGTACATGTATGTGAATATGAAATTACTGTGTTAAAAAGGGTATGCAAATAGTGTGTGGTTTAAAAAAATGGAACTTTTGTAAATGTGCCATGGGTGACACTGCTACCTTAGAGGGCTGAGGAACTGTACCGTAGTAAAGTCCCTACGGAAGGTTCATATGAGTATGAGATCCCATGGGCAATGGGATTAAATCCTGGAGGTGGACAAGTACCACTGGTTAGGGTGGATAGTGCTTCTCCCGGTTCTGCACAGTAACTAAGATCTATCACTATATTGCCTAGGTGATAGGTATGTGTGTGAATGAGATAAGTGTGTGTCCTTCTAGAGGTGGTTTGGACTATGTGTCACGACATGTAATGAGAATAATGTGATTTTTATATATGTGAAATGTGCATGTGTAAAATGTGTAAATGATCATGTGGAAATGTGAACTAATGTGATAATATATGAAATTGTGAACCAATTTATAAATGTGTTATATCCATGTCAAAACAGCAAGCTACCCATATTTATAAATGTGTTATGCATGTGAAAATATTTATGGAAACCATGCTAGGAATATCTTTTTCGTTGTGTATAAACTCTGTGCTTTGTTTACTATTGTATAATGACATGAATGTAAGGAATTGTGTCTTGAGTCAGCATGTTAAAGAATATGTAGAAAGCATGTGATAGGTTTACTTTATTGTGAAATAAACATAAACTATGAAACATGTATGATAAACTTGTAGAAGTATCATGTTTAGGCTTTCTTTTAAAGGTTGTCCAATCCATGTTATACACATTAGTTGTTTTGTTTAGAAGGTAAAATGTCCATGTGATGCATGTATGCTTAATGTGAATGGAATTACTTGCTGGGTCTTTTAGACTCACTCTTGCTTTGGCGTACAGGTGCAGATATTCCTACTTCTTCCGAGGAGATAGTCAGGAGTGACTCGGAGCGTGAGTAGGAGACCTTCGTGGAGAATTGTACTTTTGTACTTTTTTCATAAGTATGTAATAAAGGGCGACTTGTATATAAGTTGTGGACAATTTATTTGATTTGAATTTCAGTTATGGGAACTTTAGTTCTTTCTTGTACTATATAGACTGTGGATAAATGTGGATGATGGAATAATAAATTTACATTCAGTTCTTTAATTCTGCTGCTATGTGTTCATATTTGTGTACGTCTCAGCCTATTGAATGTGTTGGATAAATGTCCCACTATGACGACGCTTTTATATCGATGTGGGTTGGTATAACCGTACCGGTATAAAGAGGGTCGTTACAAAGATTGGTATCAGAGAAATAGGTTGAGATTGTACATAAATATGCATATGCCATCATCTTCATTATATGCTAAGTCTTATAGATTGTCCACATAGTTAGAAATTAGATAGTTTAGTTCCTATTCAGGATTAAATTGTTTTGCAGGCTATGGCTTCTCGAGGTAGGCGTAGTGTTCCAGCTCGTGAGGATGAGCAGAGGAGAGAGGAGAGAGTTGAGCCTAGGCATGAGGATCAGGGTGAGCAACAGGCGCCAGCACCCTAGGGGCCTGTGCTTCCTCCACCGCCACCAGTGGATTATGGAGTGTTCATGCAAGGGCTAGTTCAAGCTATGCAAACGCAGGCCCATACTCAGGCTGCACTCCAGGCTCAGCTGGAGGCTCAGGTTAGATCAATAAGATAGAGTAGTTTGTTTTATTTAAATTATATGTTTGCTATGTTGTATATGTGTGTCTTATGTTGTTTGTTGTAGCAGGCTCAGATGCCAGATCCCCAGGCTCATGACCATGGTGGACCCTCCATCATGGAAAAGTTCAAGAGGATGGCTCCACCCTCTTTTAAGGGGGAGAGTGATTCGTTGCTTGCGGAGAGTTGGATGAGGGAGATTGAAAAGATCTTCCGAGCGATTAGGTGTGCTGAGGATGACAAGGTCACTTTAGCCACCTATATGCTACAGGTATGTGTAAATTGTTTATATAATTATTTCTTTAAGCCTAGATTGTTTGGATTGGTCCTTATGGAATGTTTTGGCAGGAGCGAGCCGATGTGTGGTGGTCCTCGTTGCTTCGTACCCGGTTCGAGGACGGCACTGTAGAGGTGGCTTGGGATGAGTTTGTGAGGCTCTTTCGGGCCAAGTTCGTTCTGGAGCACATCCAAGACAAGATGGAGCAGGAGTTTCTCTCCTTAACTCAGGGCTCCATGACCGTACTGGAGTACGAGGTCAGGTTTGCCGAGCTATCGAAGTATGCCCCTCATATCATTGTTGATGAGCGCAGGAAGGCGAAGAAGTTCGTGATGGGTCTGAGGCCATCACTAAGGACGAGGTTGGTGGCATTTGACCATCGAACCCTCGATGAGGCTCTTAGCGCGGCTTGTCGGCAAGAAGGAGAGATGGAGCAATATCTTGAGGAGAAGAAGGCTTCGCAGAAATGGCCTGCAGCTCCATTCTAGAGGCAGGAGAAGAAGAAGGTGGTGTATCAGTCACCGCAGCATCCCGTAGTATCCGACAGTCGTCAGGTATCTTCTCAGCATTTCCACAGTGGCAAGAAGGAGTGTCCTCATTGCGGGAGGGCACATGGTGGTACGGAGTGTTGGAAGATGGCGGGGAAGTGCTTGAAGTGTCGGAGCAGGGAGCATAAGATAAAGGATTGTCCCAGGCTTCAGCAGGGAGTCCAGCGTGGACCAGCTCCAGTAGCGGCAGCAGCAGCAGCGCCAGCGATAGGTCGACCAGGGAGACCTCGAGCCCTAGCTCGAGTGTTTGCGTTAGCTCGTGAGGACACCGAGCAGGCAGAGCATGTTACCGAAGGTACGGTTCTTTTCATGGGTGTGCACGCTCGAGTTTTATTTGATATAGGTGCCACTCACTCGTTCATTTCCGAGCGTTTTGCTAGGCAGTTAGCTTTAGAGTCAGGATTAGAGTCTAAGGAGTTAGAAGTTCCTTTGTTTGTGCACACACCTGCGGGAACGGTATCGACTAGGAAGTGTATTCCATCTTTGCCGGTGTGCATTGAGGATAGAGTTCTAGAAGAGTGTTTCTTCTTGCTAAAGATGAAGGACTATGATGCAATTCTTGGTCTGGATTGGCTAGAGGAGCACTATGCGTTGGTAGATTGTCGTGGAAAGAAGATTGTCTTCCGCATTCCTGGTGAGGATGAGTTTTCATATCCATTGCCAAGGAACTTAGCGGGGAAGTTTGTTATCTCTGCCATGAAGGCGATGAGAATGGTGATCAAGGGTTGTGACGCTTTTCTTGCCAACGTGGTATTAGTACCCAAGGCTGATGAGTCACCTACTCTTGAGGAGATAGATGTAGTGCAGGATTTTCCAGATGTCTTTTCCAATGATTTATCTGGATTGCCACCGGCTAGAGAGATAGAGTTTACTCTAGAGTTGCTTCCAGGCACCTCTCCTATCTCAAAGGCCCCTTATCAGATGGCACCTGTGGAGTTAGCGGAGCTAAGGAAGCAGTTGTAAGATTTGTTAGATAAGGGATTTATTCGCCCTAGTGTTTCTCCGTGGGGTGCACCTGTATTGTTCGTAAAGAAGAAGGATGGGTCACTTAGGTTATGCATTGATTATAGAAGCTAAACCAAGTGACTGTGAAGAATAGGTATCCCTTACCTCGAATTGATGATCTGTTTGACCAGCTGCAAAATGCATCAGTCTTTTCTAAGATTGATTTGCGGTCTGGTTATCATCAGTTGAGGATTAGGAGTGAGGATGTGTCAAAGATGGCATTTAGAACCCATTATGGACATTATGAGTTTTTGGTCCTTCTGTTTGGTCTAACCAGCGCCCCTGTAGTGTTCATGGATCTCATGAACAGGGTGTTTAGACTTATCTAGATAGTTTTGTTATAGTTTTCATCGATGATGTGTTGGTCTATTCTCTGGATGAGGCCACATACCGTCAGCATTTGAGAGTAGTGTTGGAAGTTCTCCGAGAGCACAAGCTATATGGAAAGTTCAGCAAGTGCAATTTTTGGATGCGTGAGGTTCATTTCCTTAGGCATGTTATCTCCAGTGCTGGTGTAGCGGTAGATCCAGCGAAGGTCCAGGCTGTATTGGATTGGGAGATTCCTAGGACCCCTTCAGAGATTCGTAGTTTCCTTGATTTGGCGGGTTATTATCGGCGATTTATTGAGGGATTTTCATCTCTCGCCGCCCCCTTGACCAAGCTAACCAGGAAGGGTGAGAAGTTTGTTTGGTCCGAGGAATGTGAGAGTAGCTTTCAATTATTGAAGGCTAAGCTTACTTCTACTCCGGTATTGGTATTACCTAGTGGTGATGAAGGTTTTGCCATTTATACGGATGCATCTCGGATTGGACCTAGCTGTGTATTGATGCAGTAAGGAAGGGTAGTAGCATATGCTTCTCGGCAATTGAAGGAGCATGAGCGTAACTGTGACGGCCCTCATTATACCGGTATGGTTATACCAACCCACGTCGATATAACAAGTGCTGCCACAGTGGGACATTTACCCAACGATACAAACAGCTGAGATACACGCGAATATACAACAGAGTAGCGGAAGTAAAAGAGAACTATCTTCATTCATTCATCATCCACATTAAACATACATGCAGTTTACAATTTGCAAAAAGGAACCAAAGCTCACATTAATTAAATTACTGAAATGGAAATACATAATGTCCACATAATACATTTTTTTTTCTCATGATAATTCTAATACAATGTTCCAAGTACATACTAGGAAGTACACAATCACAAGGAACTCCAAAAACTAGCTAGTCTCCACGCTCGGAGTCCGTCTCTGCTGCCTCCTCCAAGGGTACTGTGTCACCAACTATACCTGTACGCCGAAGCAAGGAGTGAGTCCAGGGACTCAGCAAGCAACACTATTCATGATATACACGTACAAATCCTAGTGGTTTCTACATGCACATTACAATTAGCAACACATAGCATGCTAGTCAATTCGAGTTTTCAACCTATCATGAAAGTTCTACAATTTTATACATAACTCATGCTTTCAGATTTTTAAAATAAAATCCACCTATCACATGGTCTCTATTCAATTTACTCATGAACTTAATCTTTTACATGCATAAAAAGGGAAACACAATTCGCATGGATTCCACATATTCTTAAGTGCATACATAACTTTTTCACATGCTTTAAGTTGCTGATTTCACATGGTTCAATGACTATAATCTACACATGAGAGCTACAACGTTGCTTAAAACCTCACATATGAACAATCCATCATGCCACCTTGCACACATATTCATTTATTGTCCCTACCATGGATTCTAAACACTTTGTACACATACATGAGAATAATAACATGCACTTTCTGAATTCACATGGGTTCAGATTTAGTCTCACATGGTTTCAATAACACATTTACATATCGAAAATTTCACATTTTCTTTTACACAAATTTCCTCTTTTCACGTGGTTACACTTTACACATACACATTCACATGTCACTTACACATTTACACATGGTCACATACACATTTCACATTACACTTTACTTTACACATATTTAGGTGCCGTGACACATAGTCCAAACCACCAAAGAAGGACACAAACACATCACATCACATAGACGCCATCTAGGCAATACAATGGCGACTCTTGGACTGCGCAGACCGGGAGAACAAGTCTCCACCCTAACCAGTGGTACTTGTCCACCTCTAGGATTTCCCCCTAATGCCCTTAGGGTCACATAACACAATGAACCTTCTCAGGGGGACTTTTCCCTGATACGGCTCCACTGCCTTCTCGGAAGCAGTATCACATTGGCACAATTACACTTTTACACATTTACCGTTTTACACATGGTTTTTACACCTTACACTTTTCATCACATTCACTTTCTCACTCACCTAAATCCTCTGTCTTTCCTAACATGGTACTACAGAGTTTTCAAAGTTTAACACACAGTAAACACACTAATCATGCTGGGTTTAAACAAAATCTAATCACATTTCGATCGTATGTACGAATTATTCACATTTCTCATGAAAACATAACTCTTTATTTACGGGTCCAAATGACCTGAAATTTTTACCACATGCTTTTTTCAGGTTCATAATCATACTCCAAAATTTTCAGATTTTTCTGAGCTACATAGAATTTACAGAAAATAAAACGCCTAATTAGCATGCTATTAACAACTTAAGTTAACATGGGTCTAACACATCTTGTAATTTAGTCACTTGCTGTTTTATACAGAGACTACTAACACATGTATGATTTTAGAATACCACATTACCCTAATTCATACATCTATCGATCAATTATCACAAACCATTTTCGCATGTTTTCATTTTACCGAACCGAGCTTATTTACAAATTTCACAAGCATGGATAATTTACTAAAACTTGCAAACACACATGCTGACCCACTATTCTTCATGATCAAACCGAAACTAAGGCATTCACACTCATCTAAATCATGAATCATGGATTTTGCAAAATTTCCTACAAGTCATGCTCACAAGTTTACAAAATATCATTATCTCACATTCACCATTCACATCCCACATTCATTCACACACCACAACTAATCATATACATAGAGTATAAGCTTTACCATATATCCTCATCGCATAAAACATACCGAAATTACTGCATAAGTGGGACAGAACAGCTCACTGTTCTGTCCAGAAGAACTAGGCGGCGGTCTCTGGCCGCTGACTCAAGGTCAGCGGCATGGTCGATGGACGCCAAGCATAAACTGGACGTCCAGGGACCTTGCCGTCTAACCAGGTCTGTGCAGAAAACACAGACCCGAGCTCTGAAACTTGGGTGAATTGGAGGGTCTAGGACTCGAGGAAAAATCCTTAAAAATCACAAAAACCACCTAGACTCATACGGGGACACCATAGATAGGTCACTTGCCTTTAGAAATTTTCTCCAAGAGATTTATGGCTCGAAGAAGACCTCCTTGGGCAGTCCCAAGAAGTTGCAGAACCTCCCTCTAGATCGCCTTCCTCCGGGCTCCTGGGTGATCTCCACGCCGAGGGGATGATGTGGATGCCTTCTCCTTTGCTCCAGCTTCCTCCTTGTCGCAGTAGATCTCCAAACCAAGCTCCAAGGGGTCGGATTTGGGGGTTCCAAAATGGGGTTTTTCTCACAGCTCACCTAGGGTTTTTCTCTCCTCTATTTCTCCTCTTGCAAGGTGAAATGAGAAGTGGGAGAGGCCAAATCCGGGTTCAGACCTAATGAGAGCCCCTCACCCACTCACCATACCGATTAGACAGCCTTAGAGCCGTTGGGGGACATCCCCCCAATGGAGGCCATGCCTTGCTCCCGGATTTTCTGGCTCTACAACGCATGCAGGTCAGAGAAGTTGGTGTCCAGATCGCTGGACGCCGGAGTTAGTGTTGGCGTCCATGTCTGGACGCTGACACCAGCTCAACGGCCTGGGCTTGACGCCAAGGTGGCCTTCGGCCAGAACCCTAATTTATGCAGAAAACCATGCATATCAAGCGTATATACATGCAATATGTATATGGTATTATATCCACACTATCATCATGCAATATATACATTATTTATGCTTAATATAAACACATGCATACGTAATTATACTAATTAATACGTACGTAATAAGTACATACATACATAAGCACAATTATTCACACATAGATACAAATAATACGACGGAAATTAGAGGGCCTTACAGTAACTATCCGACTCATGATTTGGAGCTTGCGGCAGTGGTTCATGCACTGAAGATTTGGAGGCACTATCTTTATGGTGTCAGATTTGAGGTGTTCACTGACCATAAGAGCTTGAGGTATCTTTTCTCCCAAAAGGAATTAAACCTTAGGCAGATAAGATGGATTGAGTTCCTGAAGGACTATGACTTCGACCTCCAGTATCATCTTGGAAGGGTGAATGTCGTAGCGGATGCCCTTAGTAGGAAGAGGTCATCACTCCAGCAGGATTGGAAGATGTTGGAGGATGCGGCATGTACGATGACTAAGTTAGAGCCATCATTGTGTCAGGCTTTTGTATCTCAGTTGTCCATTAGGTCTTCGGTGTTGGATGAGGTGATCGATCAACAGAAAGCCGACCCTAGACTCCAAGAGTTGGTAGGCAAGGCAAGCATGGTCATGATGAGAATGGTGTGATTAGATTCCATCACCGTGTTTGTGTTCCCGATATTATAGATGTCCATAAACATGTTTTAGCAGAGGCTCATAGGTCGATATTCTCTATTCATCCGGGTAACACTAAGATGTACCAGGATTTGAAGAGATCTTTTAGGTGGTCTGGCATGAAGAAGGATGTAGCAGAGTATGTGTCTAGGTGTCTAGTATGCCAGCAAGTGAAGGCCGAGCGGCAGCGACCATCTGGTCTTATGCAGAAGATGGAGATCCCAGTATGGAAGTGGGAAGCTGTCACTATGGATTTTATTTCGGGTTTGCCTCGATCTAGGTGAGGTAATGACTCGATTTGGGTAGTAGTAGATAGATTCTCGAAGACTGCGCATTTCTTGCCCATGAAGAAGAAGCAGTCAGTAGAGAGCTTAGCTAGATTGTATATTAGTAGTATTATTAGATTGCATTGTGTGCCGAAGTCCATCATTTCGGATCGAGATCCGAGATTTACTTCGAGGCTGTGGAAGGGTCTTCAAGATGTGTTAGGTTCGGAGCTGAAGCTCAGTTTGGCATTCCATCCCCAGACCGATGGACAGTCCGAGAGGACTATCCAAACGCTCGAGGATATGTTGAGGGTGTGTGTTCTGGATTGGAAGGATGATTAGGAGCGCCATTTGCCTCTTGTGGAGTTCGCATACAACAACAGTTTCCATGCAAGCATTAGTATGGCTCCATTTGAGGCATTATATGGTAGGCCTTGTAGATCTCCTTTATGTTGGGAGGAGACCGGTGATAGACAGCTGATCGGTCCGGAGTTAGTCCAGGAGACTGGATAAGGTCCAGCTTATCAGGAAGAGGCTTGTTGCGGCACAAGATAGGCAGAAGAGCTACGCCGACAACAGGAGGAAGGATTTGGAGTTTGAGGTAGGTGAGCATGTCTTCTTGAAGATTTCGCCTACTCGTGGTGTAGTTAGATTTGGCAAGCATGGTAAGTTAAGTCCTAGATTTATTGGCCCGTATGAGATTCTCAGACGTTTGGGCAACGTGGCATATGAGCTAGCTTTACCCCCAGCATTAGCTAGTGTTCATCCTGTTTTCCACGTATCTATGCTCAGGAGGTATGTCAGAGATCCATCTCATGTTATCAGTCACGATCCAGTGGAGATCCAGCCAGATCTATCTTATGTGGAGCAACCGGTAGCTATTCTTGACCGGAAGGTTCAGCATCTCCGGAACAAGAGCATTGCATCGGTGAAGGTGTTATGGCCCAACTTTTCGCGAGAGGAGGCTACTTGGGAGCTTGAGGATGCAATGAAGAAGAAGTATCCTCACTTGTTTGAGTAGTATCGGTCTACTTCGAGGACGAAGTTTCTTTAAGGGGGAGAGGTGTAAGGCCCTTGAATTTTATCCTCTTATGGAGGTGTTTGATTGTGTGAAGAACTTATGTTTGTGTGTGTGTAGATATGTATATATAACTAATTGATGTATTGTTGTAAATATATGTATATATATATATATATATATATATATTGTATATATTATTTACTTACATTGTGTGAGTAGTAGTAAATTTCTAAAGTATACACTATGTAGTTCATGTACATGCATTAAGTAAGTGTAGTTTCTGCAATTTTTAAGTTCTGGCCAAGTGACCCATTGGCGTCAATATGTGTGGACGCCAAACCAAAGTCAGCGGCCACATCGATGGACGCCAACTCCATATTGACGGCCAGTGATGTTGACGTTAGTCTCCCAGATCAGTTGCGTCTTTAGATCCGGAAACGCCTCCGAACATTTCGCCTCTATTTCGGTAACCGACCTCTAACGGTCAGGAAACCTTACCTAAGCACGTCTCCGACCCTTGACCTTATAAAAACACCCATCTTTGACCAGATCTGACCCTTTTGCTCTCTTGAGAAAAACCCTAGTTCTCTTGTGCGAAAAACCTGAACTTTGGACCCTTTGATCCGGCGATTGGTGGCTCCTTCCAACGATCTTCTACAACTGGAGGGGAGTCTAAGCATTTGGGAAGGCTCCTTCAACATCGGGTGGCAGTCTGCATCAACACAGAACCCGGATTTGGAGGACTTTGGAGGCTCTTTGGCTTAGGCTGAGGAGAGCTTCTCCGACTTAATCCTTCATTTGTAGATTTTTCTGAAGGCAAGTAACCCATACACGTTATCCCTAAATGCTTCAAGTAGGTCTCAGGAATTTTATAAATTTTAAATCGTGTCCTGGAACCCCCTTTCTATCGAATTTTTGGAGTTCGGTCTGTGATTTGCACATATAGGAATTTAACGGCAAGCTTTGATGCCGTTAAGATTTGAAGTTGGCGACGACCTTTGTTGCCGTTAACTAGATAGGCAACCACTCCCTTGCCACTGAGTTCTTCAGGCGGGGACAGTTTGTCTGTCTACCCTTAATAATCTATTTTTCAGATTTCTACGCATGAGGATATACTGTAAAAAAATTATATGTTATGTAATACCTCTAGTGGATCATGTTGAGCAATTTTTATGAATTTTTTGTTAAATGTGTTATTTATTAAAATCCCTGAATTATCTGTCAGACAGGTTTAAACATTGTAAAAATACTGTTGATATGGATCCGTGTTGAATTTAGATACTGTGAAATTTCTGTAATATGTGCACCATTATCAAGTCATGCTATAGAAATTGGGAAATTTTCTGATGTTTGTGTAAATAGTTATATTTTCTGAACTGTAAAACGGTGAGCATGCAATATCAGTTTAAATTCGCAAATAAATTGTATGCAATTAGTTAAATTCCTAGAAATTTCATGTGAAAGCATGACTGTCAGATGCATGTTGTAGGATGGATAATGTGCCTGTAACACTGTGAACCATGCAAGTTGATTGTTGACCAATTTTATAATATAATTGTTATATTTTTTATAATTAGTGTGTAGTTCCAAAAAATATGAAAATTGGCATGCACGATGTTTAACCCATAATCAGTCCGTGGTAAAATTTTCATGAGAATTGGACAATAGTAGATACTGATTTGTTTATTACATGATGAAATGACCAATTAAAGCATGTTTAGTGTAATTAGTGATAAATTAGATAATTGCAACATGATTAGAATAAATTTGTAACTGTTTAACATTGTAAACAGTAGTACCATGTTAGGAATTCTAAACCATTTACATGTATGTGAATATGAAATTACTGTGTTAAAAAGGGTATGCAAATAGTGTGTTTAAAAAATATGGAAATTTTGTAAATGTGCCATGGGTGACACTGCTACCTTAGAGGGCTGAGGAACTGTACCGTAGTAAAGTCCCTACGGGAAGGTTCATATGAGTATGAGATCCCATGGGCATTGGGATTAAATCCTGGAGGTGGATAAGTACCACTGGTTAGGGTGGAGAGTGCTTCTCCCGGTTCTGCGCAGTAAGTAAGATCTATCACTATATTGCCTAGGTGATAGGTATGTGTGTGAATGAGATAAGTGTGTGTCCTTCTAGAGGTGGTTTGGACTATGTGTCACGGCATGTAATGAGAATAATGTGATTTTTATGTATATGTGAAATGTGCATGTGTAAAATGTGTAAATGATCATGTGGAAATGTGAACTAATGTGATAATATATGAAATTGTGAACCAATTTATAAATGTGTTATATCCATGTCAAAACAGCAAGCTACCCACGTTTATAAATGTGTTATGTATGTGAAAATATTTATGGAAATCATGCTAGGAATATCTTTTTCATTGTGTATAAACTTCGTGCTTTATTTGCTATTGTATAATGACATGAATGTAAGGAATTGTGTCTTGAGTCAGCATGTTAAAGAATATGTAGAAAGCATGTGATAGGTTTACTTTATTGTGAAATAAACATAAACTATGAAACATGTATGATAAACTTGTAGAAGTATCATGTTTAGGCTTCCTTTTAAAGGTTGTCCAATCCATGTTATACACATTAGTTGTTTTGTTTAGAAGGTAAAATGTCCATGTGATGCATGTATGCTTAATGTGAATAGAATTACCTGCTGGGTCTTTTAGACTCACTCTTGCTTCGGCGTACAGGTGCAGATATTCCTACTTCTTCCGAGGAGATAGTCAGGAGTGAGTCAGAGTGTAAGTAGGAGACCTTCATGGAGAATTATACTTTTGTACTTTTTTTCATAAGTATGTAATAAAGGGCGACATGTATACAAGTTGTGGACAATGTATTTGATTTGAATTTCAGTTATGGGAACTTTAGTTCTTTCTTGTACTATATAGACTGTGGATAAATGTGGATGATGGAATAATAAATTTACATTTAGTTCTTTTATTCTGCTGTTATGTGTTCATATTTGTGTATGTCTCAGCCTATTGAATGTGTTGGGCAAACGTCCCACTGTGACGACACTTTCTATATCGATGTGGGTTGATATAACCATACCGGTATAAAGATGGTCGTTACAGTGTAGGTGGTCTTTGTACCCCTTGGTAAAGGGAAGACTTGCTTGGGAGCAAGTGGGTTTGTAATACCTCTCCGGTGAGAGAAGGCCAAGTGTTCTTGCCAATTTAGTGAAATCCCAAGAGGTTGCTTGGGGACTGGATGTAGGACTTCCATGTGGGAAGGGCCGAATCAGGATAAAATCTCTTGTGTAAATTGTGTGAATGTTTCCGCCAAGTTCTCACTTGTTTAACACACACCACACTAAATACTAACAACTTCATTTAGTGTCTTCTATTTTTAGATATATTTTAAAAGCGCAAGAAGTCCTATTCACCCTCCTCTTGGACATCTATAGTGCTATCTCGGTCCAATAAGTGGTACCAGAGCGAGGTCTTCTTAGAAGAATTGAAAGATTTGATAAGAGATGGCATCCCAAACTCATAACTATGAAGGTCAGTCAGTCACCAGACCACCATTCTTCGATGGTGAGGATTACCAGTACTGGAAGATGACAATGGAATGCTTCATCAGAGGCACAGACTTTGATCTATGGTAGGTAATAGAACAAGGTGACTTTACTATACTGTCTGATGGAACTTCTGCTCTTTCTATAGCTGATAAAAGAAACATGTCCCTAAACTATAAAGCCAAGAATTATCTATGTTGTGCTTTATCCAAAAAGGAGTTTAACAGATTATCTGCTTGTAGAACTGCTAAAGAAATGTGGGATAAACTACAAGTAACTTATGAAGGAACTGATAGAGTAAAGCAAACTAGAATAGATATTCTTGTCTCCCAATATGAACAATTCAAAATGCTTCCTAATGAAAATATAACCCAAATGTATAATAGATTCTCAAATATAATAGTAGGTTTGAGTTCATTAGGTAAAATTCTTACTAATGAAGAAACAGTAAGAAAAAATCTAAGATCATTAACGCATGCCTGGACCCCTAAGGTCATTGCTATTGAAGAGGCACATGATCTAACAAAACTTTCTATTGATAAATTGATGGTTCTTTAATGGTTCATGAAATCAATATGGAAAGATTTTCTGAAGGCTCTTCGAAAAAGAAAATGCCAAATGCTTTGAAAGCTGCAGATTCTTCTTCTTCTGAGGATTCAAAAGAGAAATCAGATGATAGCGATGATGCAGTTATGCTGTCAAGAAAACTCCAAAGGATTCTTTCTAAGAAGAAGAAGTTCAGGTCGAAGAGATACTTCAAAAAGGAAAAGAAGAAAGAACCAACTTGCTATGAATGCAATCAGCCAGGACATTACAAATCAGAATGTCCTAAGCTCAAGAAGAAAGATCCAGCTGAAAATATGAGAAAAGAAAGGTAAAGAAAGAAAGTTCAGAAAGTACAAAAAGAAGGCAATGGCAGCAACATGGGATAATGAAGAAGCCACAAGTTCAGATTCTTCAAACTCGGAATCATAAGAAGAGGAAAAAGCCCTATCCCTTATGGCGGGACTGGATCAGGTAAATTCTGAAATCTCGTTTACATCATGTTCTGAATCTGATTCTGATAGTCTAGAAGATGCATTAATGATTTATATGAAAAGTATAAAACTGTGACGGCCTTGGATATTTATGCCCATTAAGGCTCCATAACTAGATCCTCCTCCTGTGAACGGACCGAAGTCTCGCAAGGGATATCTCACACAAGTGTCCAGTAAGAATGTAAAAGACAACTACACAGTAAAGACACGAGAAAGTACATGTGCTCATACCTGCATATAACAATTTACAATTGTCCCATTACATTATTACATGTCCAATTAAAAAGTACAACTACCTAGGGCATACCCCGAGGGAGTACGAGCTCACACAAGACTAACTACTACACTATGCTGGTGGTACGAGTCTGCTAGAACGTTGCTACAAGCCAAACACACGGCATATCCTGAAAGAAACTGTAGGGGACTGAGCCTCAACAAGTCACAGGCTCAGCAGGGGCCACCCAAAAACCTCAACAACTAAACAGAAGAGACCTCAGCCCCAGAGGGTCTCACTGGAAACACTGATAGCCAAACTGTAAGGTCTCGGGTCTTTAATGGATCCTTATTGGGTCTGTAGAGGTCCTGTGTAGTCGACGGCCAGGGCTTGCCGTTGAGTCTGAGTCAGCGTCCAGCGATGTGGACGTCTGAGCTTGAACTCAGCGACAAGCTATGTGGACGTTAATTTGTAGGCGGTTCAGTTGGCGGCCAATGATGTTGACGCCGACTAACCAGTCCTGCTGAAATAGGGCAGCCCGAGAGCAGAGTTCCTTCTTCTTCTTTTCTCTCCTTCCTTCCTCCTTAGCCTTTCTTGATTCCTGTAGCTTCTGTTGGGTGATTTGAGTTCGTGGGAAGCTCCTGAATCATGTGGCGTCGCTAGTTCGGGCGGGAATCACAAGGTTTTGGCGTGATTCGCGCGGAGTCTTCGGGGAGATCCGGCGCGATTGGTGGCTGTTTGGGGATTCTTAAGGCGTTCTGAGGTAGGGACTTAACCCCTATAACCCTCCCCAGCAAACCAGCATGTCCAATTAAGCAAATTGGTGTGTAATTTATGGTTTAGGGTTTGGGTTGTATCATACCGGGATTTGGGTAAATTAGACAATCTAAGTATTAGAATGTTTAGTTTAGATGTTCTGGTAGTGTAAACTGATGTGAGGATGTGTTTCCCTCCATCAGTCAGAATGTTATTTTGTGTTTCTGCCCATTGGGACTGATTCGGGTCAGTTCTGGGTATGGGGAGCTGAAGATATCAACGTCCACATTTGTTGACGTTGAGATCTTCAGGGGTGAATTAAACGACAAGGTCGACTGCCGTTTAGTCATTGTTGGCGGCATAGGGGTTGCCGTTTACCCTTTATTGGCGGCAATCGATCAGGCCGTTTATATCTGTCTCCCAGCAGGCTTAAGCTATGTGATTAGAGGCGATTGACATGTGATGTCCGCCCTAATAACACATATGGGCCAGGCTTAGAGTGTGACTCCGCCTGTGCATAGTAGTAGTTGTTTGTGGCACGAGGTGTTTACTACTGTACGGGGTTTCAGACGTTGAGTGTGTTCCGTCTGTCGTACGCGCGTTGCGTTACCGTGTACCCGTTTCTGTTGTGTTACCTAGGCATGGGTGCGACTCCGTCTAGACGACTAGCGTGTGGTTGTCCTCTGCTAGTGAGCCGGGACATCGAGTGCGACTCTGTCCTGTGCGTACTCCTTGTGGTGGTTTTGAGCCGGTCTCCGTGGAGCCCCTTCTCTACCGCTAGGGTCAAGCGTAGGGGAAAAACCGGTCGTGGACAGACGCGAGAGAGAGCGTCTGTAGTGTGCACACGTGGCTGGGGTTGAGAGCCTCTGTGGTGACGGGACGCCGAGCCACAGACCCTAGCTGAGTCCTACTTGTTGTGTGTGTGAGTGTGTGTTACTGAGCCGCGTGGTTTACAGTTTGTGTTGTGGTGCGACGTGTACTTACTTTCAGTTTTTACTTTCCGCACTTTAGACTTACCGGTGGGGTTACTTTTCCCTACTGGGTCTCTTTCTTGAGACTCACTCCCTTCCCTTTCAGGTGGGTCTTCGTCGACTCCCGTTCCAGGCGAGTCTAGCCACTCCGGTGTTGGTGCTCCTAGCTGCAGTGAGTTGTACCTTTTTGTTGTACTTCTGTACTCTGTACCTTGTCTCAGACTCTGAGATTGTATATGATATGTTCATATAGTGGAATTTTACTGCTTTGCATGGTGTGTATCTTCTTACATATAGTCCTCGGACTTTCACTTCCTACCCTTCCGAGCTTGTCTCGTGGGTTAGCGGGTCAGAATTCGGGTTACCGGTTGTTACTGGTAATGCGGGTTCTGGGTCGTTACACAAACCATGACATGCTCACATTATTACAATAAATAACAATTAAACATAATCATGACAATAAACATAAAGTCCTCGGAAGGAATGTGGGACTACAGGACTAGTACAATACTTCTAGTCCGCCCAACAACTAAAGTGCCTAAACCACAGTCTCACCGGCAGACTGTTACAACAACTGGTTGTCTAAGCTATAAGCCACACAGGCGAAACACTGCCCAGGCTACAAGCTTCACAGGCGAACCTCAAACATTTGAGTAACATGACTGCTAACCAAGAGCTGGTCCCTTATACCCCAAACCACATTACGTTGGAAGCTACACACGAGATAACAGGACTGGCTACCACGAAGCCAATCCATAACATACTAAAACCATAATTGGAATCTTATCCGAGAAAGGGGAAAACACAACGAGTGGAAGGTCACACCACACGACCTTCACAAAGCACAACTCCTCCACAATACCTGAATAGACTGGTACACTATGTACCACGAAAAGCAAATAACCATAAAGGGAACGGGTATCTACCACCAAGAGGTACCACCACAAAATAGTACCCACACAGGGTACAGGTACCTATTACCACAAGGTACCAGCACGAAAACCACAAGTAAATCAGTGTTGTAACAGGGCACACCAAAGCGAGCTAAACCACATTTAGTGAGTCAACACTCACCAACCATAACCAAAACTGTGCCACCACTCGGGCACACCACAAGCCACAACCGCAGTCACAACTGTGCCAACACCAGGGCACACCTCGAATAGGTCAAACCTCGACTACGAGTCACAAACTCACGAACCACAACCAGTGGCAAAGCACGAGTTGGAAAGGAACGACGCCACCACATGGGAATGGACTACTGTCTGATCAGGCCAGTATCCAACCCGGACAACACAACACAAGAACAACCTCTCAGTCTCGCAGTCACGGACGAAAGGTCCAACTACCGCTCCACGAGAACAAGTCAAACAACTGTGGAGACCAACCAACACCACACCTGCAGACACACAGCTGCAAGTCCATGCATGGAACCTCTAGGGACTCTGGCCTAAGCTCCCTAAAGTCAGGCACTGGAAAACAGGACTAGCTGGGGACCAGTGTCGACTACTGGTGTCTGTACCCCCAACTACGAGCGCGCTACAAGTGACTAAAAACAAGCTCTGGGAAGTCGCTGTCCCAATGCCGTCTTTCCCTCAGCTGGACGTACAACTCAAACATAGGAGTGAGGGTGTCCAGGAAGACGACACAGACCTCGACGGTACCACACTGTACCGGGACAAACCTCGAGCACAACAAACACACGTGCCTGGCTCACAAAGACCTGGGGTACCCGACTAGAGAGGCATTCCGGAATAGGCGCCGGACCACCACACTCGGCTAGCACAAACCACGATATATACACAAACACTTTCTATTACCAATTACGGTACATGTTAGGAATAGCTTGTTCCAGTCACCTTGTGACTTACAAGCTAACCTACACAATCACACACATAAACCATATTAATAATAACACCACAGCCTATCATCGGTCACCTTGTGACAGTGGAGGTCACACTAAACACTGACCACGATAATCACATAATAATCATACTTACACTTTACTAATCATCCATCCAGAATAATCTACAAAAGATCCTAGAGGATCGAGGCTAGGTTCAGACGTAAACCTCATCGCCACAATACCACAAACTAACCATAATAATTAATATATAATAAACACGATAACGTACGATGTGCCATGCACACACAAACCACATGCACGACATTCAAACCACGTAGACACCACATGTATAATACACCAACCTGGTGCACCACACGTCATTCACATAAGCAACATGTCCAACACATGGACAGCATGCTTCAAGAGCCCTACGGGTGCCAACGCACCACACATACTACGTAAACACAAACCAATTATGTACATAACACATTAACCACATAAAACATGCCCACCTCGTGAGCAACACGCTTCGTGAGCGTAACAAGTGTACTGGCTCTCCACCTATCATTGCCATGCATAACAAATACGAATAATCATTTAACCATAACACTAAAAGCATACATGTCCAGACCTCTCAGCTGAGGTCGCGACAAGGGGCCAGGTCACCTTCAGAACGCGACGCCCCGACCTGTCACAATAGAAAACCCTATCGTGATGGGTCAGCCTGTCGCGACCTTATCGCGACGGCAAGGTCTGTCTCCTTCACAGGCGCAAACCCTAATCCGAGAGAAACTCCACGGATCACCATTCCAAACCATTCAAAACATGATTAATTCTCATTTTACATGCTTTAATGGATACCCTAGCATGGTATTTAATGTTCTTTAAGCTTTAAACGAATCAAATCAATACCACGAGCAATCCCACAATCAAACAAAGTAGAAACACCTTACCTTCGCGAAGAACGTGAAGACCGGAGATCCCTCGATGTTTCTCCCGCTCCACACGACGTCCTCGCGGCGAGAACGTGCCAAGAACTCCACCAGGACCTCGAATCGCCAAGAAACCCGTGCAGCAGCCTCCCCCGGCCGAGCTGAGCTTGTCAAAGCTCTGTTTGGCTGGGGTTCCTTAAAAATGCACAGCGGTTGAGAACACGACGCAGCCCTACGTCGCTACCTGAACATGACATAGGCGACCGTCGCCTTCTCAAGCCTGACATCAGCAGGCCACCCAGCGCACGGAACTTGGCGCGCATGCAGACGTCGCCGCTCAACAGCGGTAACAAGAACGCGACCACCAGGGCTGTCGTCGCTTCAGAACGCGACACACACCCCTGTCGCGTTCACAGGTAGAAAACTTATGAGCGCTTTGGCCCAATGGCCGGCCCACCAAGCCTCACACCACACGTAACATCTGAAACTCAAACTCATGGGCCACACATCGGCTACCAAACCTACTAAACACGGATCCACGATGATCTGAAAACCGTGCGACATTACAAAAATAGTAGTTAAACAGATGAACATAGTTAAGTTAAATTTGCTAAATCAAGAAAAAGCCAACACCTTTCTAAAGAATGAAGTAGAAAGATTATGAGAAATTTTAACTGAAACAAAAAGATCAAATGAACTACTATTTGAAGATTTAAAAGTTAAAAATAGTAAAATCATAGAAATTGAATCAAATCTAATAGAATTTAAAGATGAAGAGAAATTAAGAGAAGAAAATAATTGTCTAAAAGCTACTATTGATAAAACTACTAAGTGTAAAACATCAGGTTGTAAAACTAAAAGGTGCTAGAACAGGTAAAAAGAAATATGGAGTAGGGTATACACCTCCAACAAATGAAGAAAATATTATATATCTTGAAAAATACCCAACTCCTAAATTTGTGAAAGAAAAAGAAATTAAAAATCCTAGAAAGGTCAATTAGTATGACTATAAACAAAAACTGAAATTAAAGACTACGCATGTCAAGAATGCATATTATCTGTGTTGTAGTCACTGTAATCAACTAGGACACATAGTCAGCACCTGCACAACTAAGCACTTATGTTGGATTCCAAAGACTAACCATCAAGGACCTAAAAAAATTTGGGTACCAAAAGTTACAACTTAAATTTACTTGCAGGGTCGCCTGAGAGCATCCAAATAGTATTTGGATAGTGGGTGCGCAAGGCATATGATAGGTGACAAAAAGTTGTTTACAAGTTTTAGAGATGAGGTTGGTCAAATCACTTATGGAGATAATGGAAAATGCTAAGTGTTAGGATGTGGAATAATAGGAACAGAAGAAAAGGATTTGATAGAAGATGTTATGTATGTAGAAGGATTAAAGCATAATCTTATTAGCATCAGTCAACTGTGTGACAAAGGTCACTTGGTAAAGTTTCAGAATGATAAGTGTATTATTCAAAAGGATGGAAAAACAATCTTTGAAGCATAAAGAGTCAAAAATCTATACACTCTACAATTAGCAGAATTAAAAGAAGTCAACCTATGTCTTGCAACTACAAAAAATAAGGAGACTGATTTATGGCACAGAAGACTAGGACATTCAAGCACATCAGTAATCAAGAAACTAATCAAGCATGATCTAGTTGAAGGTCTTTCAAAGCTTAAAATGAAGAAATCTGGAATCTATACACCTTGTGTAAAAGGAAAGCAAACCAAGACTTCATTTCAGTCCAAGACCTTAGTGACAACCTCCAAACCATTTGAACTTATTCACATGGACTTGTTTGGACCTATAAGAACAGTAAGTCTTAGAGGAAAAGTTTATGGCTATGTAATTGTGGATGATTATTCAAGGTACACTTGGGTATCATTTTTGGAAGCCAAATCAGAAACCTTTTCAGCCTTTCTGAAGTTCAGTAAACTAGTACAGAAGAGGCAGAAGTTTCAAATAATTAGTATTATATCTGACCATGGTGGAGAATTAAAAAATAAAGAGTTTGTCAAATTCTATGTAGAAAATGGCATAGAACACAATTTCTCTGCACTACGAACACTTCAACAGAATGGAGTAGCAAAAAAAAAGAATAGAACACTACTGGATATGGCCAGAACAATGCTTACAGAATACAATCTACCAAGATACTTCTAGGCAGAAGCAGTCACATAGCCTGCTACATCATCAACAGGTGTATGATCAGACAACACTAAAGAAAACAACATATGAGCTATACAAGGAGAAGAAACCAAACATCAGTCACCTTCGACCCTTTGGTTGTAAGTGTTTCATTTTGAATAATGGTAAAGATAACTTAGGAAAATTAGATACTAAAAGTGATGAAGATTTTCTACTAGGATATATCTCAAAACCTAGAGGATATAAAGTGTTTAACAGAAGAACTTTAACTACAAAACAATCAGTCATATTTTATTGATGAAACTAACCCTTCTATTAAGAAAATAGAGGAAGAAGAAGATGTTGTTGAAGATTTGTACAGGGATCTGGAACAGACCTCTCTTAAAGAAAAAGAAGAAGAGAAGGAAGATCCTCCACTAGAAGAACTGCAACAACAGGAAGAAACACATGAAGGATTACCTAGAAAATTAAGGTATCACAGAGATCATCCAAGAGAAAATATATAGGTGATCCTGAAGACAAGGTAAGAACAAGAGGTATGAATATTCCCTGTGATTACACTACATTTGTTCTCAAATTGAGCATAGGATAATCAATGATGCACTGACAGATGAATCTTGGATCCTAGCTATGCAAGAGGAACTTAACCAGTTCTAAGATAGCCAGGTCTGGACTCTTGTCCCCAGACCTTCTAACCATCCAGTTATTGGGACCAGATGGGTCTTTAGAAACAAAATGGATGAATCATGAGTAATCATCAGAAACAAAGCCAGACTAGTAGCACAAGGATACTCCCAAGAGGAAGGCATTGATTTTGATGAAACATATGCTTCAGTTGCTAGATTAGAGGCTATTAGAATCTTATTAGCATATGCATGTTCTCTTAATATCAATTTATTTCAAATGGATGTTAAAAGTACTTTTCTAAATGGTTTCATAAAAGAAGAAGTTTATGTTGAGCAACCACCTAGTTTTGAAGATGCTAAGTATCCAAATCATGTTTTCTGCTTGAAGAAAGCATTATATGGTTTGAAACAAGCTCCAAGAGATTGGTATGGAAGACTAAGTTTTTATCTTATATCACATGATTTTTCAAGAGGTAAAGTAGATAGCACCTTATTTATTAAGAAATTTTCAGAATGAATCCTGATTGTACAAATATATGTTGATGATATTATTTTTGGTTCTACCAATGAATCACTCTGTAAATTCTTTGAAAACCTTATGCAAAGTGAATTTGAAATGAGCATGATGGGTGAGCTTAATTATTTTCTTGGCTTGCAAATCAAGCAAACCAAGGAAGGTACTCACACTTATCAAACCAAGTACATTTCGGATTTACTTTATAAATATAGTTTTGACAAGTGTAAGCCCTTAGGAACACATAAGCTCATAAAATAAGTTAGATAGTGATCCACTTGGTAAGAAAGTAGATCAGAAGATCTGTAGAGGTTTGATTGGGTCATTACTCTACCTTATTGCCAGTAGACCAGATATAATGTTTAGTGTATGTTTGTGTGCTAGATTTCAAACTGATCCTAAAGAATCTCATGTAACGTTGTTAAAAGAATTTTAGATATCTTATAAACACAAGTAAATTAGGTTTATGGTATCCCAAATGTTCTGAATTCAAATTGATTGGATATAGTGATGCTGACTATGCTGGATGCAAAATAGATAGAAAAAGCACCAGTGGTATTTGTCAAACTTTTGCAGGTTGCTTAATTTCTTGGACTTCCAGAAAACAGATTTGTAGCTTTATCCACAATAGAAGCAGAATACATTGTAGCTGGAAGTTGCTGCACACAACTGTTGTGGATCAAGCATCAACTGGAAGATTATGGTCATACACTTCATGAAATACCAAACTGTGTGACAACACAAGCGCAATCAACTTGACCAAAAATCTATTTCAACATTCAAGAACCAAGCATATTGAGGTCAGACATCATTTCATCAGGGACCATGTAAGTAATGGGAATATTTTACTTGAATTTATATCTACAGATAATCAATTAGCTGATATATTTACTAAACATCTTCCTAAAGATAGATTTACTTCAATTAGAAGATAAATAGGTATGTGTAACCTTGATTAAATATTTACTCTTTACTGCACTACATGTTCCATTCATCGTAAATTCTATTCCTAGAACTTCGACTTTTCTGAAGTTGCAGTTGTGTTCTGCGACTCTTATGAAGTCGGAGTTTCGGCTCTGCGACTCTCATGAAGTCAGAAGTTGTGTACTATGACTCTCATGAAGTTGGATTTGTGTACTACGACTCTCATGAAGTCAGAGTTGTGAACTGCGACTCTTGTGAAGTCAGAGTTCATGAAGTTGGAGTCAATGTTAAATTTTTTTTCAAAAAAGGGGAGGTTTAAATTTTCATTTAAAGAGGAATTAATTATAACGGCTCATTCATTAATCCCAGTCGCTCATCTCCTCATCTATAGTCCGTTACATATTCAGTTTCTATATTAGGACCTTTCCCTCTTTCTTTCCAAATCACCCTTTTGAAATGTCTCTAACTCTTCTGTCATCTTCGTCCTAGTTCCCGCACGTGTTCTTCACTCTGACGGAACCACCTTTGAAGCTTCTAAAGATTTTCTTCATTTCTCTAAAGAAAGGTAAGATCTTTGACCCCTATGGACCTTTTCGACATCTCCTCTATCATCCTTCTTAGTCTCTTTCTTTGTTTTTGTCTAGATGGCATCATCTAGGGCTCTGGAAGGAACGCTCTTCACTCCTGAGCAGTTCCAGCGACTTTCCTCCGCCAAGGCCTCCAATTTCCTAGGGAAGATTGTAGATTTCACCTAGTTGACCGGTAGGCTTAGTTGGGTAGAAGAAACCCTAGAGGTCATGGGCTAGTCGAGGATCTGCTAGATTAACGAGCCAACCCTTGAGAGCACCCTGAAGGATTTTTACATTTCCCTCCAAGTCTATGCAGATGGTTCAGTCACAGGATGAGTTAAGGGTACTATTGTTACATTTCTGAGGATCTGTTAGTGGAGATTTTGGATTGCCCTAACTCTGGACACAGAATCAGTGAGGCAGTGTCCATGGAGAAGCAAAGATAAGGGGTAGTGGGCAGTTGGGGTCTTTCTCCAAGAAGGGGCTCCTGGTCAACGAGCTATCAGCAGAGAAGAGGATCCTGCACTCATTACCCCTAGGGCAGGAAACCATTCCTCCATCACTGCCAGACGGCAGTTTACTTTTTTGGGCAGTACAGAGACATAGGGTCAACTTGCCCTCCATCATTTTGGAAAGGATGGCAGGTTCCAAGAATTTATAGAGTCTCTCCTTATGGACCCTGTTGACCCTCATCTTTAGAAGATTTGAAGTGGATTTGAATGATGAGATTTCAGTTGCTATGTGAATGTGTTTCTTTTAAACACTCCACAAACAGTAATTAAAAAAAATTAAAAAGAAATAAGAAAAAAAAGGCGTGGAAGAGGAAGAGGGAAAAAAAGAGTGTGTGTGTGCACAGTGATGGAGTGTGATCGCTAGGTACACGAGGGTACCAAATGAGTGAGTGAGAGGCAAATTTACTTACCTTCACCCAAAGATCGCAGGAGATTGAATTGTTGTGGGTGACTTCTACTCCTCCAACTGGCCGGCCGGCAGAGAAGATCTTAGCTCGATGGTTACCTTGCAAAAAGAGGAAAACAAGCAAACAAGTGACAAAATGATTAGACTAAGTTGTGTAGCACCGAATTCAAAGAAATATATAAAAAATACAGTGGCATGGGCTTGAACACACCTTGTGGAGGTGGTGTTAAACCCCTAGAGAAATGGGTGTGAAAGAAATGAGGTGTATGTATGAAAGTGATGCGTGTATGAAATGATGAATGCACTAGAAATATGAATTAAAAGAAGAGAGTGAAAAGAATGAAGAATCTGCTGAAGTGGAAGCCCGCTGCTATGGATGAAGAAGTGGAAGAAGCCTCCTCATCCAATGCACTTAAGAGGATGAAGACTCTGAGCTCCGATGAATGAAGGGCTCGGGGTAGCTTGAGATGAAGATGCTTCTTCTTAGCTTTGGAATGTGAGTCTCCAGTGTGGCAGGACTTCGCCGTATTGCTTGGGATCTGTCTAAAACCATTGCCTCGGGGGTCTTCTTATGGGTAAATTTGGTGAATCGCGATGGACACAGTGGTCGCCTATTGATGTGAATCGCGACCAACAAAAGTGTCACGTTTAGAAAGTTCGACTTGCTCTGATAAGCCTTTTCAAACATTGATTATAGCATGTTTTAGAATTGCGATGACATAGACCGACGTGTTTCAAACACTTCCAATATCGATTGATTCTTTCTAAATTAATAAATGGAAATGTTGAATTATGACGACATGAGTGGTCACGTATTTGAAAGAATCGATCTTCTGGTGGGAATCGATCTTCATATGATGGAAGGTTAGAAACGCGATGGCCTATGTGGACGCGATTCTAATTAGCAAGAAAATCTTTCCAAAAATAATTATAGAATTTGCCATAATTCAAAATTGGAAACTCTTGAACGTGACGACCTAAGAGGATGCGATTCAAAACAAAGTAAGCGCCAGAAAAGGAAGTGTGATACGCGATGGTTTGACCCGTTGTGGATCAAGCTCTTGAAACTGCGACCACTGTGTGTGTCGCGAATCAGTTATTCACAGCAGACCCTTCAAAGTCCTAGAAAAATTCCTAAAAAACCTATAAAAAATCCAGAAAAATAAGAAAATCACTCAAGAGGTTAATTGAAGAGAGCCATTTTGAGGCATTGCAGTATAACATGAAATGTATTCGACATATTGTCAAAAATGGCGTGTCTACAGCTGCCGCACCTTGGCGTCTGCTTTGCAAGGAAATGGAGTGGAATGACACGAGATGAGAGCAATGAAATGAAATGAATGAGTGGAATGACTGAAAAGTAGATACCAAGGTGTGATGAGACACGCCTCAACAACATATGACAGGAGCTGTTCTTCAGATCACCATGAAGCGGCTTGTAGAAAATCCCAAGTGGTAACTCAATGTTTGGACGAAAGGAAAGGGTGTGCACGTGGGCACGAAAGGGAGAGAGATCAACTTCTAGCGTCGGGGAAGTACATACGGACACAATCCGGTAGGTTTCACCATTGGGGAGTGTTTACTAGCTTGTGGACGTGCTGCAGCCAAGGTGGATCTATGGGAAAAATAGATGAATTGATATAGGAATCCAAAACAAGGAGTTTCTCAAGAGACGATCTTCAAACATCAACAAGATGAATTGAGCACTTGACTCGGAATGGAATATTTCATGTCAATTGGAATTAAGAATAAGCGGTTCTCTTCAGTTAAGCACGAGAGTAATCTTCCAGAAATGTGCTCAAAGTCCTACATGATGCATGCTAGGATAAAAGAAAAAGATTAAAACAAAGAAAATAAAATAATCAAGGATTATATTGTCACGATGCCGAAGTCAAGATACCGGATGGAATCCATCATCCTTCTTGCAAAACGTAATGGCCTATCCTCAAGTCACAAGATTCTCTGAAATTATCACTATTTTGGCGGTGGAGGGGAACTCAAATTTCATATACATCAGAGCCTCAAGGTCCTTGATGTACTCTAATAGAGTAGAACATATAGTACAATGCAATGATACCGGAGATTGAGGGTTCGCCGAGAATAAACATGGAATGTTCGGCGAGAGACACGTGTCCAAAAACCTGCGCTCAAGATCAATTAGCACTGACAAGCAACAAATAATGGAGCATAAATATCAAAATAATGCTGCTTGAAAATCGCAATAGGGTATGTGGACACGTTTTACTTACCTAAATCGTGATGACCTGTGTGGTCACGATTTACCTTCACTAGTCGCAATGGAAGTCGGAGTGAGGCGTTTGAATCGAGATGTATGTGTCGGTCGCAACTTTGAAACTTCCACCCGAGGCTTGATTTCCTTGCCTGTTTTGCATTTCTTACCATGCTTTGGGCTTGCCTCCGTGCTTGTGTGGCCATGGGGGTTTAAAAACACCCCTCTCTTGCTCTTCTCATGCTCTCCACTCTCTCCAAAGATCAAAATTCAAGCCATCAAGCAAGAAGAAGAAGAAGAGAAGGAGAGAAACAATGGAGCATGCTGGTGCACCCCCATCCAAGAGGCCAAGAATTGAGGGATTTCAGAGGCTAAGCAAAATAGATGGTCACATATGCAAGCTTATTGAAGCCAAATTGGTAAGTTGATGTGATTCTATGCATTGATTTCATCTTGTTTTGATGTGTTCTTACGGTGTTCTTCACTGTTCTTGTTCTTCTCCTTCTATTTTTTTTTCCTTTTCTTCTTTTCTTCTTCCAATCATGGCCGAACCTATCTCTTCCATACCCGCCCCAAATCCTAATTGCCTTCCTATGACACAAACTCCCATGCACCACCCTCCTTGTCACACTCATCATGCCATGACCCACCCATATCCATGATCATATCATCCACCCATGCACATGTACCATCAAAACTTATATTGTAAGGCCCTCGAACTTTGTTCATGTTATGTTTATATATATGCATATGATATTTGTTGTAAATAGCATGTTTATTTATTTACTTATGTGCATATGTATATACATGTTTATTTCTATACATATTGTATTTATTCAATTCTGTGCATATTGTATGTATATATGTTGTGTTGTATATGTAGATAATTGATATTTTTATTTTGTGTCGAAATCCCAGTTAACGTCAATATCCCTTGACGTTAAGGGCAGGTTGATGGCAACCAGTGTGCCGTTGACTTCATGTTGAAATCCAGATCGATGGACGCTGACTTCCTGTAAATGGCAGCAATGTGGTCATTTACTTCTCCATTTCTGTTGCGATTCCAGATCTGAAAATGGCTGTGTTTCTTGTGGTTCTTGATTAGGAAACCCACCTCCAACAGTAGGAAACCTAATCCATGCATACCCCAAACCCATTAGCCCTATAAAACACCTAGCTTTCGCTCATAATAGGTCTTTTCGCTCAAAGGAAAATCCTAGGGTTTTAGGTGAGAAAAAAACCAGTTTTTGTGCAAGCTTGATCTGGTGATTTTGTGCCTCTTCCGGTGATCTTCTTCGACTAGGAGGTGCACCTTGGATTGAGGAATCATCCCCGACTCCAGTGATCGATCTACATCAGCAGGAAGACCGGATCTGGGAGAAGAAACCTAACCTTCTTGGCTTTGCCGAGGAGGGCTTCTTCGACTAAATTAAACTGTTAAAGATTTTATTTCAGGCAAGTAATCGAGGGATCTCATCCCTATATATATCATTTAGGTCCTAGGAATTTTTTTGGATTTTATCTCGTGTCCTGGAACCCCAAATTCTCACTATTTTTGGAGTTCAGTTTACACTTTCTATAGACATGAACGTGACGACAAGCTTGCTTCCATCAAGATCTTGAGTTGGCGGCAACATCATATGTTGTTAACCCATGTTGATGGCAAGACCCTTGACACCGAGTTCTTCTGTTTTTCACAGAACCTCATGTATCATGACTGTGTGATGAATTTCGATCATCTAGTTGTTTGTATATGCTGTGAATTTTATGTTTGGTCAGGTATGGTCAGTAGGTCATATCATGAGGGTATGTCAAATTTTTGTGCATAGTTTTATTTAATATAATTTTTGTATTGCGGAAATGAGCATGATGTGACTATGTTAAATTCTGAATAAATGGAATTGTTACATGTTACGGTTTCATAAATTTTCCATGATCTTATGATTATTGTTTTCAGGTTTTAGAACTATTAGGTATGATTGTTTTACTGTGAACCATGCTAAAGTGAATTTCTTGATAATCTGCATGAAATCAATTTAAACTGTTAAAATTAGTTTTACAGTTCTGAAAAATATGAAAAATTAGACATGTGACATATTATTGGTAAGAGGTCTTGATAAAAATTTGACACTATTCTGACATTCGTGGATATAGTTTGCTTTTAACAAGGGTAATTAGACCATATTGAGTATGTTGATTTAATCATGTGAAATTTCAGTGTTTAGCAGCATGATAGGACTCTATTATGATCTAATTATCACTGAGAAACAGAAATGTTATGTTCTGTAAACTGAAGCATGTGAATGAGTTAAATGATGCATGTAAATGAGTTAAATAGTGCATGTGAATAATGTAAACTATGTGATAAAGTAATAATGTGTAAAATTGTGTCGATATTGACACTGCTACCATAGAAGGCTGTGGATCCGTACTGTAGTAAAGTCCCTATGGGAAGGCTCAATGTGTATGTGATATCTTATGGGAATTAGGATGAAATTCTGGTGGTGGACAAGTACCACTGGTTAGGGTGGAGAGGGCTTCTCCCGATCTGCGCAGTACCAAGATTCGTCACTGTGTTGCCTAGGTGACGGGTATGTGTTATGTGTATGTGTGTCCTTCTTTATGGTGGTTAGGACTATGTGTCACGGCAATTAAGTGTAAAAAGTGTGAATATGTGAAATGTGAATATGTGAATTGCGCAAACGTGAAATATGAGCATGTGATGGTGTAATGTGAATGTGTTAACATGTGAAGAGATTTGATACCATGTGAATGTGTAAATTTTATATTAAAACAGCAAGCTAAATATGTGAATAAGTGTTGTGAATGCATGTGAAAATGATTAGATATCATGCTAGGTTTGCTATTTACCATGTTCCTATTCCCATGATTAAATGGTGTATAATGTGAATGAAATGATATGAATAGAATTGAAACCATGAATCATGTTATTCATTATGTATGGAAAGCATGTCATAGGTTGTTCTTATGTATTTTCTTAATTAATATGAAGCATGTGCCATATGTTTACCTTATTGTTAATTAGATTAGTATGTGTATGTGATATGTGTTAGGATGCTATATTTAGATTGATTGCTGGGTCTTTTTAGAAGACTCATACTTGCTTTGGCATACAGGTGAGACAGAAGTCCCGCACTTGAGGAGGACTTAGTGAGGAGCGACTCCGAGAGTGAGGAGTGACTCCGAGAGTGAGGAGTAGCTGCTTTTATGGAGAGTTGCTTAGTTTACTTTATTCATAGTATGTAAACAATGATTATGGACAATGTATTTCATTTGGACATGTATAATGTGGAACTTGTTATTTCTTTACATTGCTATATAGATTGTGGAATATGTGAAATATGATGGAATAAGAGTTACATTTTATTTCCGTTGTACTTCCTTGTTATTCGTGTACGTTTCAACCTATTGTGTAGTGTTCGGTAAATGTCCCACTGTGATGGCATCCTTTGTACCGATGTAGATGGTATAATCGTACCGGTATAAGGAGGGTCGTTACATATATCAACCACATGCATGTACTGTCCTCCATCACGGCCCAAAAAAACCACAGGACTATCCCCTTTTCCCGGGCACTAGGAGATAATAAGACTCCCATGGCTCCAAAAATTAACCACCTTCATTAGCCAGGACATGAAAGCCATACTCCTAGGTGGGGAATCCAAAACTTAGCCGTCTATGCAAAAAGATACCATGAAATCCACCTTGATTGGGTGGCCATGGGTGCACTTGTAGAGCTCTGGCATCCACAAGCCCACACCTTCCTCTTCAAAACCTTCGAAGCCACTATTCTATTAGAAGAAGTTGAATTATATTAGGCTTGAAGCGGATGAGAAGAGGTAACGAGGATGATATGGCGATTATGCCGAGAAGCTTTACAAGCAAGGTGGTGCTTGAGGGCTTCATGGTAAGCGGAAGAGCGGCCCAGGACGCCCAAACTGAGAAAGGAATAAATCTGCAAAAACTGGTGGCTTGGACTATGAGAGAGATACGCAAGGCGGAGGATGATGTGAAGCTGGAGAGAGTGATGAAAGGATTCGCCATATGCCTGGTGGGTGCGCTCTCTTTCCATCTGTGACAATATATTGAAGAGAAGCAGCTCAGTGCGGTATGCAGCATATGGGAGGGAGAGAGACTGGGACCGACAGTGCTAGCTTCCTCTACAGAGGGCTCACGACAGCAAGCTTGGGTAGGCCTCCCTATCGTTCTATGCTTTTATTCACATGCTGAACTAATCTGCACTTTAAGTTTGATGTGAATAACGAAGCTACCAGCTCGTCTCGGATCTTTTCCAAGAGCCCGCTCTGTCATATGGATGGCTTGGTAGGCTTAGAAGGACGCGTGGCAAATCGCGTGCTACAACTGAAGACGCGGGCAGATTGGCGTGATCACCTCCGAAGCATGCCCAGAAATGCGTTCACTTGTACTCTGGCACCTCTTCTAGCCAAAGACTATGGACGCAGCTAGCACCCGGTATGGAGTTGCGATTGATTGGGGTGACCGAGTTCATGCTCTACAACCCACACCACTGCCTGTCCCAACTGGACTCCCACGGTGTAACTTCGAGGGGCCGACTCATCTACCGCCAATCAAGAGACGAGAGATCGGTACCAACAACGACGGAGGAAAAGGCGGATACCATCAAAGCGCTGTGAAGGTCTGCTCTTTCAGGCGGCCGGTCCCACATGTGGAGGAGGTAGAAGATGAGTGGATGACCTATGTGAAAGAACTTATGAAAATATGGCCCAAGGTGGCCGTTTGTAAGCGCCAAAATTAAATCATTAATGAGAATTGAATTGCATCCTTTACATGGCCAAATTACATTGTCTTTCATGATTGTATCATCCAACACACTTAGATTTTCTCCTCAAAAATTGGCCCTCGGGTGAGCTTTTTGAATCGCGACGGACACAGGCGTCATGCTTTCATCTTGATCCGCGACCACCTAGACCGTCGCATTAACCCTAAATCGCGACCATCTGCCCCGTCGCGTTTCAATTGTACTTCAAGATTCAAAAATTGTGTGCCTTAAACTCAGCACCGGGGCAACGATGTTCTTCTGAATCACGACGACGGCCTCTGTCGCATTTTAATTAACCGCCTAGAAATCGCGACAACTGTGTCCGTCCATTTTAAACTTGCTCCGAAAGCTCAAAACACTCGAGAGCCCCTCCTTCCCACTCTTTCGGCTCACTCACATCTCTCACACCCTCTCGTCTCCCTCGTCTCCGGCTTCTCCCTCATTCTCAAGCCCTCTCTCTACTCTCTCTCAACTCTCACTTCTCTAAGATGACCAAAGCATCGACCATGAAACGGTGAGGGGAGGAAGAAGCATCGGAGGAGGAAGAACCGGTGCCGGCGATGATGACGGAAGTGGAGGTAGAGACGCCGGGCACGGCGGTCTGGCTAATGGTGGAGGAACTCATCGCCATGGGGGAGGAGTTGGTGGCGGCATTGGAGGAGGAGGTTCGACGGTGGTGGTACCGGAGGAGGAGACACCCGGAGGGCACCTCCAGAGAGGACGGCGAGGGCGGGAGGCCCCCCCTTGCGGCGATATGGTAAGTTCTTGTTCTCCCTTCTCCCCCCCCCCCCCCCCCCCCTTTTTTTTTTATTTGTGAGAAGAGGAGGAGGAAGGGGCTGCCTCGGCGCCGGAGACGAGAGGAGTTGAATCGCAACGACACCAGTCATCGCAGTTCAAGCCATTGAATTGCGATGGCTTAGGCCGTCACATTTCAAAGGGAACCGCGACAACTAAGTCAGTCGCGATTCAAAAGGGGCATCCGAGAAATGAAAAAAAAGGCTTGTTTTGAGCTTTTTGTTATTTTAAGCATGTTCAAATTATGCTAAACAATGTTTGCCTTTTTAATCTGCAGGGAATCATGAGGCCGTGCATCCACTGGCCGTTGGTGATAGCGGCATACCAGGGGCTCCCGAACTTTCAGAGGGAGAGAGTCCGGGGGATGGAGTTTGGGCCGATCTTAGAGATCGACCCCTTTTATGTTGATAGTCCCCTAGTACAGGCCCTTAGAGAGAGGTGGGACAGGACGATCAGGGCCTTCCCCCTGCTGTGGGGGCACATGGTTCCATCTCTGAAGGACGTGGCATGGATCACGGGGCTCCTGGTGGATGGAGAGGCAGTGACGGGTGTCACCTATGCGGACTACACGGAGCACACCCAGGACTTGCTGGGGATGGAGCGGGCGGGAGAGGACAAGCTCGGTGACTGGAGGATGGTCGACCGAGTAGTACTATTGGAGAGCCTCGGTCTGCGGGGGGTGAGGCAGACTGGGGAGGAGTCGCTGCACGAGTTCGTCCAGCGAGCGGCGGAGCTGGCAAGGGCGGTCTAGTGTTAGGACCCCGAGGACACGGAGAGAGCGGACAGGGACCTAAGGAGGTTCCTTGTCCTATTCCTAGGCAAGATGCTACTGGGGATGAAGGGAGACGACATCCATTGTTGCTTTCTAAAGATCCTTGAGGACTTGGAGAGTGTTGGATAGTACGCGTGGGGTGCGGCCTTCCTGGCGCACACCTTCACAGACCTCTCCAGCGGCACCGGTCGTGAGACCACCGTGGGTAGGTTCGCCCCGTTCCTCCAGGTACGTAATCTTCTTTGAAATTCTTTAATTTTCCTGCATTCAAATAGTTAGTCAACTGATCAATATATTCATGCATGTAGGTTTGGAGTTATTATTATATTCCCCTGGGGAGGGCCACGGAGGTACGGCCCGACGCGCTCCCCCTGGCTCGGAGGTGGTTGCCGATAGTAATGGTGGCCTCCTTCTCGCTCCAGCTTGAAACTCTCCGCCGCGACATCTAGGACTTCCCAACCCTCCTGGTATGTGCTCTACCTTACCTTCTCATGCATTTCTTTATGATATATGACACATGACTGACGTATGCATGTGTGCAGGTGGTGTGGCAGCCCTATGCGGGCATGACAAACGATGGCCAGCTGTGGGTAGAGAGCAGCCAACCTTGTTTTGGGCGGGACCTTTGGGTCCATTTCCTGAATGAGATTGAGCCCCTCCATCTATGGCTCACCATGCATACTCTGGGGCTGCACCAAGTGTGGTCGGATGAGGTGGAGCCAAAGGGGATTGGGAGGAGGACGAGGGGGAAGGCGAAGAGGGTTGACTAGCGCCTCTGCTTCCCTGACCAGTACGCGGACTGGCAGCGGGGAGGATTCTTGGTGGAGTCTGACGCCGTCGACAGCTTCTCCTACCTCCAACGGTACCAGGAGGTCTACGGGGACTGCGACTACATGAAGCCGGCTAGGGTATGCACTTCTAACTTGACTTGTTCAATATGATGTGTATGATTGATCTAATGAATGTGTGCATATGCAGGATGCTTGAGACGGCCTGATCGACACCCTGCGGGCCCAGTTGGCGAGCACATAGGCCCAGTTGGCGGAGGCTCGAAAGGCCCTGGTGACTCTTGTAAGTTTAGATTTTTACCTTTGCTTTCTTACCTTACCATGTGCTAACCTAATTTCTTTTGACATGTAGCGCGCGGCGCAGGCCACCGTGGAGTGCACCGATGTTGCGGGTGCCTCGATGAGCAGGAGTGTGCCAGATCCGGAGGTGGTTTCTCTCTGGGAGCAGCTGGCTTTAGTGGTGGCTCGTGCGGAGACGGCAAAGTGCGATCTCGCTGCATGGGTAAGTAAATTAATTAGATAAATGAAAATGAATTTCTTTATACTTACATGTGTTGGCCTATGTGCAGTCCGCTGAGCTTCAGAGCGCCGTCACCCAGGCGACACTTGCAGGTGTTGAGGTGATTGAGTTGACGTAGCAACTATTCGAGCTACACACTCAGGTCTCTCAGCATGACGTAGACCTGGCCCGTAAGGCTACAGAGTTGCGGGTGACACTCTCCGTGGAGCAGAGGGAGCACAAGCACGATCGATGGGAGTAGGAGCGCAGCCGGTGGGCCGAGGAGCGAGAGCGTCTCTCCCAGTAGGTCCTCGACATATGCATGAGCTTGGGTGTCTCCGAGTGCCTGTTCCGCGAGGCGAAGGACCGGTACCGATGCGGCCGCGAGTGCGCTGTGAGAGAGGGGTGGGCCAGTGCGTTCTCCGCCAGCTACTTGGTGACTTCCTCTAAGTACTAGAGGAACGTCCAGGAGGACGCGTTGCCCAGCGGTCGACCGACTCAAGAACTTCCATGAGGCCACCGCCTCCTCGCTCGACTACAGACCTCGGCGAAGCTGAGAGTAGTCGATAACACCATCCAGCTGAGAGTGGTGGCGAGAGCTAGGCCACCTATCATGAGTTGTACTTTTCTTTTTTGCTTTTCATGGTGGTGTGTACCCGATGGGGTACCTTTATATGATGTACTTTTTGGGGTTGCCCCCCCCCCTTTTAGCCATGATATATATATATATATATATAGATATATATATAATATATATATATAATATATATATATATATAATATATATATATATATGTATAGCATGCGTGCTTTGCCTTCTCCCTTACTGTGCCTGAAAAACACTCGAGCAAACAAGTTAAATAACTGCGATGACTCAGCCCCTTGCACATTAGGCAAACTCAGCTTCATGATCTTGTCAAAGGGCTGAGCCTTTATTAAATAAGGCGTAAATAAAGGAATAACATAATTAATTAAAAAAATGCAACAAGCAAACAGGCAGATGCTAACAAGAATTAAAAGGTGAACATGCATCTGATGCATTCAAACAAATGGAGTGTGATTTTTGTGTTTGTTTTCGACATATTCAAATTTTTGGATTTTGAAATATTCATTTTTTTTTACTTTGAAACAAAAAAAATTAGATTTTGAAATATTCTATTTTTTATTTTAGAATATTCATTTTTTGGATTTTGAAATATTCTATTTTTTGGGTTTTGAAATATTCTATATTTTTAATTTGAAATTTTTTATTTTTTTATTTTGAAATATGGGCCGCAACCCGACATAGTCCCTTCTTTAAAAAAAAATCGCGGAACGAAGGGGATCCTCTCTAGTTGGAAAAATGTGGTGCTTGGACCATTCAATTACTCGATCATCATTAAAAATTCATTAATGATTCTTGGGTGTGTTAAACAGAGGTTGGACATGCTTAAGTGATGTCTTCACCACGGTACCTTTCGGTGATGTCCTCTTCAGTTGATCGTTGTCTTGCCATAAACCTAGGATACACCCGTAGGGAGAAAGGAAGATGATATTTGGGAAGTCTGCCAACAGTTTGGGTGACCGAGGAGACGCTCAATTCTCTGCCCTGCACTCAATGGGGTCTTTTGGCTTATGGGGTTTTGGCACGCTTATGACTAGGTCCATTTGGATCTCTGTGGGGACTTTGCGCTCTTGACGTGCTTTTATTTAGGATTTGCCTTGTTTTGGCTCTTTCATTTTGATTTGCATTGTCTTTCTCTTTGTCCCTTATTGGGCCATGACATCTCCCCTTTTAAGCTTTGGACAGACTCAAGGGTCGATCCCTCAGGTTCCCATTTCTATTGGCAGACCGAATGGAAAGAAAAGGTAGTACCTAGACTCTTGGTTAGGCATTGATCTTCCTTAGATTTCGTACTTCTAGATTCCAAAGGTGGGCGTGTAAGTGTGTGAGTGTCGACACCTCAGGTTAATCCACCAAGAATGAAAAATGAATTAGAAATGACAACTTTTCATTTTAGGGTCCATATACCACATAAATCCAAACACCTATCTAGGGGTAATATTTTTTGAGGTAGAGCCCATTCCAAGGGTGGGAGAGTTCCTCACCCTCCACATTCACTAGCTTGTACGCGTTGCCTGGATATGCTTCCTTAACTACGTACGACCCTTCCCAGTTTGGTTGTAATTTAGAATAGGGACCACCAGGTTTTACAAAGATTATTTTGATTACCATTTCACCGACTATGAATTTTATCCCAATTACCTTCTTTTGATAAAAACGTGTGAGCCTATTCTGATATGATCTTGTGTGTTCTGGGGCGACCAGATGCTTCTCATCTAAGAGTTCCAGTTGTGCAAGGAGCGATTCACGTCGCTCATTGATTGACAAGTCCATGTCAAGAAGGACTCTTAGTGAGGGAATGAGAATCTCATATGCTACTACATCCTCCATTCCATAAGTGAGGGCGAACGGTGTCTACCCTGTGGGAGTACGGATTAAAGTGCGGTAGGCTCATAGAGCCTCTACAAGCTTATCTGACCAGTCTGAGAACTTATTAGCCTCACACATCATCTTTATGATTTTGATCTAGGTTTTGTTTGTGGCCTCTGCTTGGCCATTGCCTTGTGGATAATATGGAGATGAATGATGCAATGCAATTTTATACCTGTTGCAGAGGTCACAAAGCTCCTGAGAGATGAATTGCGGTCCATTGTCGGTGATGATGGTATTTGGGATGCTGAATCTGGTGATGATGTTCTTCATGATGAATTTGCATAGAGTTGTTGCCTTGACCTCTGCGTATGCTTCAGCTTCTGCCCACTTGGTGAAATACTCCGTTGCAATGAGGATGTATGACTTGGATTTATTTTGGGAGTTTGGATCACCAAGGGGACCAATGATGTTGAAAGCCCATATAGCAAAAGGCCATGGGGAGGATATTGGGTGGAGTGTAGAGGATGGAGAATGGATTCTGTCGGCATGCAGTTGGCACTCAACACACCGATGGACAAAGATAGAACAGTCCTTCTCTAAAGTGGGCCAGTAAAAGCCTTGCCTAAGGATTTTCTTGGCAAGCATTTGGCTGTTCACATGGCCACCACACACACCTGAATGCGCCTCCTTAACAACTTTCAGAACTTCATCATCATCTAGACATATAAGTAAAACTCCAGTGAGACCCCTTCTATAGAGAGTGTTGCCAACTGAAGTGTATTTCTGGGACATTCTCCTCATAGCTTTCTTTTCATCTGTTGTGGCTTCCTCAGGGTACATTTGATCTTTGTAGTACTTAGCTATCTCATAATACCATGGATTCTCCTCATCCTCCAACTCTTCTTCTAACTCCAATAACATGATTTCTGTTTTGCTCTTCCTCTCTGCCTTCTTCAACATCTCCTCTTTGATCCATAGAAACACTAGGTCTTGAACAGCTGGGGTATGATGTCGTGCAATCTGGATACTGTCAAAATCCCCAGGGTAACACATGTGGAGAGTTGCTTCGATAGTGGAAAGAGTGTTTGCTAGAAGATTTTGGTGACGAGGTACATGGACAAAGACAAGTTTGGAGAATAGCTTGGCGTAAGCTGAGGCAAGTTCTTGATATGGCTTGAGCTTGGGATCTAAAGTGTGATATTTGGTGAGCACTTGGTGTAGAACCAGTTGACTATCACCTACTATTCGCAGATGGGTGACACCATAGAAATGGGATCTCACCGTGATCGCCAATTTGTGAATGTGTTTTTTTAAAACACTCCACAAAGAGTAATTAAAAAAAGATATTTTTTAAAAGAAATAGAATAAAAAGGCGTGGAAGAAGAAGAGGGAAAGAAAGAGTGTGTGTGTGCACGATGATGGAGTGTGATCGCCAGGTATACGAGGGTACCGAAGGAGTGAGTGAGAGGCGAATTTACTTACCTTCACCCAAAGATCACAGTAGATTGAATTATTGTGGGTTGACTTCTACTCCTCCAACTGGCCGACCGACAGAGAAGATCTTAGCTCGATGGTTACCTTGCAAAAAGAGGAAAATAAGCAAACAAGTGACAAAATGATTAGACTAAGTTGTGTAGCACCGAATTCAAAGAAATATATAAAAAATACAGTGGCATGGGCTTGAACACACCTTGTGGAGGTGGTGTTAAACCCCTAGAGAAATGGGTGTGAAATAAATGAGGTGTGTGTATGAAAGTGATGTGTGTATGAGATGATGAATGCACTAGAAATATGAATTAAAAGAAGAGAGTGAAAAGAATGTAGAATCTGCTGAAGTGGGTGCCCGCTGCTATGGATGAAGAAGTGGAAGAAGCCTCCTCCTCCAATGCACTTAAGAGGATGAAGACTCTGAGCTCCGATGAATGAAGGGCTCGGGGTAGCTTGAGATGAAGATGCTTCTTCTTAGCTTCGGAATGTGAGTCTCCAGTACGGAAGGGCTTCGCCGTATTGCTTAGGATCTCGAGTGTGATATTTGGTGAGCACTTGGTGTAGAACCAGTTGACTATCACCTACTATTCGCAGATGGGTGACACCATAGAAATGGGCGAGCTCAAGGTCGGCCAATAGGGCTTCATATTCAGCTATATTATTAGTGACAGGGAATGCCAGCTGATAATCCCGTGGAATGGTGACCCCCTCAGGTGATAGTAGAGCAATCCTGATACCCTTTCCATGAGAATTCAGAGCACCATCGAAATACAATGTCCACATAGGATCGGATCGGCTAAGGGACATCAATTCTTTATTTGGAAACTCTGAATGAACAGGATCAAATTATGGAATAGGGTGATGAGCGAGTTTTTCTGCTATGGCATAGCCTTTGATAGATTTCTACTGAATGTAAGTGATGTCAAACTAAGAAAGAAAGCTTTGCCAACGTGCTAGCCTATCAGTGAGAATGGATTTTTCAAGGAGGAACTTGATAGGATTATTGTGGGCGATGAGGTGGACCTCATGAGCAAAAAAGTAGTGCTTCAATTTCAACACTACCCAAACGAGAGCAGCACAGGTCTTCTCCATTGTTGTGTACCACTGCTCACAGGGGTTGAGAAGTTTAGACAGGTAGTATGCTGCCTTTTCCTTGCCTTCTTCATCCACTTGTGCAAGGACAACTCCTACAGAGTCTTCCAGGACTGATACATAGAGAATGAGTGGTTTGCCTGGAGTCGGTGGCTTCAGGACAAGAGGATTAGCCAAATATTCCTTCAGTCCATCAAAAGCAGCTTGACACTTCTCGTCCCAATGGAATTTGACTCCCAGCTTGGTGAGGTCGTAGAAGGGTCTACACCTCTGCGAATGTTGGGAGACAAACCGGCGAATAAATTGCAACCTCCCGATTAGTCCTCGAACTTCCTTCAAATTCTTGGGAGGAGGCATCTCTCTTATCACCTTCACCTTATTGGGATCAATCTCAATTCCCCTCTTGTTCACGATGAACCCTAGGAGTTTACCCGATGACACACCAAATACACACTTCTTGGGGTTCATTTTCAATTGGAAATCTCTTGATCTCTGTAGAACCTTAGTTAGAACCCCAAGATGTTCAACCAATGTTCTTGATTTTACTACCAGGTCGTCCACATACACCTCAATACAAATGTGAATCATGTCATGAAAGATGGCCATCATCGCCCTTTGGTAAGTAGCTCCAACATTCTTAAGTCCAAATGGCATGACCACATAACAATATGTGCCCCATGGTGTAGTGAACGATGTCTTCTCCTAGTCTTCCTTAGCCAACTTAATTTGATTGTACCCTGAGAAGCCGTCCATGAAGGAGAGGGTTTCATACCCGTTCGTATTGTCTATGAGCACATTGAGATGAGGCAAAGGGAAATCATCCTTAGGATACGCGCGGTTGAGGTCTCGAAAGTCAATACAAATCCTGACTCTTTCGTCCTTCTTCATGATCAGGACAATGTCCGCCACCCAGTTGGGATAAAGTACGACTCTAATAAATTTGGCTTTGTGGAGCTTGTCGACCTCATCTTTCATTTTCAAAACCATCTGAGGGTGGAAACGTCTCAACCGCTGCTTAATGGCGACTGACCCAGGCTTAAGTGTAAGATGATGTTCAACAAGCGCGGTGTCCAGTACTAGCATATCATCATAGCTCCAAGCGAACGTGTCTTTATACTCTCTGAGAACCTCGATGATTGCCTCCTCTTAGCTGGTGATAAGTTACTGCTTATGAGGACAGTCTTAGGGTTTTCCTCAGTTCCCATATTGATTTTCTTGGTGGTTTCTTCTACGGCAGTTGACGGTTCATCGAATCTTCTGACTCCACTTGCGAACGTGTCATCCTCATCCTCGAACTCTTCATCACCTTCCTTAATTGGGTCGTCGTCATCCATGATCTCATAGACTCCGAACCCATCATCAATGAAGCACAACGATTGCTCATATTCTATATCCGTAAACTGCAACGGCTCTTCAATAAGCTCTGGAAGATGGAGGTGAAGGAGTCCTTACATCATTTCTTTAACTGAACCCATCTCCGACTCCTTAACAGTCGAAGTCGGACCTTACTCCGACTTGAGGAAAGTCAAAATCTTGTTGATTGAATCTTACTCCGACTATTTAAAAGTTGAAGTTTGATATCGATTGATGTACAAACTTGTTCTACTCTGACTTCCTAGAAGTCAAAGGCTGATATCTCACTGCAACTTCCATACAATTGAAGTACTTGACTCCGACTCCCTAAAAGTTGAAGTATGTCATTGATGAACCTTTATCACTCTAACTCCCAAAAAGTTGAAGTATGCTTTCAATTGGACTTACTGCAACTTCTATGTAGTCGAAGATCTGTATACATCTAGTCTTAGACTCCGACTCCTTGTAAGTCAAAGTATCATATATCAACTTCTGTGCACTTGTACTTAAATAATAGTTGTGTTCATCTGTCATTTCACTGAATCCATGAAATCTTAATATTGTTTATTTCATTGGCTTTCATTATTTCTATGGGATCCTTTACACAATGAATGACACTTAAAAGTATTACAAAATAATGTTCTTCTTACTGTCACCATTCAAATATTATGTTAGAAAGGAAAAATTATATTCAATATGACCATATAAAACATCTTTGTTAAAGATCTGAAATAATTATACAATATGATCTCTTGCTTGCTGACAGTAGTTCAGTTCTTTTCATTTGACTGTTGCTATGGAGTAAATGCGATAGTAGGTATAAGCAGCATGGGGTATCTGTCAAAGCTCACCTACCACTGTCAGAACTCCATGACTTTCAGAAAAAATCCTTATATTCCCCATACAACTGTCTATCTATCATTAAATGTTCTGAACAACTGTCTGTCTGAACTCCTTTATGTTTTATATATTTTTATCTCACCTACCTCCGAAAGTATGGAGGTATCTTTGTATGTCTTGTCCTTCCAAGCTTGCAGAACATTTATGAAGCATGCTTAGCTCTCAGCCTTGAGCATGGAGTTTATAGAACATTAATGAAGTTGTCTATCAAACCATGAAGCTACCAACATAGGCTGAAGATGTTGGGACTCTAAAGAGCTGAAGATCTAATGGACAACCTAGAAAGCTCATAATCTCTTTTTAAACGGCTATTCTTCAATGGCTATTTTTTTTAAATGGATAGTTTCAAACGGGAAGAATCAATCCTTTGAAGCTGATATATATAGAGAGCTAGAGTTTGAACAAGACGAACACAACCAACTAGTGACACTCAACTCCATTCAGCATTTCGCAAGCAACAAGAATCACCACAAGCCTTCTACTGAAAAGAAAAAGAGAGAGCTGCTTCTTCAGTCCACGACTTCCAAGCTCTATAGTTTTTTAGAAGTCTTTTCTTGATTGAGTGACTTTCTGTAACTGTAAATCTTCTTCAGTCCACTCACTTAGATTTAGAAAGAGTTAGAACTCTCATTCCTATTTGTATCTCTTTCTGATTCTCTGTGTCTGCTAATTCTTCTAAGAGGACATACACACAGTCTCTCTTTTCTGTTTTGGATAACCCGTAGGAGGTTTGTTTCCCATAGTGCCCCTCTTGAGAAGGGAAGACCTACTTGTGTAGGTGGTCTTTGTACCTCTTGGTAAAGGGAAGACTTGCTTGAAAGCAAGTGGATTTGTAATACCTCTCAGGTTGAGAGAAGGCCAAGTGTTCTTAGAAGTTTAGTGAAATCCCAAGAGATTACTTGGGGACTGGATGTAGGACTTCCATGTGGGAAGGGCCAAACCAGGATAAAATCTCTTGTGCAAATTGTGTGATTGTTTCCGCCAAGTTCTCACTTATTTCACACACACCACACTAAATACTAACAACTTCATTTAGTGTCATCTATTTTCAGATATATTTTAAAAGCGCAAGAAGTCCTATTCACCCGCCTCTAGGACATCTATAGTGCCATCTCGGTCCAACAGGGACGACCCTTAGGGTTTCTGAGGTCGTGCTTGGAGTCTCTAGTGGCATGGGAAACACAAGAGGAAGTCTAGGCAAGAAGCAACATAGTGATCATCTCCACCTATGACCTGCAAACAAGGCCTTTCAAGATCATCACCAAATGTTAGTAAAATCTCGAACAAACCATGTGAGGCATATACCCCTATAAAGCACTTCGAGTCTAGTTTCTTATGGTACTATTTTCCAAATTTTTACCCAAAAGATCTTGAGAATTAGGTGTTCTTCTCCAACGGGTCGAAACTATGGTTTTTTGGTGGACAAATCTTTATTCAACCCAAAGGTAGGTTATATCCACGCCAAACTCTAATCAAACTTGTTCATGCATGCATACATGTGTATAGATCATGTTTTTACTGCTTTCCCCAATTTTTATCATGTGTATTTGTGAATTAAATCTTGCATGTAAGAACGTTGTGCTGTCTGGGTTAAAACCTTGATCTGTGTTATGAATTTTGTATCTTTTTATGGAGTCATTTCTAGACTAAGCATTTAACATGGAACTTGTGCTTCCATGAGTCTAGTTTCATTTAGAACTAGTTTCCCTAATTTGTATTGTCTGTATAGAGAGTGTTAACCTGTACATGAGTACTGTCTCAGATTCACGTAGACAGTCACAATACATCTTCTTACCCTACCAAACGATTATTGTTTCTTGATTACTTGGTGTTGGACATTGTATAGGAAGTCCTCTAACTAACAGAAGTAGTTTCATCTTATTTGGATCACCCTAGCACTAGTTTTGATTTTTCAAACCTAAAGGCATCAAACCTAGTTTGAGCCAGAATATGAAAATACCCTCATGAGGCACCCCAACACTAGAAACAGGGAAGACCACGAGTGAATGTATCGCCATTAGAAGGCAACAGGAAGGCTATCGCCTTCAAGAATCAGAAGGTGACAGCCTTCTGGTCACCTTCTTGAAGGCGACATGTTCCCTGTTGCCTTCAAAACACAGTGGGCGTTTCAGCTCTATTTTGTCCATTTTGCATCGTTTTCGTGTCCCGTCTTCTCCTGTGCAAAGTTAGTTACTGTTAACATGCATTTATCAACCCATATAAAAGTTAAAACATGTATGCATGATTTTTAATTGATCTTAAGTTAGTGATCATACTCTCCACCTGCCGATTATTCACTTTCTTGCCTTGTTATCGAACTTACTAAAACACATAGTTACTTACTAAAATTGGTCATGTATGATTAGTATTTTATGATTTAGCACACATGATACTTGTCATAAACGGAGTTTCCATAACTGGAGTTTCCATAATCGGATTTACACACACGCACTTGAGCGATTCTCAGGCACGATATGCGCATACACTCTAGCACGATAGGAAAGCCCCATCTTGCCTTGTAGTGAACTCTTCGTCGGATATTCCTTCTGCTGGACTAGTGACTCCTTGACCAAGGCCTCTATAAGTCTCCGCTGACCATGGATTCCCACATGGCCGACGAGCAGGTTGTACCATTGAAGTAACCAGAAGTTAGAGTGCACGTATCTTTCTTCTCTTGGCATTCTTGACAAGATATTTCTCTTCTCATCTTGATTCTGGAGTACACCTTTATTAATAGCAGACCAAGTTACTAATAAGTGATTAGACTAAATTGAAAACACATCATTATTCTATCGGATTGAACTCTTGAATTATAGCCTTAACTATCTTGATATTATTGAACTCTTGAAATACGGCCATACTTAATTGTAGGTATCTACATTTAGATTACTTGAGATGCTGGATTGGGCATGGCGAGTGTCCAAGGGCTCCAGTCTAGCCCCCTCGATAAAGAGTCGAGAATATACTATTTTTATGGGGTATAATGATAACTAGTGTTGCATCTGCACTGGGAGTACTTGCTTCTAAACGCTAGACACATACACCACATTACACATGTTCATGATATGCATTCCAAGGTGTCATACATCCTTAGTGCATGTCAATGACTCGTGAACTGACTGACTTGCTCGTGAAAGATACATGCTTGTTACATGCTCGTAAAATGGCCAATCTTGTTACATGCTATCTTATTCTTGCTCGTGAAATTACCATCTTGATAGATCATTGTTCACTCTATCTTGAAATCTTGAATACAACCTTCTTGCTAGACTGATCGTTACATCTCTTGATCTTACTATCTCGCATGATACATTATTCATGTGTTATTACTGTGATTTTATTTTCATAGTACATATCATATTCATACCCTCTAGCTTTTAAAAATTTAAATACCTATATCATCGCTGGAGGATGTAAATCCTACTGGACGAGTGCACTCATTACCTACTTTCCAACATTTTAGGAGAACAGGAAATGGATGATGTAATGACCCAAGATCTGAATTATCAGTTACCAACCAGTAACCCGAACCCTGACCCGCTACTCATGAGCCGAAGCTCGGAAAGGTAAGAGAGAACGTTTGAGAAAAACATATAAGAAAATGTACACACCATAATTTTTTGAACATTTAACTACAATATATCAATAGTACAACTCAGAGCTGATCAAAAGTAAAGAGTACAGCGAGTACACAAACTAAGTACTACTTACAGCAGCTAAGCAGGAACAGCACTGGAGTGGCCAGGCTCCTCAGCACCTGGAGCTGACGACAATCCACCTGAAAAGAAAGGGGGTGAGTCTCAAGAAGAGACCCAGTAGGGACACTAACCCCCACCGGTAACAGTACTAAAAAGCAGTGCGGAAGGTAAAACTACATCAAGTAAACACTACACTACACACAAGAAACTGATGGTGTGGTATGCAACTCCTCACAGGAGTGCGCCAAGAAACTGGAACCTCGCAAGCTCAACAGCACAACAAGCACACACAGACAAAGCACACACACACACACACACAAGGTAGGACCAGCTAGGGCCTATGGCTTGGCGCCTCGACATCATAGAGTCCTCCAACCCTAGCCATGTGTGCACACTCAAATGCTCTCCCCCGCGTCTGGTCCTCGATCGATTTTCCCCTACGCTGGACTCGAACAGTGGAGAAGGGGCCCCACGGAAACCGGCTCATAACCACCACAAGGGGCACGCACAGGACAGAGTCGCACTCGATGTCCAGGCTCACCGGCGGAATAGCTCAATGCCAGTCATCCAGACGGAGCCTTCCCCTCGACGTCTGGGAAACACAACATAAGCATAAACACAAAGCACGACAAAAATCGGTACCAGCACAGACGGAGACGCTCTCAACATCTGGCACACCCTGCCTGGAGGTAGACACCGCGTGTCAACATCTCGTACTACGGACAAAGGGCTCAGCCTGTTGGGACCTACCTGTGGGGTTGACGGCAACATCAATTGCCGCCAACTCTGGGGTAGACGGCAACACCCTTGCCGTCTACAGAAAGTAGATGGCAATAAGCTTGTCGTTTACCTCATCTTGATGGCAAGGGATCTTGCCGCCAAGTTCCTCCTTGAAGAACTTGACGTCAACTGATGTTGGCGTTAAGTTCTTCACATCCAACAGCTGAAATGGCCCCAGGCCGTTCCCACGGGCAATCCAGCCCAAGAAACCATAGATTGATGATGGGAAACGCTTCCCCTCATCATAAAACACCAGAGTAAACCCGAAAAACAACGATCCAATGCTTGGATCGGCGGTTTCACCCCAAAACCCGACATGGAGAAACCCTTCCCAAAACTATGATTTCCATGCAAATCACACTCACACAAGCATGGTATTACAAACAGGGGAGTCATGGGGTAGACTCCCTACCTCAAAATGCAATAAAACTCGCAAAGAACCTCAAAATCTTGCTGATTATCCGGAGCTCCACTGTGAGGATGATCCTTCAAACCCCATTTCCCGCCCGTTCCACTACCGCCACAAGCACCACAGCCTCTCCACGAACTCCCGTCGGCCACCAGAAGAAGTGGAGAAAAAGAGGGATGAAGGTGGTGGGAAGGAGAGGGGGAGAAGTGAGGAAGAAGGGGCCTCGGGTCGCCCCTAAAAATACAGGCTGGGCAGGTTGACGTCAACATGTTTGCCGTCAACTTGCACCGACAAGAATTTGACGTCAACATCGATTGCCATCAATTTCATGCACAAGAAAACTCTGGAAACTTCAGTAGACATCAACATCGATTGACGCCAAGACCCAGTCGATGGCAGCACCTTTGTTGTCAACCCAACTGTTGACGTCAACATACTTGATGTCAACCCACTGTTGACGTCAACATCCTTTGACGTCAACAGGCACTGTTCCAAAAGAAGGCCCATGAAGGGTCCAATAAGGACCAAGGCCTTACAGATGATGTAGAGAATCAAGGCTATACTAGGGATGAACAAGAGTGAAGAGCACTCTCAAGCCTTAGCATTGAAATCGTGTTATCTTAGCATCATAGTATTTTTAGTTTGAGTACGTGAGTACTAGAATAATGTAGTAGGAGTGATGATGGTATGTAATTTTCCTTTTATTGAGTCGTAGTCCTGTTAGTTCAAATTGAAATGGAGGACGCGCAAATTAGTTGTGTTTTATGTGATTGCTCACTAGAGGCTTATTTGCCGACTGCTCATGTCTCAATGATCAATTAACTCTTCCGATGCCATGCTTTGGGACATGACAGTTTAGTGGTATCAGAGACTAAGAACAAACAAGTATTTTAAGTCCAAGGTTTGGGTTATACCCAAACAATTTACATTATGAATGATTTCTATATGTCACCCAATGAGTATGGGTAGAGCTCAGGATAAGCTAAATTCATAGGCTTACAACACATGCTAAATAAAATGCCCCACTCCTATCATACACTTCATATACTAAGATAATGATTGGTTGTTGTTTTTGCAAAACCTTCATCCATTGCAATGGCCCATAATTAGTGGCAAGCGATATAGGAAACTGTGGCATGGCTTACACAGACCCTACAGAATGTGGTACAAGTCAGGAACCAAGCTAGAGCCAGGAATGGAGCCGGCAATTTACATCATAGTTTCAGAAGTCTGAATCCACCTTAGTTCTCTGGATCTCCTGACCCGGACGAGGCTGAAAACTGGTAGGAGGAAATGGAAAGAATTTTTTAGGTGATGCAGTTTATTGAGAGGGAAAAGGTGCTATTGGTGACCTTCCAATTTAACAAAGATGCCAGAGCTTGGTGGAAGGCCATATCAGCACATCTATCCAATGCTAACGAACTAGAATGGGAGGCGTTTCTGGAACTATTCAGAGAGAAATATTTCTTTGAGTGAGTGCAAGAAAAGAAGGTGGCTGAGTATGCTGCATTGAGATACAGAGGAATGTCAAAGCTAGAGAACTTTAAGGGGAAACAGATCCAAGGACAGACCATTGTCAGGAAGGGAGCACCCAATTCTGCTAGGACCATCCGTTACAACACCAACAACAACAACAAGAGACCAAATGTGGGAAGAGACACTGGCAATGTAGCACCCCGAAAATTTTAACTACATAAAAACTCAAATAAATGGAAATAAATAATTTCCATAATATCGGAGTATTTAAAACATACGTATCATTATCGTATGTGCTAAAACACATCGAAAAATTCCGTAAAAATTATAAATCAACCCTAAACATTATTACTAAATGTTTCACAAAGAAATTTGTGAAACAAAAAATCGGATTAACCAAGTTTAAAGTGTTTTGCGACTTATTATCGTAATTCATGAATAAGTCGGAAAATCATTATCACACCTACTGGAATAAGTTAGAAAATTAAATAAAAATCATAAATGGACTTCAAATAATATCCTATAATGACCCATCAAGAAATTTGGTTCAATAAAAATCATTTGGGCTAGGTTTAAGAGTTATTGCGACCGATTATCTAAATAAGGAAACAAGTCGGAAAACTGTTAACACGGAAATACGACGCAATCAAAAATTAAATAAAAGTCTTGGGGAGACTTCCAACATTATATATTGATGACCCATTATCATAATCGGGCCAATGGACAACATTTGGCCCAAAAATCAAATGAAGCTAGAAAATACATAGAAATTCGTAACCATAAATAAGCTGAAATTAAAAAGAGGCAATTAGAGTTGAATTGGGATGCAATCATGCATTCATGGCAACCCAAATTCGTGCCTAACTATGAGGGGAGGTTTCCTAATGCCTCACACACTCAAAGGGAGGAGAAATCATCAAAAATAGGAAACCAAACATGTCAATCCTGAAATCCTCTTTTCCTAGTTATAATAGGACTCCTAAACACCATGGTTACTTAAATACTCTTCACCCAAACCCTAGGAACGAATTTAGAACTTCCTAGGGTCGTGTGGAGGAGCTCTTGGTGGCTGAGGAGCTGTGGAACGACCACAAGAAGCCGTTCTTCTTCCTCTTCTCATCTGCTGCGACCTGCACAAACCACTCTCTTGAAGTCAACCAAAGGTAGGTTTTCTCGGGCCAAACCTTAACATATACTATACCAATGTGTAGAGCATCAAGTTAACTTTCATTTCCCACTGGTTTCATCGAATTTCATTTAGTAGATTTTGAATTATAAGCGTTTTTCCAAAGTCGCGCACTGTTAGAGCTTTTCTCGTTCTTCTTATTATTCACACGATTTGGACCGAATTAGACTAAATCATCAACATAAAGGTTCTTCTACTTGTAGTCACGATCATCTTTCATGTTCAATATTTTGTCTAAAACTCTTTAGTTAGAGAGTTATGAACCCCGTAAGAGAGTCATGCATAATACTGTGTTTTCGGGTTTGCAGTTAGCCTTAGTTCTTCCTGTTTTGCTTGAGATTTAAGACAGAAGTAGGTCAAGCCTCCAACATGAACGTTCTTTTATTAATCGATATGGTCATCTTTCATGTTAAATGTTTTGCTTAAAGATCATTATTTAGAGAGTTATAAACTTCGTAATAGAGTCATGCATGATACTGCGTTTTCTGGTTGCATTTAACTTTCACTTACTCATGTATTTCACAAGGTTCAAGACCGAATTAGGTTAAAACCCCAACAACAAAGTTCTTATACTAGTTGTCCTTGTCATCTTTTATGTTAGACGTTTTGTCCAAATATCAGTAGATCTCATGTTACAAGTCTAACATGTAAGTCGCCATGAAGTCATGCATGTTTAGGGCTTTACCATGTTCTTCCTCTATTTCATGCAATTAGAGACCGATTCAGACCCAGCCCACAACACAAAAGTTCTTTAAATAGATGTCCTCGACATTTTCTATTTTGTGCGTTTTGTCTAAAGATCAGCATATAGAGAGATATAGGCGTTTCATGAATATCACCCTGTGTCAAATCATGGTAGTCTGAACCAAGAGCATGTCAGATCCATGTCGGGCTCAGGCGCAGACCCTGTGAACGCGACGGCCCGATATGTCGCATTCTGAGGTCGGGTCACGACAGTACTTCTGTCGCGTTCTAGTTGCGACAGTACCCATGTCGCCTTCTGCCTGCCTGATCTGACGACCCCGTCGCCTTCCTTATAGGGATATGTCGCGATCTCAGAACTTTACCTGAAACCATGTGTTTTCATGCATAGTTTTCTGCATATACCCAAGATCTGTTTAAATATGATATTTACTGTGTAAGTTGCATGTCTTGGGTCTGAGCATTACATGATTTTTATTTAATGGCTTAAAAATTGATTAACCCATTTAAAAGCTTTAATTACATGAATGTTATTCTAAGTGCTCCTTAAATGTTATGATCCATTCATGTTCTTGTGATTTAATCTTCCTACTATTCTTCCACGTTTAAATGATAATGGTTATCATAAAATCTTGCAAACCATGACTTGTTAAAGTGCATAGTTTTATTCCATGTTATATTGTCAAGTGTTTCCTGCGAGTTTGAGACCGATGGTTCGTGAATTGAGACATGCGTACCGCACTACACACTAGCACTATTAGGCAGCCTTTTCTTGGGAAATTGGAAACTCTCTACCTGTCATTCCGAATCGGTAGACTAGCGACCTTTTCACCAAGGCCTCCGTAAATCTCCTCTGACCATGGATTCCCACATGGCTGACGAGTTGGTTGTATCATTGAAGTTCCCTGGAGATAGCGTGCACTTCCTTTCTCTTCTTGATCTCGTGAGTGTGCCTTACAAACTAGACTAAAGCCATTAATGTAAAGATTGAACAAAAGTATAAATTGTACTGTTATGCTGCCGAATTTATCTCTTGACCATTGTTATCATGAAATCATGTTCAATTTAATTATTACTTCTTCTCATCATCATCATGAACATGACATTACACATGCTACGTTTTGAAACTCTCATTGGCCATTATTAATGACTGTGGGTATCCACATTTAAAAATTTACATGAGATGCTGACAGGGCACGGCGTGTGTCCAAGGCTCCAATCTAGCCCCAATGACGGCGAGTCATAGATATACTGTTAACCATGGGGTATAATGATTACTGGCGTTGCATCTGCGCTGGGAGTACTTTCTTGCTTGTTGAATGATAGATACATAACCACATACACGTGTCCTGGTGTACATTCTTGATGGATCTTTTCTTGGTGTACATTGTGTCTACGTGCCTGATTAGTGTTACTTGATCGTGCTTGTGAATCTTGCTTGCTTGCTTGCTTGCTTGATATGGCCATTCTGCATTTAATGCAATTAGTGATATCTTGCGTTCTTGACATCAAGTGAATTCTTGCGTGCTTGTACAAAGTGATCTATTGCTAGTCGATCTTGTCATCTTGTTCACCAATCTTGTTCTATCGTAATCACTCTCTCTAGCTTGTTTTATATATATCATGTTTTAACGAGTTTTATTCGTACTTGCATATTATTCATCGTACTTGCCTAGTTCTAAAATGTTAATCACTTATATCATTGCCCGCACATTGAGATATAAATCCTACTGGGCTAGTTTGCTCATTCCCTACTTTTACCCAATCTAGGTGACTATGAAGTTCAAGAGGAAGAGCAAGTCGAGGATGGGAATGCGTCCGAGTGATGAGTGTTCCAACTATGAGTCTAGTTATAGTAATTTGCTTTGAGAGTTAGAACATGTAGTAGGAAGTGAGAAGTATTATGTACTTTCCTTTCATTGAGTCTTAGTCCTGTAATAGTTTCTATTTGAAATACAATGAGCTGAGATTTGATTACAATTTATATTGCGTTCAACATATGGGCCCTATTGTGATGTTGTGTTGATATACATTTAGTGCGTACTAGCTAGAGGCTTATTTTCCGACTGTCCACGTCTCGGAATATCGACTCGAATTAATACTATCCACTGCGTAATTCTCGGGACGTGACAGGCAAGGACAAGAAAGTCCGGATAGAGGGGAGAACAATAACCACCCACTGCAAGTTCTGTGACAAACTGGGACATCAAGTGGAAGAATGCTGGAAGAAACTTGGTGCATGCCTGGGTTGTGGAGGTCGGGATCACCACATTCTGAATTGCCCAATGATGAAGGAGCAGCTTGGAAGGGCTCAGATTGTACCAAGGTGTCAAAGATGTCTAAATGCCATTGTGGAAGCAGAGCTCCCTGAGGAAGGGGGATGGTGGAAGGTACCATCCTTATTCATTCACAACTTGCTTTTGTTCTCATTGATACTAGAGCTACATATTCTTTTATTTCCTCAGCATTTGCGACAACATTACCTATTAAACCTGTCCCTATGAAATCCAAGATCATTGTGGCTTCTCCCCTTGGTTTTGAATCAAAACTCACACACTACTTCCCGACATGTGAAACCATGATTGGAGGGCAGAACCTCCTTGCCAATCTCATCTGTTTAGATATGAAGGGGTACGACGCTATATTAGGCTTTGATTGGTTGATTAAGTATGACACAGATGTTAATTGTTGCCATAGAAGGGTAACCTTTGCTAAGCCAGACCTCCAAAGTTTTCATTCATGGGCATCAGTTACCATAAATGTCCTATCCTTATTTCATCCTTAAAAGCTTCCAAGCTGATCAACCAAGGTTGTGACGCTTTCCTTCTCTCCGTTGTAGTAACGGAACAAAAGAAACCCAATGTAGATGAGATTCCCATTGTTCAGGACTACTCAGACATCTTTCCAGAGGATTTACCTAGTCTACCACCTGAAAGAGAGGTGAACTTTACTATTGAACTGTTACCAGGAGCCGCTCCTGTATCCAAAACCTCTTACCGTTGTCCCCCACAACGCTATAGGAATTGAAGAGACAGATCCAGGAGTTGCTAGACAAGGGTTTTATTAGACCCATCACATCCTCATGGGGTGCGCCGGTATTGTTTGTAAGGAAGAAGGACAGATCGATGAGACTCTACATTGACTACTAACAGTTAAATCAACTCACCATTAAGAACAAGTACCCACTACCCCGCATTAATGAGCTATTTGACCAAATCTCAAGCACTCAATATTTCTCTAAGATCAAGTTGAGGTCTAGTTATCATCAACTGTGTATTAAAGAGAAGGATATCCACAAGTCTACATTTATAAGTAGATATGGACACTACGAGTTCGTGGTCATGCCATTCAGCTTGACAAATACTCCTACGGCCCTTATGCAACTCATGAACAATATATACAGGCCATAATTGGATTAGTTTATAGTGGTATTCATTACTCATATTCTTATCTACTCCAAGACAAAGGAAGCACATGAAGAACATTTGAGGACTGCCTTACAAGTGCTCAAGGACAACCAGCTTTATGCAAAGTTGAGTAAATGTGATTTCTGGCCAGAGAAGGTTTCATTCCTTGGCCACATTATATCCAAGGTAGGTATCTTTGTAGACCCATCTAAAGTTGAAGCAGTGAAGAACTGGGATAGACCAACAATTGTATCCGAGATCAGAGGCTTTCTAAGACTGGCCAGCTATTATCGTCGCTTCATCAAGGACTTCTCAAAGATAGTTGTGCCTTTGACCAGACTTACAAGAAAGGAAAATCCATTCACATGGACAGCCAAATGTGAAGATAGTTTCTCGTCATTGAAAGAACATTTGACTTCGGCACCTATGTTGACATTACTTATAGCTGGAGGAAGCTTCGAGGTATATACAGATGCATCAGGCATCGGCCTTGTCTATGTATTAATGCAAAACAGGAAGGTGATATGCTATGCTTCCAGACAATTGAAGAAGCACAAAGATAATTATCCTTTACATGATCTGGAGCTGGCGGCTGTAGTCTTCACTGTAAAGATATGGCGTCACTACTTATACGGTGAGGAGTTCATTGTATTTTCTGATCATAAAAGTTTGAATATTTATTTTCTCAGCAGGAGTTAAACATGAGACAACGGAGGTGGTTGGAGTACTTGAAAGACCTCGACTTCACCTTCCAGTATCACCTAGGCAAGGAAAACGTCGTAGCAGATGCTCTTAGCTGGAAGCCCATGGCTACACTATCCAACCTCATGGTAGGCAAATGGCAATTACTAGAAGATTTGGCCAAGCTGAATATTGATGTCGAGACAAAGGAAAAGGGGTATGTAATCGCCAACATGAAAAGACAATCGACACTACTTGAAGATATTCGAGTACTATAGGACAACGATCCAATGCTTGTGGAAATAAAAGCAAATCTTGAACAAAGGCCGGACTTCTCTATAACAGAAAAGGGAAAATTGTTGTTCTGAGGACGAACTTCTATACCCGACCATGCAGAAACAAAGAAGACTATCATGGATGAAGCTCACAAGAAAGGTTATACAATTCACCCTAGAACCAAGAAGATGTACCAGGACTTGAAAAGAAGTTTTTGGTGACCTAATATGAAGAGAGAAGTGGCATAATATGTTGATTGATGCTTAACTTACCAGAAACTCAAGGTAGAGCACTTGCGACCTGCAGGTAAACTCTAACCCTTAGAAATTCCAGAATGGAAGTGGGAAGGTATTGGGATGGACTTCATCTTTGGACTGCCCAAGACTAGTAGTGGAATAGATGGGTATGCGTAATTGTCTATCGCTTGACCAAATCTGCTCACTTCTTACCAATTAAGAGCAAGTTGACGGTCGCCATCTTAGCAGCATTGTGTGTTAAGGAGATTGTCAGACTACATGGAGTTCCTGTTTCCATTATGTCTGATCGAGATCCGACATTTACATCCCATTTTTGGAAAGGCTTGCATAGTGCCTTGGGATCCAAACTAAACTTTACCACAACATTCCACCCCCAAACTTATGGCTAGACGGAAAGAACTAACCAAGTGATAGAAGATATGCTTAGAGCATGTGTCCTGAATTGTTGGGAATTGGCATGAACACGTGACTCTAATCGATTTGCCTACAACAATAGTTACCAAGCCAGTATTCAAATGGCACCATTTGAAGCACTTTATGGCAAAAGTTGTCAATCTCCAATCTGTTGGCTCGAAGTCGAAGAGAAGCAATTACTTGGACCAAACATGGTAAGAGAAACCACTAAAAAGGTAAATCTCATTAAGGAAGGAATGGCCATGGCACAGAACAGATAGAAGGCATATGCTGACATCAGGAGAAGAAATCTGGAGTTTCAAGTTGGCGAACATGTGTTCTTAAAGATATCCCCAGGTTGTGGAATCCAAAGATTTGGGATCAAAGGCAAACTAAAACCAAGATTCCTTGGTCCCTTTGAGATCCTCGAAAGAATAGGTGAGGTTTCTTATCGTCTACCATTGCCACCCCAACTTGATGTAGTACACAATATATTCCATGTATTGATGCTCAAGAAGTACTTACATGACCCGTACCACATCATCTAGCATGAAGAACAGGTAGTTCGGAAGGACTTGACATATGAACAGAAGCCAAGGAAGATAATAGACCGTGAGGTGCATCAGTTGAGAAGCAAAACCATTCCCATGGTTAAAGTGCGATTGAATGAATGTCTAGAACATGAAGCTACGTGGGAAACTGAGGAAGCGATGCGTAGAAGATACCCGGAATTATTCACAAGTATAACCACCCTCCATACCCATATGATGATTGGTGAATTTGGGGATGAAATTATCTTAAGTGGGGGAGAAAGCAGCACCCCAAAATTTTCATTAATTGAAAAATTAGAAATAAATTGGAAATAATAATTTAATATTTTTAAAATAGTAAAAAACATACGTACCAATGTCATATGTGTGTGTAATCACATCAAAAAATTCTGTAAAATCATAGTTCAAATCTAAATAATACCCCCAAATGAACCATGAAGAAATTCATGCTAAGAAAAATCCAATTGGCCAAGTTAAGGTATTTTGTGACTTATTATCATAATTAGGAAATAAGTCGGAAAATCATTACCACATGTACTTAATGGAGTCCAAAATATAATAAAAATCACGGATGGACTTCAAACAATGTGTATTGACAACTCTAAAAAAAATGGACTAAAGGATGTCTTTTGGGCCACCAATAAATTCATGTTAGGAAAATAACCTGAAATTCAAAATTCCTCACTAATGGACCATAAAAGGGTAAATTCTCACCTAATGGACACTTATTGGACTTTAAACCAAGCCAAATTTGTGGTTACCACCTAAAGTATGTTTCCATAATCTTCCCATCATGAATTGGGGAGATAAATCCTCAATTGAAGGAAGGATACACCCAAATTCGTACCTAATGGTTTCCTAATCTAATTAGGCAATTAAAAACTCATCCCCTTTTAAATCAGCCCCCTCTCTCCCATGGGACGACCCCTAGGGTTTCTGAGGTCATGCTTGAAGTCTCTGGAGGTTTGGAAATGCAAGAGGAAGGCTGGGCAAGAAGAAACTTCATGCTCATCTCCACCTATGACTTGCAAACAAGGCCTTTCAAGATCATCACCAAAGGTTAGTAAAACCTCGACCAAACCATGCAAGGCATATACCTTTGGAAAGCTCTTCGAGTCTAGTTTCTTATGGCTCTATTTTGCCCAATTTTTACCAAATAGATCTTGATAATTAGGTGTTCTTATCCAACGGATCAAAATTAGGGTTTTCTAGATGACGAATCCTTAATTTCAACCCAAAGGAAGGTTATCCCATGCCAAACTCTAATTAAACTCGTTCATGCATGCATACATGTGTATAGATCATGTTCTTACTATTTTCCCCAATTTATATCATGTGGATTTTGTGAATTAAATCTTGCATGTAAGAACGTTGTGTTTTCTAGGTTAAAACCCTGATCTATCTTACGAGTTCTGTATCTTTTTGTGGAATCATTTTCAGACTGAGCACTTAACATGGAACTTGTTCCTCCATGAGTCTAGTTTCATTTGAAACTAGTTTACCCAATTTTTATTGTATTTACAGAGAGTATTAACCTATACATGAGCATTGTGTTAGATTTACGTAGATAGTCATAACACATCTTGTTACCCTGCCAAACGACTATTGTTTCTTGATTACTTGTTACTCTACATTGTATAGGAAGTCCTCCAACTCATAGAAGTGGCTTCATCTGATTTGGATTACCCTATCACTAGTTTTGATTTTTTAAACCTAAATGCATCAAACCTTGTTTGATTCGGAATAGGAAAATACCCTCATGAGGCACCCCAACATTGGAAACAGGAAGACGATGAGTCCACCTGTCGCCATCAGAAGGTGACAGGAAGGTTGTTGCCTTCAGGGATCAGAAGGCGACAGCCTTCTGATCGCCTTCTTGAAGGTGACATTTTCCCTGTCGCCTTTAGAACATAGTGGGCTTTTCAACCCTATTTTGTCCATTTTGCATCGTTTTCGTGTCCCATCTTCTCCTATGCGAAGTTGGTTACTGTTAACAAGCATTTATCAACCCATATAAAAGTTAAAACATGTTCACATGATTTTTAACTGATCTTAAGTTAGTGATCATGCTCTCTACCTACCGATTTTTCACTTTCTTGTCTTGTTATCAAACTTGCTAAATCACATAGTTACTTGCTAAAATTGGTCATGCATGATTAGTATTTCCCAATTTAGCACTCATGATACTTTCCATAAAAGGATTTTCCATAAATGGAGTTTCCATAACTTGTGTGCGGACCACTTCGTTCAAACCCGTTAACCCACTAACGAGCTTGACCCGACTCCGCCTCCCACGAACAAGCCATAGCCTCGCAAGGGATATCATACACATGTCCGTGGAAACACAAAAGAACACATTGATATATATAAAAGATTCACATTAGATTTACATAGCCAAATTTCAACAAAAGTCAAAGGAAAATACACAAGCCTGGGGCATATCCCAAGGTACAACAGAAGAAAATCTACACTGCTAGAGGCGTCGGCCCAACACCGCTGCGACGCGGCTCTAAACTGGAAGACGGTAGGGAAACCTCCTGCTCTCCTTCACTTGTAGGGAGTAGGGGTGAGCCTCGCAAGTCACTGGCTCAGTAGGGAAACTCCCCCAAAAAAACCGAGTAAACTAAACTCAAGTACGTGAGCAAGAAGTTACGCCAGCAATTTATAAAGTAAACTAAGCAGGATATCAAAGTTGTAAATACCACTAACCACTTGCCGTTAACACAAACCAATTTAAATAAGTAAATGGCAAAACTACAACTCGGTGTATGGGGTAAAGTAGAGACCGCCACACTGAAGCCACGTAGATTGGTTCGCGACACCAGCAACTGACTCGGACAAACCACATAGGTCTACCTCTCAGCCTCGCAGCCACGAACGTAAGGTCCAACTGTCGCTCCACGAGGACAAGTCAAACAACTGTGGAGACCAACCAACACCACAACCGCGGACCACACTGTCGCGGGCCCATGCCTGGCACCTTTAGGTACTCTGGCCTGAGCTCCCTAGAGTGAGGCACTGGTAACAGGACTAGTTGGGGACCACTGACGTCTACTGGTGTCCGTACCCCCAACTACGAGCGCGCTACAAGCGACAAAACAACAAACTCACACAAGTCGTTATCCCACTGTCATCTTTCCCTCAGTCGGACATACAACTCAAGATAAGGAGTGAGGGTGTCAAGGACAGATGACACAGACCCTGACGGTACAACACAAGTACCGGGACAAGCCCCAAGCATAAGCCTAGTTCATACAGAACCTGGGGCACCCAACTGAAGAGGTAACCACGGTAGGCGTCATACTACTCGCCACGCACACACAAACCATGTGCACACTACACAAACCTCGTGAAACCTCATGTCAACCACGTGAACATCGTACACTGACTGCGTGAACAACACGCCAGTCACGTGTACCACTTGCTAACCTCGAAAACAACACGTCCCCAGAGCACAACAAGTGCCAATGCACCGCATATACTCACCATGCACACGAAATATCAATAACAAGATAATTCCACCATTAAAACCATATACAACAAGACCTCTCGGCTGAGGTCGCGACACAGGGTAGCATCGCCTTCAGAACGCGACACCTCGATATGTCGCTTTCATAATATGAACGCGACAGGTAGGCCTGTCGCGTTCAGAACGTGACAGGGGGCTCTGTCACCTTCACAGGCAAAAACCCTAATCCGGGAGGAACTCCACGGATCACCACCCCAAGCCATGCAAACCACGCTTAATTCACATTTTCCATGCTTTAATGGATACCCTAACATGGTATCTACCATTCTAAACACCAAAAACCAAACATACATGCATCCCACACAATCACGCGGTGTGAAACAGGAAGAATTCCCCTACCTTCGCGAAGAATGAGAAGGACAATGAACACCCGGCGTTTCCCCCGCTCCACGCAAGGTCTTCACGACGAGAACACGCCAAAAACACCTCAAATCCGCCAAATCGCCCAAGAAATTGCCGCAGCTTCTTCCCCCTAGCCAAGCAGAACTAGTTGCAGCTCTGCTTGGCCAGAGCAGGTTAAAAATGCCCAACGGTTGGGAACGCGACATACCCCCCTATCACAACCTGAATGTGATGGACTAAGGCGTCGCCTTCCCAAATCTGACGTCTGCATGCCGCTCAGCGTGCGACACGCGGCGCGCATGCAAACGACAACCACCCAACGGCGGTCACAAGAACGCGACATGCAGGTCAGTCGCGTTCAGAACGTGAGTCCCTCATTGTCGCATTCACAGACAGTGAACAGGCTGGTGTTTTGGGCCCAGCCTGCTGGCCCACAACCACACCCAACCTGTACACACACTGAAACACACCACATTGGCCACCACAAACTCTAAACAAAGGATTTGCAGAGATCCGACAAAGGATCCGAAAAACATGCGACGTTACATTACTATCATCTAAAAAGAAATTTCAACCTCGAAATTCAGAATACAATTCATGAATTTAAAGCTTAAACACCACAATAAGTACTATCATCTAAAAAGATTTAAAAACTTACTCAAACAAATCAGGATACGCTTTAACCATTTCCTCAGCTAACTCCCAGGTATTCTCTCCTCCCTGCCTATTCTCCCACTTGACTTTCACTAAATCAATTTCTTTGTTTCTTAACTTCTGCGTTCTGCGGCCTATGATCTGCACTGGGTACTCTGGCATAGACATATCTAGTTTCAAATCATCCTGCTGATAACTGACTATCGGTGTTGGATCTTCAATACATTTTCTCAACATAGATACATGGAACACATCATGGGCATCAGTGAAATCAGCTGGCAAATCAATTCTGTAGGCTGTCCCCCCAATTCTTTCTACCACTTCGAAGGGCCCCACATACCTTGGGCTCAACTTCCCCTTCTTACTAAACCTCAAAACACCTTTAGTAGGAGAAACCCTCAGAAGGACAAAGTCTCCAACTTCAAACTAAAGTGGCCTGCGACGATTATCTGCATAGCTTTTCTGTCGGCTCTGGGCTGTCTGCAATTTTTCTTTGATAAATTTGACCATTTCTGTTGTTTGTTGAATCAATTCTGGACCCATTACTTGTCTCTCTCCCACTTCATGCCAATTTAATGGAGTTCTGCATGGCCAGCCATATAATGCTTCATACGGTGCCATTCCAATGCTAGTATGATAACTGTTGTTATAGGCAAACTCGACCATGCCCAAATGGTGCTCCCAACTGCCTCCCCACACTAAGCAACAAGCTTGTAACATGTCTTCAATTGTCTGTATTCTTCTTTCTGTCTGACCATCTGTAACGTCGTGCATTTTTCGGATCCTTGTGGATCTTGTGTTAGCACTTGTGAGGCCAATGTGTGGCCAATGTGACTTGTGTTCGGTGTGAGCGTGTGTTTTTGGGGCTTACTGGGCTGATAGTTTGGGCCTACATTACCCCAGGGTTCTCTATCTGTGATCGCGACAGCAGAGGATGTCGCGTTCTGAACGCGACACTCTTGCCCGTCGCGTTCTTGTTGCCGCTTTGTGGCGCTCATCGTCTGCATGTGCGCCACGTATTGGGTGCTGGGCGACCTGCAGACATCAGCAGATGGGAAGGCGACGCTTAGCTCCGTCGCGATTAGGTCGCGACACGATGATGCGTCGTGATTACAACCGTCGAGGGTTTATAAATAACCCCAGCCAGGCAGAACCGCAGGGTGTTCTGCTCGGCCAGGGGGAGAGGCTGTGCGGGTTTTCTGGAGGATTTCAGCGTGGTAGCTCGCGGGTTGGCGTGATCTCACTGCGGGAAGCTCGCGTAAAGCGGAAGAAACACTGAGGGATCGCCGTATTACGTATTCTTCACGCAGAGGTAGGGTGACTCCTCCTATTTTTCGGGCTGAGGATTGTGTAGGAGAATGGTTTGATTAGTTATTCTCTTTTCTAACAATAGATACCATGTCTAGGGATTCACAAATGCATGAAAATTGAGAATTAAGGGTGGTTTGCATAGCGCAGAATGGTAATCCGTGGAGAGGATCCCAGATTAGGGTTCCTGCTTGTGAAGGCGACGGAACCCCCTGTCGCGATCTGACCGCGACAGGTCGACCCGTCGCGTTCAGGTGGGAAACGCGACATGTTGGTGCGTCGCGTTCATGTGATGAACGCGCCATATCGGGTCATCGTGTTATGAAGGCGACACAGGCCCATGTCATGACTACAACTGAGTAGTCTGAATATGCATAACTGATGTGATGTAATTATCTAATTATTATTATTCGATGTATTTGGTAATATCGTGTGGTGCATTGGCACCTGTAGCGCTCTGGGAGCGCATGTTTACGAGGCTAGCATGTTGGTTACGTAGCTAGCTAGTGGTTTGTGTGTTGGCATGGTATGCACGAGAGTTGCACTATGTTCACGTGTTGTGGACAGTCGGTACTCGTAAAAATTGTTGGATTTCACGTGGTTTGTGCTGTGCGCACGTGGTTTTGTGTGCATGGCAAGTAGTACGACGCCTACTGTGGTTACCTCTCTAGTTGGGTGCCCCAGGTTCTCTGTGAGCCAGGTTGTTAGTTCAAGGCTTGTCCCGGTACTTGTGTTGTACCGTCGAGGTCTGTGTCATCTGTCCTGGACATCCTCACTCCCTTGTTTGAGTTGTACGTCCGGTTGAGGGAAAGACGATAGTGGGATAGTGACTCTTGAGTTTGTTTTTAGTCACTTGTAGTGCGCTCTTAGTTGGGGGTACGGACACCAGTAGTCGACACTAGTCCCCGACTAGTCCTTTCCAGTGCCTCACTCTAGGGTGCTCCAACCAGAGACCCTAGAGGTGCCAAGCATGGGCCTGTGGTTGTGTACCTGAAGGAGTGGTGTTTAGTTGGTCTCCATAGTTGTTTGACTTTTCCATGTGGAGCGGTAGCTGTACCTTTCGTCCGTGGCTGCGAGACTGAGAGGTAGACCTGTGTTTGTTTGTCCGAGTCTATTATTGGTGTCACGAACCAGTCTACGTGGCTTGAGTGTGGCGGACTCTACTTTAGCTCGTACACATGATTGAGTTTTGCCGTTTATTTAATTACTTTGTTTAATATAGTCGGCAAATGGTAAGTATGTTTATTGCTTTAATAATCTGCGTGGTTGTACTATAAATTGCTAGTATAGTTTACTGCTTCCGTACTTGTGTATGGTTTGCTCGAGTTGGGAGAGTTCCCTACTGAGCCAGTGACTAGTGAGGCTCACCCCTACTCCCCACAGGCGAGGGCGAGAAGGAGGTTTCGTTACCGTCTTCCAGTTCAGGGCCGCGCCGCAGCGGTGTTGGGCCAGCGCCTCCAGCAGTGTAGCTTTCGTAGCAGTATAGCTTCTTTCCTTAGTTGTACTAGTTTACCTCGGGGTATGCCCAGGCTCCTGTACTTTCTTGTACTTTGTTGAAATTTGGCTATGTAATCTTGTACATTATATATGAAATGGTGAATCATATATAAAATCAAGTGTGTTCTTTTCTGTTTTTCACGGACTCGTGTATGGTATCCCTTGCGAGGCTACGGCCCGTTCGCAGGAGGCGGACTCAGATCAAGTTCGTTAATGGTTTAACGGGCTTGAACGAGGCATTCCATCATAGTTGGTATCAGAGCGAGGTCCGTGTAAATATAATGAACTGGGAAATTATATAGCCATATTTCTACATTTGTACACTGCTGGTAGCTGACTCTGGTTTCGTAATGATCGGTTTTGTTCGTAATTGATATATTATTTGTGCAGGAGGTTGAGATGGCTGATAGAAGGGATTGGGGTGGTGGAGAAGAGGACCCTGAAGAGTCCACTCAGCGTATGATTGAGAGGATTTGGGAAAGCCTCACCGATATTCGGATGAGGATGGATCAGCAGGCACTGGTACTTCCAGCAGCAGTACCACCAGTTGCTGGAGTACCCGTGGCCCCAATTGTACCACTGCCAAGGGTGGAGGTACCCTATGTGGCACCTATACCACCACCACCAGTAATGGCAGCAGAAGAGCCAGTGATGCAAATTGAGAAGTTTCTGAGGTTGCAGCCGCCCACTTATACAGGAGGGCCGAATCCAGATATTGTAGAGCACTGGATTCATGAGATTGAAAGGGTCTTTACGACCATGAGGTGTCCAGCAGCGGATAAAGTTGTGCTAGCTACATATCAGCTGAGAGGCTTTACGCAGTAGTGGTGACGATTGAAGATGCAGACCACCTTTGCAGGCAGGACAGAGGAGGTTATTACATGGCCAGTATTTCTCGAGGTATTTAATGATACATTCTTTCCACTTCAAGTGCAGCAGGCGAAAAGAGAGCAATTCCGAACACTTCAGCAAGGTAATACCTCAGTTTTAGAATATCAGATGTGATTTATGGCACTTAGCCGATATGCACCTTATGTAGTATCGGATAATGCTATGATGGTTGAGTATTTTATTCGGGATTTGAGAGAAGAGTTTCAGAATGCGGTAATACCGTTAATGTGTAGAACAGTTGAGGAAGCAGCTCAGAGAGCAGCTACACTTGAGAGGTCTATTCGGGCTCGTCAGGCAAGTGGATCAGGTTCGGGTAGTTTTCAGCTACCTCAGTAGGCAGCAGGAGCTAGTAGGGGAAAAGCACCAGTAGGACCTTCTTCTTCAGGTTTTGGTAAATGGGGTCAGAAATTAAAGCAAGTATTCAAGGGTAAGGAAGAGGAAGAGGGGGTCGTCAGCAGTTTCAGCAGGGGCGTGGTTATACGCCAGAGGTAGAAGAATCGCAGCAGAGTACTGCTAGGCAGCCCACTATTCCACCGGGTTACAGGTGTTATAATTGTAATCAGCCAGGGCATTTGATCCACAATTTCCCCTATCTGAGAGAATATGGGTATGGTAGAGGTGTTCAGCAGCAGCAGCCCCAACAGTCATTAGTAGGTCGTGGTGGAGGTGCACCGCAGCAGCGAGGTAGAGGCCGGGTTATGGCTATCACCCGTGCCCAGGCAGAGGCATCGAACATGATAGAAGGTACAATACCTATTTATGATTTTTCAGCTAGAGTTCTATTTGATTCAGGTGCTTCTCATTCTTTCATTTCCGAAGAATTTTTGGATTGTATGGCTCATCCTCTAGAAGAAAAGTCATGTGAATTAGTAGTGGAGGTTCCCTCAAGCGAGTTTATGCTCACCTCGTGTTACATAGATGAAGCTCCTGTGGTGGTTTCAAGGGAATCAGATGCCGAGTCGGTTGTATGGTCTTCAGTTGTCTGATTATGATATCATCTTAGGTATGGATTGGTTAGAAGCTTATGGAGCCATGTTAGATTGCAGAAAGAAAAGAATCAAGTTTTGTCACCCTAATGGTGTAGTGTTTGAATATCAAGGTATGCCCTCTCGTACTTCTAAGTTTATGATTTCTGCAATTAAAGCTAGAAAATTAGTTAATAAGGGATGTGTAGCTTATTTAGCTGCTGTGAGTCTGGTTGAGGCTGGTAAGTCAATAGAAGCAGTTCCCATGGTTAGGGAATTTGCAGATGTTTTTCCAGATGATTTACCGGGTTTAGCTATACAGGAGGTAGACTTTACCATTGAGTTGTTGCCAGGCACCATGCCGATCTCTAAAGCTCCATATCGGATGGCGCCGGCAGAACTTAAAGAATTGAAAAGGCAGTTAGAAGAATTACTGGAAAAAGGGTTTATTAGGCTGAGTCACTCCCCATGGGGGACACCGGTGTTGTTTGTAAGAAAGAAAGATGGAAGTTTTAGAATGTGCATTGATTACAGAAAATTGAATGAGGTGACCATAAAGAATAAGTACCCATTACCTAGAATTGATGATCTGTTTGATCAGTTGCAATCAGCTAAGGTATTTTCTAAAATTGATTTAAGGTCAGGGTACCACCAGTTGAGAATTAGAGAAGGTGACATTGATAAAACAGCATTTAAAACCCGATATGGTCACTATGAGTTTGTGGTTATGCCATTTGGGCTAACCAATGCTCCTGCAGCTTTTATAGATCTGATGAACAAGATTTTTCATCCGTATTTGGACCAATTCATTGTGGTCTTTATAGATGATATTCTGATTTACTCAGCATCTGAAGAGGAGCATGCAGTGCATTTGAGATTTGCCTTGCAGCTATTAAGAGATAATTAGTTGTTTGCCAAATTCAGTAAGTGTGAATTTTGGCTAAAAGAGATTCAGTTCTTGGGCCATGTCATATCAGCTGAGGGAGTGGCAGTTGACCCAAGTAAAGTGGAGGCAGTGATGAAATGGGAGGTGCCCAAGACAATAACTGAAATTAGAAGCTTTTTGGGGTTAGCAGGCTATTATAGACGTTTCATTCAAGATTTTTCTAGGATTGCGGCACCCATGACTAGACTGACTAGAAAGGGTGTGCCATTTGTATGGTCCGGTGAATGTCAAAGAAGTTTCATGGAATTAAAGAAGAGGCTTATAGCGGCACCAGGTTGACATTACCAACAAGTAATGGTGGTTTTGTTGTATATACAAATGCATCTAGAAGAGGGCTTGGCGCAGTGCTAATGTAGCATAGCAAGGTAATAGCTTATGCGTCTAGGCAATTGAAACCAGCAGAAGAGAATTACCCCACTCATGATTTAGAGCTAGCAGCAGTTGTGTTTGCCTTAAATATGTGGAGGCATTATGTATATGGCGAGAGATTTGAAATTTTTACATATCATAAAAGTTTAAAGTATATCTTTTCCCAAAAAGACTTGAATCTCCATCAGCGTAGATGGGTGGAGTATTTAAAAGATTATGATTTTAATTTGGCTTACCATCCAGGTAAGGCCAATGTGGTGGTTGATGCCCTAAGCAGAAAAGCCTATTTAAGCCAAATGATGATCAAGGAATGGAAGTTGTACGAAGAAATAGAGAAGAACTCCTTGTATGTGCTAAGCAGTCAACGACGGACAATATTAGCTAGTAGTGTTGTGGAGCCGTCACTGTATTGGCAAACTATTGAAGCCCAGAGAGCAGATGTAAATTTAGCTGAAATTGTGAAAATGGAAGGAGTTGCTATTGTTGATAACTATGTGGTTAGACTCAGAGGCAGGTTATTTGTCCCAGCGGAAAGAGAAATAAAGTAGAGAGTATTAAAAGAGGCCCATAAATCCAGGTACACTATTCACCCAGGCAGTACTAAAATGTACCAGGATCTGAAGAAGCATTTCTGGTGGCCTCATATGAAAAAGGAAATAGCAGAATTTGTCTCAAGATGTTCAGCTTGTCAACAAATTAAGGCAGAGCATCAGAAGCCTGGTGGTTTATTGCAACCATTACCCATTCCGCAATGGAAATGGGATGATATTGCCATGGACTTTGTAGCAGGTTTGCCGAGGTCAGCACCAGGACATAATGGAATATGGGTATCTGTTGATAGGCTAACCAAGGTATGCAGGTTAGTAGCAGTAAGTATGTCCTGGTCAATGGACAGATTAGCAAAGGTTTATGTTGATAGAATTGTTCCACTGCATGGTGTTCCAAAGTCTATTGTATCTGATAGAGATCCCAGGTTTACTTCTGGTTTTGGAGGAGCTTGCAGAGAGTAGTTGGCACTGAGTTGAGATATAGCTCAGCTTACACCCTCAGACAGATGGTCAAATAGAAAGGACTATTCAGACAATTGAAGATATGTTGCGAGCATGTTGTTTAGTTTGGGGTGGTAGTGGGAGCAGCATCTGGGAATGGTTGAATTTGCTTATAATAATAGTTATCATACCAGTCTCGGAATGGCACCAATGAAGCGTTATATGGAAGGTTATGTAGAACACCATTGAATGGCATGAAGTGGGAGAAAGGCAAATGATAGGCCCTGAGTTGATACAGCAAACTACTGAAATGATAAAGTTTATTAAAGAAAAGTTGCAGATAGCTCAGAGCAGGCAGAAATGTTATGCTGATAATCGAAGGAGACCACTTCAATTTGAAGTTGGAGACTTTGTCTTTCTGAGAGTTTCTCCTACAAAAGGTATTGTGTGGTTGGTAAGAAAGGAAGGTTGAGTCCAAGGTATGTGGGACCCTTTCAAGTGTTAGAGATAATTGGAGAGACAGCCTATAGACTTGATTTTCCAACTGATTTTGCAGAAGTTCATGATATTTTCCATGTCTCCATGTTAAGAAAGTGTATTGAAGACCCAGCTGAAATAATCAGTTATCAGGGTGGAGATTTGAGGCCCGATATGTCTATGCCAGAATATCCAGTGCAAATTACAGGTCATAAAATAAGGAAGTTAAGAAATAAAGAAATTGAGTTAGTTAAGGTCATATGGGAAAATAGGCTGGGAGGTGAGGATACCTGGGAGCTAGCTGAGGAAATGGTTAAGGGGTATCCTTACTTGTTTGAATAAAGTTTTAAATCTTTTTAGATGATAGTATTTGTAATTATGTTTTAAAGTTGAATGTATTGGAATGTGTTATAGATTTCGAGGTCGAAATTTCTTTTTAGATGATAGTAATGTAATGTCGCGCACTTTTTGGATCCTTGTGGATCTTGTGTTCAGCGCTTGTAAGGCCAATGTGTGGCCAATGTGACTTATGTTCGGTGTGAGCGTGCATTTTTGGGGCTTATTGGGTCGATAGTTTGGGCCTACATTACCCCAGGGTTCTCTGTCTGTGATCGCGACAGCAGAGGATGTCGCGTTCTGAACGCGACACTCTTGCCCGTCGCGTTCTTGTTGCCGCTTTGTGGCGCTGATCGTCTGCATGTGCGCCACGTGTTGGGTGTTGTGCGACCTGCAGACATCAGCAGATGGGAAGGCGACGCTTAGCTCCGTCGCGATTAGGTCACGACGCGACGATGCGTCGCGATTTCAACCGTCGAGGGTTTTTAAATAACCCCAGCTAGGCAGAACCGCAAGGTGTTCTACTCGGCCAGGGGGAGAGGCTGTGCGGGTTTTCTGGAGGATTTCGGCGTGGAAGCTCGCGGGTTGGCATGATCTCACCGCGGGAAGCTCGCGTAAAGCGGAAGAAATGCTGAGGGATCGCCGTATTGCGTGTTCTTCGTGGAGGTATGGTGACTCCTCCTGTTTTCCGGGCTGAGGATTGTGTAGGAGAATGGTTTGATTAGTTATTCGCTTTTCTAACAATAGATACCATGTCTAGGGATTCACAAATGCATGAAAATTAAGAATTAGGGGTGGTTTGCGTAGCGCAGAATGGTAATCTGTGCAGAGGATCCCGGATTAGGGTTTCTACCTGTGAAGGCGACGGAACCCCCTGTCGTTATCTGACCGCGACAGGTCGACCCATCGCGTTCAGGTGGGGAACGCGACATGTTGGTGCATCGCGTTCATGTGATGAACGCGCCATATCGGGCCGTCGCGTTATGAAGGCGACACAAGCCCATGTCGCGACTACAGCCGAGTGGTCTGAATATGCATAACTGATGTGATTTGATTATCCGATTATTATTATTCAATGTATTTGGTAATATCGTGTGGTGCATTGGCACCTGTAGCGCTCTGGGAGCGCATGTTTACGAGGCTAGCATGTTGGTTACGTAGCTAGCTAGTGGTTTGTGTGTTGGCGTGGTATGCACGCGAGTTGCACTATGTTCACGTGTTGTGGACAGTCGGTACTCGTAAAAATTGTCAGATTTCACGTGGTTTGTGCTGTGCGCACGTTGTTTTGTGTGCGTGGCAGGTAGTACGATGCCTACCATGGTTACCTCTCCAGTTGGGTGCCCCAGGTTCTCTGTGAGCCAGGCTGTTAGTTCGGGGCTTATCCCGGTACTTGTGTTGTACCGTCGAGGTCTGTGTCGTCTGTCCTGGACACCCTCACTCCCTTCTTTGAGTTGTATGTCCGGTTGAGGGAAAGACGACAGTGGGACAGTGACTCTTGAGTTTGTTTTTAGTCACTTGTACCGCGCTCTTAGTTGGGAGTACGGACACCAATAGTCAACATTGGTCCCCCATTAGTCCTTTCCAGTGCATCACTCTTCGGTGCTCCGGCCAGAGACCCTAGAGGTGCCAGGCATAGGCCTGCGGTTGTGTACCTGAAGGAGTGGTGTTTAGTTGGTCTCCACAGTTGTTTGACTTTCCACATGGAGTGGCAACTGGACCTTTCGTCCGTGGCTGCGAGACTGAGAGGTAGACCTGTGTTTGTTTGTCCGAGTCTATTACTGGTGTCACGAACCAGTCTACGTGGCTCGAGTGTGGCGGACTCTACTTTAGCTCATACACATGATTGAGTTTTGCCATTTATTTAATTACTTTGTTTAATATAGACGGCAAATGGTAAGTATGTTTATTGCTTTAATAATCTGTGTGGTTGTGCTATAAATTGCTAGTATAGTTTACTACTTCCGTACTTGTGTATGGTTTGCTCGAGTTGGGGGAGTTCCCTACTGAGCCAGTGACTAGTGAGGCTCACCCCTACTCCCCACAGGCGAGGGCGAGGAGGAGGTTTCGTTACCGTCTTCCAGTTCAGGGCCACGTTGCAGTGGTATTGGGCCAGCGCCTCCAGTAGTGTAGCTTCCGTAGCAGTGTAGCTTCTTTCCTCAATTGTACTAGTTTACCTCGGGGTATGCCCCAGGCTCCTGTACTTTCTTGTACTTTGGTTGAAATTTGGCTATGTAAATCTTGTACATTATATATGAAATGGTGAATCATATATAAAATCAAGTGTGTTCTTTTCTGTTTTTCACGGACTCGTGTATGGTATCCCTTGCGAGGCTACGGCCCGTTCGCGGGAGGCGGACTCGGATCAAGTTCGTTAATGGTTTAACGGGCTTGAACGGGGCGTTCCGTCACACCATATATTTGTGGGTGATAGGCTAAACTGTATCTCAATTCCGTACCAATTACTCTTTGTAAACTTCTCCAGAAACCAGAAGTAAACCTTGGATCCCTATCAGAAACAATTGTCTTCGGGATGCCATGCAACAAAACAATTCTGTCAACATATATCCTTGCTAATCTATCTACTGTCCAGGACATACTTACTGCCACTAATCTGCATACTTTAGTCAATCTGTCAACAAATACCCATATTCCATTGTGCCCTGTAGTTGTTCTTGGTAACCCTGCCACAAAATCCATAGCAATGTCGTCCTATTTCGACTGTGGAATGGGTAACGGCTGTAGTAAACCTCAAGCCTTCTGATGCTCTGCCTTTATTTGCTGAAAAACTATACATCTTGCAATGAATTCTGCTATTTCTCTTTTCATGTGCGGCCACCAAAAGTACTTTTTCAGATCTTAATACATTTTAGTGCTACCTGGATGAATTGTATATCTTGATTTATGGGCTTCTTCCAGTACCCTCTGCTTTACCTCTCTTTCTTCTGGCACATATAACCTGCCTCTGAGCCTGATTACACAATTATCATCAATAGTAATACCTTCCAGTTCTACAATTTCTGCTAAATTCCCATCTGTTCTTTGGGCTTCAACAATCTGCCAATATAAAGATGGCTCTATAGCACTACTGGCTAGTACTGCTCGTCGCTAACTGCTTGGAACATACAAGAAAGTTTATGTTATTTCTTCATATAATTTCCATTCTTTAATCATCATATGATTAAAATATGCTTTCCTGTTCAGTGCATCAGCTACCACATTGGCCTTACCCGGATGGTAAGCCAAACTGAAATCATAATCTTTCAAATATTCTATCCATCTATGCTGACGGAGATTCAAATCTTTTTGAGAAAATAAATACTTCAAGCTCTTATGATCTGTAAATATTTCAAATCTCTCACCATAAAGATAATGCCTCCATATTTTTAAAGCAAAAACAACTGCTGCTAACTCCAAATCATGTGTTGGGTAGTTCTTCCCTGCTGGCTTCAATTGCCTGGGTGCATAAGCTGTCACTTTACCATGTTGCATTAATACTGCTCCAAGCCCTCTTCTCGATGCATCTGTATAGATCACAAAACCACCACTGCCTACTGGTAATGTCAATATTGGTGTTGTTGTAAGCATCTTTTTCAATTCCATGAAACTTTTCTGGCATTCATTTTACCACACAAATGGCACATCTTTTCTGATTAATCTAGTCATGGGTGCTGCAATTCTGGAGAAGTCCTGAATGAAACGCCTGTAGTAACTTGCCAAGCCCAAAAAACTCCTAATTTCTGTAATTGTTTTTGGCGCTTCCCACTTCATAACTGCTTCTACCTTAGCTGGATCTATGCAACTCCTTCTGCTGAAATAACATGACCCAAAAATTGAATTTCTTTCAACCAAAATTCACACTTACTAAATTTGGCATATAACTGATTATCCCCCAAAAGCGGCAATGCCAATCTCAGATGTGCTACATGCTCCTCTTCTGATGCTGAATAAATCAAGGTATCATCTATAAAAACCACTATGAACTGATCCAGATAGGAGTGAAAGACTTTGTTCATCAAATTCATGAATGTTGTTTGGCATTGGTTAGCCCAAATGGCATAACCACAAACTCGTAATGCCCATACCTGGTTCTAAATGTTGTTTTATCAATATCTTCCTCTCTTATTCTTAACTGATGATACCCTGACCTCAAGTCAATCTTGGAGAACACTTTAGCTGATTGGAGCTGATCAAACAGATCATCAATTCTCGGTAATGGATACTTGTTCTTTATAGTAACATCATTCAATTTTTTGTAATCAATGCACATTCTAAAGCTGCCATCCTTCTTTCTTACAAATAACACCGGAGCTCCCCATGGAGAATGACTTGGCCTGATGAACCATTTTTCCAACAATTCTTTTAACTGCTTCTTTAGCTCTTTCAATTCTGCTGGGGCCATTCTATATGGGGCCTTAGAAATTGGCATAGTTCCTGGTTGCAATTCAATCATAAAGTCCACCTCTCTTTGTGGATCTAAACCTGGTAAATCATCTGGAAACACATCTACAAATTCCCTCACTATTGGAACTGCCTCTACTGATTTACCAGTCTCACCAAGCTCACAGAAGCTAAATAAGCTACACATCCCGCATTTAACAATTTTCTAGCTCTTTGCTGAATTATAATCTTGGAGGTATAGAAGGCAAATTCTTGCATTCAAACACTACTCCACCAGGATGACAAAACCTATGATTCTTTTCTTTCTACAATCTACCATAGCTCCATAGGCCTCAAGCCAATCCATACCCAAGATAATATCATAATCTCTCAATTGCAAAGCATATAATCTACCTGGCATTTGATTCCCTTGAATCACAATAGGGGCCTCATCTACATAACAGGAGGTGAGCATAAACTCACCCGAGGGAACCTCTACTACCAACTCACACAACTTCTCTTCTAGTGGATGCACCATACAATCCAAAAACTCCTCGGAAATAAAAGAATGAGAAGCACCTAGATCAAATAAAACTAAAAATCATAGATAGGTAATATACCTTCTATTAGATTTGATGCCTCTTCCTGGGCTCGGGTGATAGCCATAACCCAGCCTCTACCTCACTGATGCGGTGCTCCCCTACCACGACTTGCTGGTGGCTGCTGAGGCTGCTGCTGCTGTACTCCTCTGCCATACCCATACTCTCGAGGATAGGGGAAATTGTGAATCAAAGGCCCCAGCTAATCACAATTATAACACCTGTATCCTGGTGGAACAGTAGGCTGCATAGCAATGCTCTACTACGACTCCTCCACCTCTGGCCTATAGCCACGCCCCTGCTGAAACATTTGCTGGTGACCTCCTCTTCCTCCTCGACCTTGGAATTCCTTCTTCAACTTTTCTCCCCACTTATTAAAACCTGAGGAAGAAGCTCCCGCTGGTGCATTTCCTTTGCTAATCCCCGTGGATTGCTGTAGTAGCCGAAAACTACCTGAACCTGACTCTTCTGCCTGCCGAGTCCGAACGGACCTCTCTAATGTAGCTGCTCTCTAGGATGCCTCTTCTACAGTCTTGCACATCAGCGGTATCACCGCATTCTGCAACTCTGTCCTCAAGCTTCGGATAAAATACTCGACCATCATAGCATTATCTTATACAAGATAGGGTGCATATCGATTAAGTGCCATAAACCTCATTTGGTACTCCAAAACAGAAGAGTTCCCTTGTTGAAGTGTTCGAAACTACTCCCTTTTTGCCTGGTGCACTTGCAATGGAAAGAATATGTCATTAAATACCTCGAGAAATTCTGGCCAGGTGATGGTCTCCTCTGTCCTGCCCGCAAAAGTAGTCTGCATCTTTAACCCCCATTCTTGAGTAAAACCCCTCAACTGATATGCAGCTAACACAACTCTATCTACTGGTGGACATCTCATTGACACAAATACTCTTTCAACTTCATGAATCCAGTGCTCTGTTGTGTCTGGATTCAGTCCTCCTGTATATGTTGGCAACTGTAACCTCAAAAAATTTCCAACCTGCATCATTGATTCCTCTACTGCCCTCATTGGTGGTGGCGGTGGTGCAGGTACTACAAAAGGTACCTCCACGCTGGGTGATGGTGGAACTGGTGCCACTGGTATGGCCTCTCCTGCAACTGGTGGTACTACTGCTGGCGGTACCAGTGTCTGCTGGTCCATTCTCATCCGAATCTCTGTAAGACTCTCCCATATCCTTTCTATCATGTGCTGAGTAGACTCCTTAGGCTCATCTCCTCCACCACCCCAATCCCACCTATCAGCCATCTCAAATTCTTACTCAAACACATTCCATCCCACATACACGAAAGCAAATGTAATAATCAGTACGTTCATATCGTGGTTTACCAGGTTTTGGAGGCCAGTGTGTGGCCATTGTTAGACCATGGAGGTCTATGTGTGTTTTTGCAATTTATTTTGGTCAGGTTGTAGGCAGAGGTGCTGGGCAACCCAGCCAAATTCGGGCTCTATTGGGCTCTTTGAGATCGCATCGCAAACAGAGGACGCGATTCCCAGGGGCTTATCGCGTCCAGTTTTCTAGACGCGATACTGGTTCTAATCGCGGTCAGTAGGCGGGGCACGATTAAGTATCGTAGTCGCGGTCGGTATATGAGACACGATTTTGAACCACCGTTACGTGGATGTCACTACATGCACGCCGCGTGGTGCATGCAGGGTGACGGGGGTTTTAATTGTGTCGACAACGTCAGACACGATTCTTATCGCGTCCGATATGCGCGACGCGATTTGGTTAAGATCTGTTAAGCGTATCTTCCTCTGGCCGAACAGTGCAGTTGCATTACTCAGCTGGGGAAGATGCTGCTACGGCTGTGAAGGATTTCTGGGTGTTCTTGGTGCAATTGAAGTCCATTTGGCATAATTCTGGCGCGAGGGCGAGCGTTAGAGCACGAGGAATCTCGTGGTAGTGTCGGAATTGTGCTTCTTGCACTGGTAGGGGAACTCTACCATGATTTCTACCCTGTTATCATGTTGAATGGTTTGTGTGGGCATGAATGGGGATTTAACATGTGGGAATGGCATTTGCATGTTAGTGAGCATGTGTAGGAATTCATGTGTATGTTTATTTCTAGCTTGACATAATTGTGGGACTGGGAGGTGTGATTTCCGAATAGGTTTGTAGGGTGTGTTTCTGAACTCTGAAAGGTGTCCAATATAGAGGACGCATTCTTGTGAATGCGTCGCTTACACCCGACGTGATTCAGAGTGGAGTTGCATCCCGTATGTCCGATGCGACTTCAAGGGTAATAGCGGCTTCTGTTTTGGACGCGATTATGAAAGTTGCCACCCGAGCTCTGGTGAGCTATGGCCAGTTTAACCGGTTTGTGTTCCACATTGCTTGGGCAGTGTTACCAAGGCAATGTAGGCCCTGTATGGGTTGTGTGGACTCATGTTGTGATTGTTATCGAGGTGTTTAGCGTGAATTTGTGTGCGTAGCGAGTTAGGTGTTACGCCTTCCATAGTTACTTCTCCAGTCGGTTACCCTAGCACCGGGTGCTTAGGGCTTGTCCCGGTATGGGAGTACCATCGAGGTTTGTGTCGTCTTCCTGGACACCCTCACTCTTGTGTTTGAGTAGTACGTCCGGCTGAGGGGAAAGACGACAGGGGACAACGGCTCGTGTTTGTGGGTGTGCGGCCATTTGTAGCGCGCTCTTTGTTGAGGGACAGACACAGGTAGACGTATTGGTCCTCAGCTAGTCCTATTCCAATGCCTCACTTTAGGGTTCTCGGCTGGAGCCCCTAAAGGTGTCAGGCTTGGTCCTGCGGCAGTGTTGCTTTCAGGTGTGGTGTGGTTTGTCTCCACAGTTCTTGTTTGTTGAGGTGGAGCGGCAGCTGGACCTTTCGTCCGTGGCTGCGAGACTGAGAGGTGTACTTGTGTGGCTTGTCCGAGTCTGTGGCTGGTGTCGCGAACCAGTTCTCGAGACTCATGTTCGGCGTACCCTTTCTTTAGCTTGTACACTTGTCGTGTGTTGTCGTTTATTTATTTATTAACATTGTAGCATCATGTTTAGATGATTACATGTTTTAAAGCATTAATATTAATTATGTTTCTCGGCTTGGGGGAGTTACCCGACTGAGCCAATGACTTGTGAGGCTCACCCCTTTTTCTTCCAGTTGAGGGAGAGCAGGAGGCTTCACATCCCTCCAATAGTTTGGAGCAGCCTCATAGTAGAGTCAGGCCATCACCACCAGCAGAGTAAAGTTCTTACTTGTGGAGCCTTGGGGGTTTGTCCCGGGCTATGTTTCTGTGTATGTTGATTATATAAGGAACCTAGTGTGTACTTTTCTTATGGACATGTATAAGAAATGTAATTTATGTGTGCTTAATGTGGTTCTTTTGTATTTTCACGAACATATGAGTTTCATATCCCTTGCGAGGCTTCGGCCCGATCGTGGGAGACGAAGTCATGTGAAGCTCGTTATAGTGTTAACGGGTTTGAACGGTGAGATCCGTTACAATTGGTATTAGAGCAAGATCCGTGTAAATGTGAAAGAACGGGAAAAGTACGTAGTGCTTCCTTATCATAATACTCTGTTGGTAGTTGGTCTTGTTTTTGTAATAATATACTTGTTGTTTTCTGTGGATAAAATGTATATGTGTAGGTCTATAATGGCGGATAGGAGAGATTGGGGAGGAGGAGGTGATGACCCTGAGGAGTCTACTCACCAAATGATAGAGAGAATGTGGGAAGGTCTTACGCATATCTGGACAAGATTAGATCAGCAATTACTGGGGCAATCTTTCGGGGTAGTACCACTGGTGACGGAGGAGATAATGCTGGCACCATTAGTACCACCTTATGGAGTAGAGGCATCCCTTGCAGCACCTCTACCTCCAATGGTACCAGTGAGGCCAGCAAGTATGGAGGAGTCCACAATGATGGTGAGAGGTTCTTGCGTTTGCAACCACCAACATATTCGGGAGGTCCAAATCTGGATACAGCGGAGCATTGGATCCATGAGATTGAGAGGGTGTTTGTCACAATGAGGTGTCCTCAGGCGGATAGAGTCATCTTAGCAACATATCAGCTGAGGGGATTTGCACAGGAATGATGGAGACTTAAGATGCAGACCGTGTTTGTCGATAGAGCTGAAGAAGCAATCACTTGGGCGGAGTTTCTCGAGGTCTACAACAATAATTTCTTTCTGGTGCAAGTTCAGCAAGCAAAGAGGGAGCAATTAGAACACTTCAGCAAAGGAACTTGTCAGTGTTGGAATATCAAATGAGATTCATGGCCTTGAGTCGGTATGCCTCGTATATAGTAACCAACAATGTAATGATGACTGAGTACTTTATTCGGGGATTGAGGCCAGAGTTGCAAGATGCGATCATACCTTTGATGTGTGGTACAGTGGAAGAGGTAGCCCAAAGAGCAGCAATACTTGAAAGAACAATTCAAGCCTGGCAGTCTAGCGGATTGGGATCAAGCGGTGGTAGTTTTCGACTTCCACAGCAGTCTGCGGGTGTTAGTAAAGGAAAGGCACCTTCGGGGGATCGTCTTCTTTGGGCTTTGGAAAATGGGGAAATAATCTAAAGAAGATATTTAGTGGCTGAGGAGGTGGTAAGCAGCAAGGATTTCAGCAAGGGCACGGCTATAAACCGGAGATGGACAAGTCTCAACAAAGCACGGCAAGGCAGCCCGGAGAATTGCGGTGTTACAATTGTGATCAGCCGGGGCATATGGCGAGGAATTGTTCATACCCAAGGAGAACTAATTATGGTAGAGGAGCGCCACAACAGCAACAACAACCACAACAGCAATCATAGGGAGGGCAAGGAAGAGGCACACATTATCAAAGGGGCGGAGGACGAGGTCGAGTGATGGCAATTACCAGGGCTCAAGCGGAAGCATCAAATTTGATTGAAGGTATTATACCAGTCTTTGAATATTCAGCAAGAACATTGATTGATCCGGGTGCATCTCATTCTTTCATTTCTGAAGATTTTCTTGATGTTATGGTGCATCCTTTTGAGGAGAGGCAGTGTGAGCTTATGGTGGAGGTACCGTCGGGAGATTTCATGCTTACCACATGTTACTTGGATGAGGTACCTATTATGATTCAGGGTAATCAGTTGCCAGCTAGGCTTTATGCTTTACAGTTAAAGGAATATGATATGATATTGGGAATGGATTAGTTAGAGGCATATGGAGCAGTGGTGGATTACAGGAAAAAGAAAGTGAGGTTCGGCTATCCAGGAGGAAAATTATTTGAGTTCCAAGGTATGCCATTCTACACTCCTAAATTCATTATCTCTGCCTTAAAGGCTAGGAAATTGATTAATGCAGGATGTGTAGCCTATTTGGCATCTGTTAGCCTGGTTGGGGCAGAAAAAGCAGTGGATATGGTACCTGTTGTTACGGAATTTGTGGATGTGTTTCTGGAGGAGCTACTGGGTTTAGCACCGCATAGAGAGGTGGATTTCACTATTGAGTTGCAGTCGGGTAATAAGCCTATTTTTAAAGCGCCATACAGGATGGCACCTGTAGAATTAAAGGAGTTAAAGAAGGAATTGCAAGAGTTACTTGAAAAGGGGTTCATTAGGCCGAGTCATTCACCATGGGGAGCGCCGGTCTTGTTTGTAAAGGAGGAGGATGGAAGCATGAGAATGTCTATAGATTACCGCCAGTTGAATCAAGTCACCATAAAGAACAGGTATCCACTTCCATGTATAGATGATTTATTTGATCAATTGCAATCAGCAAAGGTGTACTCTAAGATAGATTTGAGATCGGGATACCATTAATTGAGGATTCGGGAGGAAGATATAGACAAGACAACATTTAGAACAAGGTATGGGCACTATGAGTTTGTGGTTATGCCGTTTGGGCTAACCAATGCACCGGTGGCAATTATGAACTTAATGAATCGGATCTTTCATCCCTACTTAGATCGGTTCATTGTGGTGTTCATAGATGATATTTTAGTATATTCAAACTTAGAAGAAGAGCATGCAAATCATTTGAGAATTGCATTGCAAACATTAAGGGAGCATCAGCTTTATGCAAAGTATAGTAAGTGTGAGTTTTGGCTTAAAGAAATTCAGTTTCTGGGGCATATTATTTCAGGAGAAGGTGTGGTTGTTGATCCAGCAAAAGTGGAGGCAGTTATGAAATGGGAAGAGCCAAAGACGGTGTCAGAAATCCAGAGTTTTCTTGGTATGGCCGGCTATTATAGACGGTTTATCCAAGATTTCTCTAAAATCACAGCACCATTGACAAGGCTCACTAGAAAAGGAGTACCATTTGAATGGTCCTCCAATTGCAGGCGTAGTTTCATGGAGTTGAAGAAGCGGCTCACTTCAGCCCCAATATTGGTAATACCGGTAGGAAGAGGTGGTTATGTGATATATACTGATGCATCCAAGAGAGGACTTGGAGCGGTACTTATGCAATATGGGAAAGTGGTGGCAAATGCATCTAGGCAATTGAAGCATCATAAAGAAAGTTATCCTACACATGATTTGGAATTGGCAGCGATTGTGTTTGCATTGAAGATTTGGCGGCACTATTTGTATGGAGAAAGCTTTGAGATATTCACAGACCACAAAAGTTTGAAGTATATCTTCTCCCAGAAGAACTTGAATTTAAGGCAGCGCAGGTGGATGGAATATCTCAAAGATTATGATTTTCGTTTAGCATACCACCCAGGTAGAGCAAATGTGGTGGCAAATGCTTTAAGTAGAAGGTGGTTATAGGTCATGTTAGAATGAAAGAATGGAATTGTATGAGGAGGTGGCAGAAAGTTCTTTGTTTGTACCAAGTAACCGACGAAGAGCCGTGTTTGCTAATAGTGCGGTAGAACCGTCATTGTATTGACAAGTTGTGGAAGCTCAAAAGGAAGATGAATATTTGGCCGATATTGTAAAAATAGAGGATGTTACCATTGATGATGATTGTGTTGTGGTTTAGGCACAGATTGTATATCCCAAATGAAGGTGGGGTCAAGCAGAAAGTGTTGGAAGAAGCACACCGGTCCAGGTATACCATACATCCCAGGAGAACTAAAATGTATCAAGATTTGAAAAGATACTTTTGGTGGCCAAGTATGAAGAAGGAAATAGCGGAATTTATAGCAAGATGTGCGGTATGTCAATAAATCAAGGCGGAGCATCAAAGGCCAGGTGGGTTATTGCAACCACTACCAATACCACAATGGAAGTGGGATGATATCTCAATGGACTTTGTTGCAGGTTTGCCCAGGACAGCATCGGGTCATAATGGTTTTTGGGTTTTTGTTGATCAATTAACTAAAGTGTGTAGGTTGTTACCAATTAGCATGCCATGGGCAGTGGATCGGTTGGAAAAGTTATATGTGGAATGGATTGTGCCATTGCATGGGATACCGGTTACTATTGTTTCAGATCAGGATCCCAAGTTTACATCGGGTTTTTGGAGAAGTTTGCAAAGGGTTGTGGGCACACAATTGAGGTATAGTTCTGCATACCATCCCCAAACCGATGGACAAACAGAGAGAACAATCCAAACCATTGAAGATATGCTTCAGGCGTGTTGTTTGGTTTGGGGAGGTGGATGGGAACATCACCTTGGCATGGTTGAGTTTGCCTACAACAATAGTTATCATTCAAGTATTGGCATGGCACCATATGAAGCACTTTATGGGAGACCTTGTAGAACACCGTTGAATTGGCATGAAGTGGGTGAAAGGCAAGTAATGGGACCAGAATTGGTTCAGCAATGTGCAGAGGTAGTCAAATTTATTAAGGAGAAACTTCAAACGGCACAAAGTAGACAAAAGAGCTACGCGGATGTTCGGCGTAGGCCCTTGCAGTTTGAGGTTGGAGAATATGTGTTTTTGAAAGTTTCCCCGACTAAAGGTGTTCTAAGGTTCAGTAAGAGGGGCAAGTTGAGTCTCAGGTTTGTGGGTCCTTTTCAGATCTTGGAAAGAATTGGGGAGACAGCTTACAGGTTGGAGCTTCCGGTGGATTTCACGGATGCTTACGACGTGTTCCATGTTTCCATGTGGAGGAAATATATCCGAGATACTTCTCAAATTGTGACCTATCAGCGAGATGATTTGAAGACGGATATTACTATGCCAGAATATCTGGTAATGATCACAGGCAGGCGGACCCAATGATTGAGGAATAAAAACATCGAGTTGGTGAAAGTTCGGTGGGAGAATCGGCAAGGTGGTGAAGATACTTGGGAGTTAGCTGAAGAGATGTTCAAAACATATCCATACTTGTTTGGGTAAGTAGTGTTTTCTTTTTAGGTGATAGTTGCATATGTTTTGAACTATGTTTATGTTTACCGCTTTAATTTCGAGGACGAAATTCTTTTTAGGTGATAGTAATGTAATAATCGGTATGTTCGGATCGTGGTTTACTGGGGTTTGGAGGCCAGTGTGTGGCCATTGTTAGACCATGGAGGTCTATGTGTGTTTTTGCAGTTTATTTTGGTCAGGTTGTAGGCAGGGGTGCTGGGCAACCCAGCCAAATTCGGGCTTTGTTCGGCTCGTTGAGATCGCGTCGCAAATAGAGGACACGATTCTCAGGGGCTTATCGCGTCCAGTTTTCCAGACACGATACTGGTTCTAATCGCGGTTAGTAGGCGGGGCGCGATTAAGTATCGTAGTCGCGGTCGGTATATGGGACGGGATTTTGAACCGTCGTTATGTGGCTGTCACTGCATGCGCGCCGCGTGGCGCATGCAGGGTGACGGGGGTTTTAATTGCGTCAACAATGTCGGATGCAATTCTTATCACGTCCGGTATGCACGACGCGATTTGGTTAAGAGTTGTTAAGTGTATCTTCCCCTGCCGAACAGTGCAGTTGCACTGCTCAGCTGGGGAAGATGCTACTGCGGCTGTGAAGGATTTCTGGGTGTTCTTGGTGCAATTGAAGTAGGTTTGGCGTAATTCCGGTGCGAGGGCGAGTGTTGGAGCGCGAGGAATCCCGTGGTGGTGTCGGAATTGTGCTTCTTGCACTGGTAGGGGAACTCTACCATGATTTCTACCCTGTTATCATGTTGAATGGTTTGTGTGGGCATGAATGGGGATTCTACATATGAGAATGGCATTTGCATGTTAGTGAGCATGTGTAGGAATTCATGTGTATGTTTATGTCCAGCTTGGCATAATTGTGGGACTGGGAGGTGTGATTTCCGGATGGGTTTGTAGTGTGTGTTTTTGAACTTTGAAAGGCATCCAATACAGAGGACGCATTCTTGTGAACGGGTCACTTACGCCCGACACAATTCAGAGTGGAGTTGCGTCCCGTATGTCTGACTCGACTTGAAGGGTAATAGCGGCTTCTGTTTTGGACGCGATTATGAAAGTTGCCACCCGAGCTCTGGTGAGCTATGGCCAATTTAACCGATTTGTGTTCCACATTGCTTGGGCAGTGTTACCAAGGCAATGTAGGCCCTGTATGGGTTGTGTGGACTCATGTTGTGATTGTTATCGAGGTCTTTAGTGTGAATTTGTGTGTGTAGCAAGTTAGGTGTTACGCCTTCCGTAGTTATCTCTCCAGTCGGTTACCCTAGCACCGAGTGCTTAGGGCTTGTCCTGGTATGGGAGTACCGTCGAGGTTTGTGTCATCTTCCTTGACACCCTCACTCCGGTGTTTGAGTAGTACGTCCGGCTGAGGGGAAAGACGACAATGGACAATGGCTCATGTTTGTGGGTGTGCGGTCATTTGTAGCGTGCTCTTGGTTAAGGGACGAACATCGATAGATGTACTGGTCCTCAGCTAGTCCTGTTCCAGTGCCTCACTTTAGGGTTCTTGGTCGGAGCCCCTAAAGGTGTCAGGCTTGGTCCTGCGGCAGTGTTGCTTGCAGGTGTGGTGTGGTTTGTCTCCACGGTTCTTGTTTGTTGAGGTGGAGCGGCAGCTGGACCTTTCGTCCATGGCTACGAGACTGAGAGGTGTACTTTTGTGGTTTGTCCAGGTCTGTGGCTGGTGTCGCAAACCAGTTCTCGAGACTCGTGTTCGGCGTACCCTTCCTTTAGCTTGTACACTTGTCGTGTGTTGCCGTTTATTTATTTATTAGCATTGTAGCATCATGTTTAGAAGATTACATGTTTTACAGCTTTAATATTAATTGTGTTTCTCGGCTTGGGGCAGTTACCCTATTGAGCCAATGACTTGTAAGGCTCACCCCTTTTTCTTCCAGTTGAGGGAGAGCAGGAGGCTTCACGTCCCTCCAATAGTTCGGAGCAGCCTCATAGCAAAGTCAGGCCATCACCACTAGCAGAGTAAAGTTCTTACTTGTGGAGCCTTGGGGGTTTGTCCCGGGCTATGTTTATGTGTATGTTGATTATATAAGGAACCTGGTGTGTACTTTTCTTATGGACATGTATAAGCAATGTAATTTATGTGTGCTTAATGTGGTTCTTTTGTATTTTCACAGACATATGAGCTTGATATCCCTTGCGAGGCTTCGGCCTGATCGCAGGAGACGGAGTTGTGTCAAGCTCGTTATAGTGTTAACGGGTTTTAACGCCGAGATCTGTTACAGCAAATCATTACAAAACCAAGGCCAGCTAGAAGCAGTGGACTAGTGTAGAAATAAGGCTCTGTAATTTCCTAGTTCCTTTATATTTACACGGACCTTACTCTAATACCAACTGTGACGGACCACGTCGTTCAAACTCGTTAACCCACTAACGAGCTTGACCCGACTCCGCCTCTCGCGAACAAGTCGTAGCCTCACAAGGGATATCATACACATGTTCGTGGAAACACAAAAGAACACACTGATATAAATAAAAGGTTCACATTAGATTTACATAGCCAAATTTCAACAATAGTCAAAGGAAAATACACAAGCCTGGGGCATACCCCAAGGTACAACAGAAGAAAATCTACACTGTCGGAGGCGTCGGCCCAACACTGCTGTGACGCAGCTCTGAACTGGAAGATGGTAGGGAAACCTCCTACTCTCCTTCACCTGTAGGGAGTAGGGGTGAGCCTCGCAAGTCACTAGCTCAGTAGGGAAACTCCCCGAAAAAAAATTGAGTAAACTAAACTCAAGTACGTGAGTAGGAAGTTATGCCAGTAATTTATAAAGTAAACTAAGCAGGATATCAAAGCTGTAAATACCACTAACCACTTCTCGTTAACACAAACCAATTTAAATAAGTAAACAGAAAAACCACAACTCGGTGTACGGGGTAAAGTAGAGACTGCCACACTCAAGCCACATAGACTAGTTCGTGACACCAGCAACTAACACAGACAAACCACACAGGTCTACCTCTCAGCCTCGCAGCCATGAACGTAAGGTCCAGATCCCACTCTATGAGGACAAGTCAAACAACTGTGGAGACCAACCAACACCACATGTAGTGCCCTAGAAAATTTTTCTTGGATTTATTTTGCAAATTGCATGTTTATTTCTGCATGAATGTGAATGTTGTTCTGTGTGGAACTTGGCGTCAACATCCCGTGGCGTTAAGTCCTGTTGGCGGCAAGATCTCCTGCCATTTATTTTCTGTTAACGACATACTTTTGTGTCGTTTATTATTTTCTAAATTTCTTAAATTTTTAGGCAAGCTTGTAAATGACACCATCAATGGACGTTTACATTGTTCCTGACGACAACCTATGTTGACATTAAGCTGACTTGCCTGTTTTTGATATTTCCGTTCCGAGGGAGAGAGATTAGCTGTTTTAAGAGCTTTTATTAGGCTAGATCTGAGCGTTTCGCATCCTAGGGTCAGGGTTTAGGCTGGCCAACGCATGAGAGGTCTTTATAAAACATAGATTTCGCAGATAGGTAGGTTTTCGCTCTGGCTTTTGGAGGAGAGAAAGAGGGCCGATAAAGGACGATTTTGTGCTGGTTCGTGCGGATTGGAGGCTTCTGGACCAAGGCGGTGTGTCCAGCTTCGTGATCAGAGCTCATCCAAGCGGAGGAGCCATGATTGGAGGCGGATTAGAGTGGTTGAGGTCGAAGGAAAGGGACTGCCTCACAGACGAGGCGGGCATCTTCGAGCTTAGATTCATCACTCCTGTAGGAGGGAAAGAGGCAAGTTACATGGGGGTTCAGTTTAGGATATGATACACTATAGATTTACCATTTTTTCGTATTTTTAAAGCATGTAAATCACTTACGGGAAGGGGTAGAAGTTGTGTTATTTCATGTAGGATTTCTGTGTTTTCTGCGTTTTAGAACTAGACGTTCAGATCGCTTGCCGCCTATATCTTGTAAACAACAGCATCGACTGCCTTCTATCTCTTGTGAATGACAATTGTCTTCCGTCTGTTATTACATGTAAACGGCACTATGTGCCGCCGCTAGTATAAGTTAACGGCGCTATGTGCTGGCGTCTATTGAGGCTTAACGACAGTGTGTATGGACGTCGACTTTGGTAAATGCCACATACCTTGCCGTCAATTTTATTAGTACCATGTTTCGCCTGAAAATTGATTTTAATCATCTATCCTTAAACCTTGCTTGCATGAAGTTTTGGTCAAGTAATGTTAGTGTGTTTCATCAATGTCATATCATGGACAGAATATTGAAATTGGGTATAAATCACATGTGCATATAGTTAGTCATTTTGTGATGATCATGTAAATGATAAAAGAAAATTGAGGTGATTACGAACGAAATCCATGATGGAGAATTATGATTCAGAGACTGTAATATTGCATACTTGTTTACTCCATTTTTGTACAGAATCATAGAGTTTCTCTCTGATTGTATTATGTTAATTGAATTAATTTAGTGGAATTCAATTATGAAAAAATGGTTACAGAGATCATAAAAATACAAAATTTTTCATGTGATTAGTACGACCTGATTCTGAATTTCTGTAAAAATTTTGGAATTTTTGGACATCTGTGCTTATTGTTATGAATTTTCAAATAGTAAGTTACATGTAGAAATTAAATAAATATGAAAGTAGATGCATGAATGAATGTATTGTAATTAATACCATGATAGGAATCTGTCATACAGTTATAATAGCATTGAGAAACTAAAAATATATGCTGTAGATTATTGCTTATACTTATGCATGAAATGTAAATTAGATGATATTGTATATGTTAAAGCATACAATGAAAGGAAATGCCAATAAGACATTGCTATATTAGATATTCCTACAAGGAACTACACCGTACATGCCCTTATGGTAATGGTTCACCTACATGTAATTGATCTATTGAATCCGTGGGCAACGGAATGAAATCCTAGAGGTAGACAAGTTCTACTGGTTAAGGTGGGAAGGACTTTCCCCGGTTTTGCGCAAATACCATGACTTCATCACTGCATTGCCTAGGTGATAAGTGAATGTTAAATGACTACTGATCTCTATAATAGTGCGGGCTATGTCTTGGCAATTAATTGAAAATGTCTACATGACTACACGTTACACATCTACATGAACAATTGTCTACATGACCTACATGCCTACATGAATATTGTCTACATGATTACATGCCATATGTCAATGTGTTAAATGTTACATGCAATTTGTTATGTAAAAGAGTTGCTACATGTTTAAATGTTCAATTGTTACACGATAACTGTTGCATATCGCATAATGTAGCATAAGGCTTTCATTAAAATGGTTTACATGTTACATGGCAATAAGTAGATTCCATGATAAGAATGATTACATGCTATATGTAGGAACATGTTGAATTAATTGTTAAGGAATAAGATGTAAATTTTATGCATTTACATGACATGTTCTATTTCATGATAATTAGAAGTGTTATGAAATATGTGATTGCCAATTGACTTAGAACCATGTTAGTAAGAAGAGTAAATGATATCAATGAAATGAGTAATAATATATTATCATGTTTTAAACCTAGTATATTTTAATATCGTGAACTGTCTTTCATGTAATTTGCTGAGTCTTGTAGACTCATACTTGCATAACATTTCAGGAAAACCAGTGGATACCCAGGAGTTAGTACACACTGACTCGGAGCGAGAGGACGTGGAGACTTAGATTGGTTAAGAGATTTTAGAGTGACTCTTGTATGTGAGGTCTATATGTATTTTCCTTTATGCATTTGGACTATGAGTTGTAATAAATTTGGGACTATTGTTATTCCTCTTTTCTGCACTAGACTTTATATTTGAGTATAATGTTGATCACCATCATTTAGTTCCATATTCCATTGCTTATTATTGGAATTGAATTATCATTTGTGTATATCTCAACCTGTACCGTCAAATGTTGGATTTGTTCCACTGTAATACTTCTGTTAGATCCAATGTGAGTTGGCATAACTGTACTGGGTCTAAGAGGGGCGTTACAGAGATTGGTATCAGAGCCGATCCAGGTTGAGCATGTACATAAATGGACAATCAACATTGTATTCATATTCTAAGTCTGCATAAAGAATTAGTCCAAGTTTATGTAGAGTAATAGGTCATTAAATGGATGCTTATTTTGCAGACTATGGCGACTCGTGGATGTAGAGGAGCTGTTCCAACCCAAGGTGATGAGTCAGCAGGAGGTTCGCAGGCTCCAACACAGCAGGCTCAGGACCAGACTGGAGTACCTTTGCCACCCCCACCGCCACCTGTGGACTACGAAGCATTGATGCAAGGATTGGTGCATGCGATGCAGACTCAGGCTCAGACTACAGCGGCATTGTAGGCGCAGGTGCAGGTTCAGGCTGGTAGATGCAAGAGCTATTTAAGGTGATAATTGGAAGAACTGTTATTTAAGAGTTTGTCTTGGATGTAGGTGCAGGCACCTGCTCATGAGGCAGTCTTTGGAGGTGTGTCTATGATGGAGAGGTTCAGGAGGATGACCCCTCCCTTCTTTAAGTGGGAGAGTGATCCTATTCTGGCAGAGAGTTGGCTTTGAGAGATGGAGAAGATCTTTCGCGCCCTTTGTTGTGCGGAAGAGGAGAGAGTGACCCTAGCTACATATATGCTGCAGGTAAAGATTGGTTGAAAGGTTTATGCTAGTTGTTTGGAGTGTACCCTTAGATGTACTTCCTTTCTTTTGCAGGAGCGTGCCGATGTGTGGTGGTCCTCTGTACTATGCACACAGTTTGCAGATGGAGCTATGGAGGTTGCTTGGGCTGAGTTCGTTCGTCTGTTCAGGGCGAAGTACATTCCAGAGCATGTGCAAGACCGCATGGAGCAGGAGTTTCTGACATTGACCCAGGGGTCAATGAGTGTACTTGAGTATGAGGCGAGGTTTGCGGAGCTGTGCAAGTATGCGCCCCACATAGTGGCAGATGAGCGGAGGAAGGTAAAGAAATTCATTATGGGGTTGAAGCCGTCCTTGAGGACGAGACTGATGGCTTTGGGACATCGTACCATGGAGGAGGCTTTGTCAGCGGCTTGCATACAGGAGGCAGAGATGGAGGTCTACCTAGAGGAGAAGAGGGCTTCCTTAAAGAGGCCAGGATCAGCTTTCCAGAGGTAGGACAGAAAGAAGAAGGCCCCAGCTTTCCAGCAGAGAGCAGTTTCACCAGCGAGAGTAGCTGCACCGACACCAGGCAGAGGCACAGTTGCAGAGAAGCCAGTGTGTACTCAGTGTGGGAAGCGCCATGGAGGCGAGGTGTGTTGGGTGACTTCTGGGAGGTGTTTGAGGTGTGGTAAGAAACACAAGATCAGAGATTGTCCGAAGATGGCGCAGCAGACTGCAGCGGCAGCAGCACCAGCAGCAGCTATATCGGCACCGAGAGCAGCAGGGAGGCCGAGGGCTCAGGATCGAGTGTTCTCCTTGGCGAGAGACGAGGCAGAGTTGGCAGAGCATGTCACAGAAGGTACAGTTTTAATTATGGGAATGCATGCTAGAGTCTTGTTTGATACCGGTGCCACACATAGATTTATTTCCAAGGTTTTTGCCATGGTCTTGTTGAGGGATGATGGTCTGGTTCTGGAAAAGTTGGAGGCTCCCTTGTCTGTGCATACTCCAGCCGGGACTATTTTGACCGAGCAGAGTTTTTCTTCACTCCCTGTGATCATTGGGGAGTAGGTTTTTCCGGGTAGTTTCTATTTGCTGAAGATGAAGGATTATGATGCAATCTTGGGCTTAGATTGGCTCGAGGAGCATTATGCTCTGATGGATTGTCAGAGGAAGCTTATTATTTTCCGAATTCCTGGTAAGGAAGAGTTTGTTCACCCTTTGCCCAAGAACATGTCGGGCAAGTTTGTCATTTCTACTTTGAAGGCAGCCCGGATGTTGAGCAAGGGTTGTAGCGGTTTTCTTGCTAGTGTGGTTGTGTCTGAGGATTCGAAGAAGGTATTATCTGTGGAAGATATTGAGGTAGTCTTTGATTTCAACGATGTTTTTCCTGAAGATTTGTCTGGTTTGCCACCTGAAAGGGAGTTAGAGTTTGGCATTGAGCTTGTACCTGGAACAGCACCTATTTCTATTGCCCCTTATCGTATGGCCCCAACGGAATTGGCAGAGTTCAGGAAGCAGCTACAAGAATTGCTTGATAAGGGCTTCATCCGGCCGAGTGTTTCGCCTTGGGGAGCACCTGTTCTCTTTGTGAAGAAGAAGGATGGATCGATGAGATTGTGCATTGATTACCGCAAGCTTAACCAGGTAACTGTCAAGAATAAGTACCCCTTACCTCGTATTGATGATTTGTTTGATCAGTTGCGAGGAGCTTCGGTGCTCTCTAAGATTGATCTTCGTTCTGGCTATCATCAACTCCGAATCAAGCTGAAGGATTCTGCTAAAACAGCTTTTAGGACGAGATATGGCCATTATGAGTTCCTTGTCTTGCCCTTTGGTTTGACGAATGCTCTAGCAGTTTTCATGGACCTGATGAACAGGGTTTTCGACAGTATTTGGATTCTTTTGTTGTGATTTTCATAGATGATGTGCTGATCTACTCACCTAATGAGGAGACCCATAGAGAGCATCTGAGGATTGTGATGGATGTCCTAAGGGAGCACAAGCTGTATGCTAAGTTCAGCAAGTGCAACTTCTGGATGAAGGAGGTCCATTTCTTGGGACATGTTACATCTGGCGAAGGTGTGTCTGTGGACCCGGCTAAGATGGAAGCTATCCTTGACTAGGAAACACCGAGGTCATCAGCTGACATCAGGAGTTTTCTTGGTTTGGTTGGCTATTATTGGAGGTTCATCGAAGGATTCTCTTCTATTGCGGTGACTTTGACGAGGTTGACAAGGAAAGCAGTCAAGTTTGAATGGTCAAAGGCTTTTGAGAAGGCATTCTAGGAGCTGAAGACTCGTCTGACCTCAGCGCCAGTGTTGGTCTTGCCCAATGGTGTGGATTCTTTCTCTATCTACACGGATGCTTCAAAGATTGGGCTTGGCTGTGTTCTTATGCAAAGAGGTCGAGTTGTAACGTATGCTTCTAGGCAACTCAAGGAGCATGAACGCAATTACCCGACTCATGACTTGGAGTTAGCGGCTGTGGTCTATGCTTTGAAAATTTGGAGGCACTATCTATATGGAGTTAGATTTGTGCTCTTCTCAGACCACAAGAGTCTCAAGTATTTGTTCTCACAGAAAGAGTTGAACTTGAGGTAGCGGAGGTGGATAGAATTCTTGAAAGACTATGATTTTGAGCTTTCATACCATCCAGGGAAGGCCAACGTAGTGGCCGATGCTTTGAGCAGGAAGAGGCAGTTGATAAGGCAAGATTGGAAGATGCTAGAAGATGCTTCGAGTTCTTTGGCTATTTTAGAGCCACAGTTGTGCAGCATGTATTTGGCTCAGTTGTCACTCAGTTCTTCTATCCATGATCGGGTTATTGCTTTGCAAAAAGATGACCATCTGTTGCAGGAATTGGTTGGAAAGGCCGATATTACCAGAGATGAGGATGATGTGATTCGCCTGAATCTTAGGGTGTGTGTCCCTAATGATGTTGATCTGAGGAAGTCACCTACAACAAGTTTTATCAAAATAAGTCTATCCCCCAGTCTATTAACTTCTACAACTTTCTCTTTTAAGTCTTTATCTATTATTATAGCCATACCATTTCTAGAGTTACTAGTTCCTGTATACCAAATTTTATAACCATCAATATCTTTAGCTTTAGATCCTTTCCACCTAGTTTCTTATAGAGATGCTATGCTAACCCTCCTATCCTTCATTAACTTAACCAACTCTAAACTCTTGGCCGTTAAAGTTCCTATATTCCAAGTAGCTAGACGGATCCTATGTTTTTGGACTAACTTCTTTACTGTGTTCGCCCAACCCCACAAGGGAACCCTTGCCTACTTGACACCGCAATCGGGTGCCATTGCGATGCGTCGCTTCTAGAGAACGCCCTAGCCAACCCTTGCTCACTTATCATTCCATCTGGGTTCTAATGTAACGCGTCGCTTCCGAGAAACGCCCTAGCATTAGCACAAATATTTAGATCAGAATTCATGTAAGAATTTGACATTGTTTTTACTGTTGGCTGTTAACCTAATGCAAACCCTCCTCCTTTCTTACCCGGGCTTGGGACTGGCAATGGCGGAGTTAATAAAAATGTACATAAACATGCCAAAATCAGTCCAGTGCTTCACATGTCATAAACATGGTTACATCTCTAGGGACTATTGGCATAAAAAGGCTAGTTTTGTGCATGCTCTAAAGTTTCATTCTAATGCATATCTTCATACATATAGGAATAAGCATCATGTTCATATTGAAAAGGTTCAGAAATTTCATGTGTCTATGCACAAAAATGCTACACAAAATAATTCTGTTGCTTTTTATAATAAAAATCAGAAAAATAGAAAACTTCATGAAAATTTAGATGCCTTGAACAAGATCAAGTACATGTTTAGAACTAATGCTGCTCAGAGTTCCATTAACAATAAAAATGCATCTATGTTAAAAATAAAATCTTTTTGGATTCAAAAATCATTGTTGCATTTTAACATTGATTTCATTGTAGGACTCAGGCAAGTGTGGGTCCCAAAGCTTGCTTAATCTGCAAGCAGAAAGTTGCCTTATAGCCATACCTTTCCATTTGGAATCAAGACATTAGCTATGCAAGACAAGAAAAATTGAAGGCCACAGGTGAAATCTTTTGAAAACAAACTAAAGACTACTCAGGTAAAATCTCATGTTATTTTTGTCATGTTTGACTATACTACTGCTAACAATAATTCGTCTTAGCAATTGGTATCATGGTTGTATCATCATGCTTGCATGAATTTGCCCATGATTTGCAATGCATCATACCCCTCTTTAACTTTTTGGTATATCAAATGGTGAAATGTGGAAGGACAAGTTATACTTGTCTGGAAACTATCATTATGTGTGAGTAATATTGTGTCTGGAAACTATCATTTTGTCTGGAAACTAGTCATGTTATGCATAAAGCTAATTGTGTGCATAATCATGATTAAATTACTTGCAAGATCTTTTACATCATGCACATGTTAAGGGGGAGTAAATTTGAAAAAGTGCTCAATAAAAGTCAAAATTTGTTGAATGTTAAGAACTCAGAAAATTTGCTTTGTTCAAAAGCAGATCGACACTTATTTGAGCATATGTCAACACAAGTTTCTTGCTGCTGCATAATGAATAAGAACTTAGGAGATTGGGTTGTTCACTTCCTTCTTCAATTAATCTTTTAAGTCTATCTTGTCAACAAAATCCATGTCACTTGTCGATAGTTAACCTATTCTGGAAAACATTTGTTCTATGATCACAGTAGTTATCAACAAGCTTGCACTCATCTGTCTACAAATCTCCATTCTCAAAATTCGCTGCTTCTATGTCCTCAGTACCTGCCGACACATGAAATCTAGTTGTCGACACGCACTTTGCAGATTCACTTTTTCATTGAAATCCAGTCTTGTTGTGGTGTTTTGATGATATGCAATTTGCTTGATATGAATCAATCATGTCCACTCTTTTGAATCCTTATCATTAACACATTGGTTGAAAATTTGATTAGAATTACTTATTATTAATCTCTTCATGATTCACTTAAATCCATTCAAGGTTCCATTGACATTCTTATATGAGAAATAAACTTTTTAATATCTGAAATACTTGTGCTCTTGGATTAACCATAAAGATGAAAAATAAGAACAAGAGTCATGTGTCTATATTTATCCTCAAATCTTATTTTGGACTTTTTATTGCAAAACATTTTAATTAGACACTTAAGTGTTTTGAGTTTTATATCATATGTGATATTGAAGTTTTGTTTTTAACACATGATAGAATGATATCTTAACAACTCAAGACCATAATCTATCAAGGGAAAAACTACTTGTCACCTAATGAAAAATAATGAAAGTTCTGAAAGAAAATTTTCAGGAAAAAAAAAGTTTTCAAGAAAAATTGTAGAGCAATCATTACTTCACATAGTAACCAGGTTATTCAACCTGAGATATGGTTGTACTGGAGTCCAAAGGTGTTGCTTAGTTATCTATGTTCAAAAAAGAAGTAAACAAATGATTAGCATGTCTAGTATTCAGACACTCTTACACTAGGTAAGTGTGTGTGCTTGAACATAAAAGCATGAATTAAATCTTCTTTGCTAAATTTTTTGAAATATATCAAATGAAAAAAAAATAAAAAGGTGTACAAAGTGCAGCTAACCTAAAATAGAATTCATGTTGTTCAAGAATGTTAAATTGTTATTCTACATCGTGTTAAGATCAAAACCTTGATTTTCTAATGATATACACTCTTGACAACTCAATTTACATCACAAAAATCATGTCAATAAAAAGGTGTACAAAGTGCAGCTAACCTAAAATAGAATTCATGTTCTTCAAAAATGTTAAATTGTTATTCTACATCGTGTTAAGATCAAAACCTTGATTTTCTAATGATATACACTCTGGACAACTCAATTTAGGTCACAAAAGTCATGTCACATTTGTAAATAAAATTTTTGAAGTGATTTTTGATGATAAAGAACTAACATAAGAACTCAATAAAAAATTATCTTTATTTTTGACCTTGCTGCACATTATGAAAGGAACAATTATATTATCTCTCATATATTAAAATCATTGTGTACCTTGATACTTTCATGTTCCTTATAAATCAAATTGCTCATGCTCATGTTGCATTGACGGAAAGACAAAGTGTCGCTAATAATCATTGGCGACGTAGGTCACTGCCACCATGACACTCTTGGCGACAATCGACCATGTCACCAGTAGGTCCTGGCGACAGTCGACCATGTCGCCAAGACCATCCTAGTGATAGTCTATGTCGTCGCCAGGACCATCCTGGTAACGAATTGTCTTATCTCCATCCTTGGTTAGAAAGACAGCCTATTGGATAACTCTTATCCAATCTTCTATAGTCATCACGTCAACCACCTTTTGTGTTTGACCCTCTAGACCCAATACTGAGCTAGCCATGAGTTGCACCCGTCATAACCCTTCTGACTCAAAACTCCTTTTGACTTAATGAATCATTATCTCCATAATGATTCACTCAACTCATCGAGTATGGACTTACTAAGCCACTACGTCATAGTCCCCAAACGGTACAGGGGGATCGAATCTAGGACATTTCTACCCACAATTAATGTGTATGTATAGTCCCTCATCTAGCTAATATCCCAGAGACCATATATAAGGCATAGTATCAGACCTATACGAAATCCATCCGGTTCTTACTCTTATCGGATTCTACCAGAGAACTCCTTCTCTCTTAATCCGATTGACCCTGGCCAGGGATTTTCCCAATCAAGAACAAATGCCTTCGTAAGGTTGGCTACCATTCACAATAATCGACTGTAGTAGATTTAAGACTTTCAGACCTATAAGTCTGGCATCAAAGAATGGAGTACTCAAATAAGACATCATTGGTGTCTCAAACTCAAAGACCAAGTACACAATTGTGACCTCATAATCGTTGTCTGACAATCAGGTATCATCAACCATACAGCATTCTGAGAGTGGATCATTCAGTGAACTCATTCTCCAATGAGCACCTGCACCATATCTTTAGTGTCTCCACACAAGTAGGTATGAGACCAACTACTTCCATCATATGGACAGGTATATAGTACACTGGTCTATCCAGTTATCTCGATGTCCTTCTTGAGTAACCTATGATCAAGAATATTAAGGATCTGTGTTTAAAGAGAATTGGTCTCATTATCATTGTAACGACCCTCCTCATACCAGTACGATTATACCAATCCCCATCGGTATAAAGAGCGTCATTACAGTGGGATAAAACCCAACACTAGCCGATAGGTTGAAAAGTACGTAGATAGCAATTTATTTCAGCAGAATAAAATAAACAATTCAACTTTAGTCCATCACCATCACATAGTCCACAGTCTATATAGCGAAAATAAAATGACATTGTCCACATTATTACATAAGGAAAGAACTACATTGTCCAAATATTGTCCATACATATTTTTATTCAAGCTATGAAAAGAAAAGTACAACTGAAAATTTGCTCCTCAAAAGCTACTCCTCCAAGAGATCAACCTTCGCTATGCCTTCCTTCAAAATAGTAATACCTATCTCACCTGTACGCCGAAGCAAGGGTGAGTCCAAAGACTCAGCAAGTAAAACAAAGACTTAATCTTAGACATATCACATTCACATTAAGCTAGTAAACACTAAGGAATACACACTAACATTTAATTACAAGAACATGCATGGAACATACTTTTAACTATCAACACATTTCTAAATCACTTAACCATACTTTGCTCTATTACCTTTTTAATTTAAATCATGGATACTAATATTATACACTTGAACATATTCTTTACACCTAACATGTAACATGATTCATTCATTCACACTTTAGTTCATTTCACTATATATTCCTAAAATTAGAACATAGAATTTGGCATAAAGATTTGAACAACCTAACATGATGACTATTCATTTTTCACATGTACTTTTCATATCTAATTTCACATTTTGCTTGCTGTTCTAATGCAAATAATTATCATACACATGGTTTCATATTCTATAGCATGAATTTAAAAGTCTAGAACATAGTCAAGTTGATTGGCAATACTACATAATTTAAACATAGAACTCTATACTAAGCACCCATCACAACTAGCATGGAATCTAAACATTCTTCCTTATATTTAACACATTCCTAACTATATTTTACTTGCTGTTTTAGCATGGAATAAAATCCATTATATGAATTTAGTTTTATTCACACACAATCCCACTCCTTTAGGAACCTCACATGCTCAATTTTTTTCAGGTTACATAAATGGCATGATGACGTATGTTGATTCATGTGCCCTATCTCATAAAAAGAAATAAAACACCTAACATGATACTAAACATGATATCACAATTATGGTAACTAATACATGAAATTATATGAACATATGCGTTAATATATTAGTTTTTCACATGCAAGCACATTCTTATTAACATTAACTTTTCTCTTTACTTGTCTCTTCACATAATCCTCATATTACTTACTCTTTCATTTTCACTTATCACATATTATGTCATTTGCACTCATCACCTGCCACTTTTGCATATCATTGTACACTTATTCATATTCCAATAATTTAAAAATGCCATGACGCACAGTCCTAACTACCTATTAGAGGACTCAAACAAATATCTCATACTCATAACTCATCGCATCTCATAGCACATAACTCTTAACACATAACTCATATCACATAACTCATATCACATACCCACCACCTAGGCAATGTAGTGGTGAATCTTGGTAACTGTGCAGACCGGGAGAAGCACTCTCCACCCTATCCAGTGGTACTTGTCCACCTTTAGGTTTTTTCCCAATGCCCTTAGGACAAACTTTTCACACATAGAGCTTTCCATAGGGACTTTTCTAGGTACAGCTCTCAAAGCCTCTAGGGTAGCAGTGTCATTCTTGGCCCAATTATCACACATTTACTTATTCACATTTTCACACCCTATTCACATATTTTACATATAATACTTAATCACTTTACACATCTTAATTATCAATTTCACATGTCTTAGTTAACCTAATCATGATACTACTATTTTCAAAATTAAAACAACTTACTTTACAGTCCTAAACATGTTGTACATTTACTGAATTGCACAAGATCGAATTCAATACATCTAATATGAACAATTTCCATGGTTTAACTAATAACTGTACTTGCTGTCATCAATTTGATTTTAAATTTTTATCACATGTCATTAGCAGTAAGTATGTCACATATGCAATTTTTCATATTTTTCGAACAGTAAATATAATTTCTATAATTAAATCTAAGTTTCAGCCATAATTATCAAAATATCATTAAGTATGGTACACACCAACCTATTTGGACATTAACAAAACAGAAATCTAATACCGGTATTCAATCTGTCATGGAAATTTTATAAACTTTAATTTACAACAAAATCTATTTATACTAGATTTAAACATGTTCATGTCATGCTCCTTATTCACTCTCTAAATTTTAATAATTTACATGGTTCATAGAAAATTTAGGCAACCTTATGATATGACCTACTAACAGTATACAATCACCTATAAAAATTTCAGTATATACCCATGTCCAGAAATTATTTAAACAGTAAAAGAAGATCAAAAAGCACACTTTCAGGCCCTGAAGAAATAGACGTCAAGGGATGTTGCCGTCAACTTCAACTGAAGAACTTGACTGCAACCTATGTTGCCGTCAACCTAGTCCTAGCAGCACATACAGACAACTTTTCATACAAGGGTGAATTTGGGGTTCCAGGACTCGAGGAAAAATCCGTAAAAATACTAAGACTTAAGGGGACATGTATAAGATCAAGATCTAGGTTTCTTAAAAAAATCTACAAAGATCAGAATATGTCAATGAAGCCCTTCTTGGCCCTGCCAAAAAGGTGCTCAGAAACTCCTTAGATCTTCTTCTCCAGTCGATGTAGATGGCTCCTCGGAGTTGGGATCTCTTCTTGGATGTATTGGCTGTCCTCCAGATGTTGTAGCTCCTTGGCGAACACCTCCAGTCGACGGATCCGGCCTTCTGAAGTTCAGCTTTTCACCATCTCAGAGCTAGGGTTTTCACCAAATGCTAAAAGCCTTTTCCTCATCCTAAGATGGGTATTTTATAGGCTCGGGGTTGGGGATACATACTAGGGTAGGTTTTCTACGCATTAGGAAGGGTTTCCTAATCTGGAACCAGCCAAAACATGAGCATTAACAATTCTGGAACCGTTACGCAGGAGGATATTAAAGTCAACATCGGTTGTAGTCAACTGTACAGTTGACGTCAAGGTCTGGCCGCCAGAATGGGGTTGGCGTCCAGGGGGTGGCCGCCCACTATGGTTGGCGTCCAGGGGGTGGACGCCAATAGTGCCTTGGCATCCAGGTCCTGGCTGCCAGCAGCACAGTGCAGCCAAAATCCCGTCAAACCTAAAATTAAATGTATAAATACACCAAAGCAATCTAGTATGTGTAAAAATAATTTCATATGTTCTTACCACATAAAGTACATACATTTCACAATATTTAATTAAATACAACTTACACTAATCATAATTAAGATCAATATGCATCAATACATACATATATGCACATATACGCACACATTGCATAATTACATACATTACGCATGAACCTATGATTAAAATGTGTTCATTATTAGTTAAATATTGTATGCACATTATCATCCAAGTACTTCACACACCATAAATAATTTAACATGCTTAAAGTAGATAAATATTATTTAAACAAGAATAACACATGTATGTATACATACGCACATCCATAATACTAACTACATGCATTAAAATAATTAAATACAATAGGCACCTCAATAATTAGATAATTCACACACGTTTAAATATATATTGCATGCTCGAAAATAAACTCATGATTATTTACAAAATGTATGATAGTGTTTTCTTACTATGTGTACAATACGTACCATATGCATGAGATTTACATATATTGATAACTAGATAGTGCATGCACATTTATGTATAATTATACTTGTACGCAAATAACTTTCATGTACTTACATGGCCTATAGCATTACTTACCTATCGCATGCACAATGTTATTTAAGTACTATTCATATATTATAGATGATTTGATGTACATATGATTAGATAGATAGATATCACATGCATAAGATAACATACATATATATGCATATGTACTTCATATATTTACACGCAACATCCATGGAATAGATAGTTCAATATGCACTTCAATAATTTACAAACATAATATCTGTAAGATTTAATATAGAATAATCTAACTAAGAATAATTTATACCACAATCACAAATTCTTACATGCACCCACTTGAATTGACGTATGTATAATTATACACACGTATACAACATAATTATATACATTATGCAAGAAATAGATAACTACAACATGCACATCGGTAATTCGATTATCATGCATAATATTACCTAAGTATTATATACCTAGGATTTTAGTATACACAGTATGCACAAATTTGTTAATTGCCTATTTTCACCTAAATATCATATATATACATGCATACGTTCATGAGAAGTGTAAGAATTATAACATGAGCTATAAAATACACATGTTATGCACTCAACAAGTAAATACACATGCACGATATAAAAGAATGAAAATTTCAGGGTATCACAATCATGATCTCATCATGATCCAATTCCCATTTGCATAGGTCCATGGACATCACATCATATATACATCATCACATGCATGTAATATATAGTGAGAAAATGTCATTAATATAATTACCAAAAGAGATTAGTACAAGATTATAAGTTTCACCACTAATGTGAATTGGCTTGCAGGACACTCATAACTAGCATGTATATGATAACTGTATAGATGTGGCCATCAAGTTGCTTGCTAAGTCTATTGCATAGACTCATACTTGCTAATGATACACAATATACAGATATGCTAGAGACTAAGGAGCTAGCAAGGAGCTACTCTGAGCGTGAGGAGTACCTTGAACGTGGAGATATATAACTTAAAGATCTAGTTTACTATTTTTACTTAGTACGTAAAGTGTTGTAGTAGTTAAATATTGTGGACTTGATATATTAGACTTGGTTATATTGTTGGACTTTGTTATATTTCTTTTACTACTATATAGACTATGATATTGGCATGTGGTGATGGAATAAGATCTTTAATTGTTTTCATTGTCACTTTACTAGTTATTTGTGTACATCTCTACCTATTTAGTTGTGTTAAGTACTTGTCCCACTGTGATGTATCTCTTTGTCCCAATGTGGATCACTACAAGAAAAAGCGCATATAGAGACCGATTTAGAGACCGAAATTTTCGGTCCCTATTCGGTCCCTGAATAGGGACCGAATAGAGACTAAAATTTCAGTCCCAAAAATAGAGACCGAATAATTTCGGTCCCTATTCGGTCCCTGAATCCCTATTCGGTCCCTGAATAGGGACCGAATAGGGACTGATCCCTGAATAGGGACCGAATTTATTCGGTCTCTATATTTGGGACCGAATAATTTCGGTCCCAAGTCGGTCCCTGGATAGGGACCGAATTTATTCGGTCTCTATATTTGGGACCAAATAATTGCGGTCCCCATTCGGTCCCTATTCGGTCTCTAGGACCGAATTGAGACTTTTAAACCGAATTGAGACTGAATTTTGGTAATGAAATTTAGTTCGAAATTACCATAATTATCATAAAAATATGTTTATACCAAAAATGTGGATATTGAGAATTTTTGATGCACGGTTAATGAGGTAAATATGATTTATCTACTTTTAGGACAATTTATACTTGATAAATATTTTTTCAGGAAATTTTTAAATAAAAATTACCATAAACTTGTTTACGTAAGATTTAACATGCATCTAAATGTGAACATGTGTAAGTAGTGGTAGGTATGTGTAAAAGTGTATATATTTATTAGTATATATTATATGTGTGTTTGTGTGTGTGTGTGTGTTAATAAAAGAAAAGATAAAATAATGTCTAAAAGATTATTAGGTATACTTACGTGCTTTAGCTAGGCAAGTGTTCTTGTGAATTGAAGGATTCTTATTCTTCTTCTTTTTTTTCTGACTGTGTTTTGAAAATAGTACTAGTAGTGTCAACACATCTATCCAGTAGTGTTGACCTATCTATCTAGTAGTGTCAGTTAACACTATCTATCCAGTAGTGTCAACACTATCTATGCAGTACTAGTGTTGACCTATCCGTACTCATGTGACGTCAACACTATCTATATATCCAGTAGTACTGTCACCATTATCTATCCAGTAGTGTTGACCGATTTATCCCTTATAGCGTCGACCTATCCCTTCATAGTATCGACCAATACCTTGTAGAGAGTTGACACTTTCCTTCAGAGTGTCAACACTCTCTTCTATTCAGGTTGACACACTCTGTTAATTTTCAAATCAACTTATAACTCATGTCTCCAGTGACTTAATTAGGTCGACACACCCATATTCTAGGTCGAATAAAAAGCTCTTTTTTTCTTCCAGAATATGGAGAACAATATGGACCTTTCTCAAAATTTTAAATAATTAATCTGAATTCTCATGTCTACACACGGAACGAACTCACACTTTAATCGTATGTGTTGTTATCTATCGAAATTAGGGCTGTAAATGTGTAACACCTTGATTTTGTTTATAAAAATACTTGGTCATTTGTGTATAATACATGATGACGTTCCAATTAGTTTGAATATTACGCACACCTCCATTACTAAAATAAAGCTCGGTAATAAACACACAAGAGGCCCATAAATTAATAACCTAAATAATTAAAATTATGTTGATGGAAACGGATTAAAATATAATTATATTATATTAAAGAAATATATGGAATTTTATATATGTATATATATATATATATATATATCAATTATGGCACAATGATTACATAAGGTAATCACTTCATCCTGCGTAACTTGGGTTACGTAAGAACTGTATTACGTGTTTAACCCAGGTGAAATCCTTTCGAAGATTTCATCGCCATTGTTCGTTGCAATCTCGCATGCGGATAAACCCCACCTTTAAACCCCGCCAATGATCCTTATCTTATCCTCCCGCACATGTTGCTGCTGCTATGCTTTGCTACTCCTACAACTGCTTTACTGTTACTACTGCTTTACTGCTGCTACTGCTTTGCTGTTGGTGATGCTATGCTTAGGACTGTTCATTTCTCAGTCCAACCCGATAAACCGAACCGAACCGAACCGTTCGACTAACTAAAGTTGGGTCAATGAACCGAATCAAACCGGTTTAATGGTAAATAGTTTGGTTCGATTTTTTCTTCCTTAAAATTGAGCCGAACCGATTGAACCGAAACAACCCTAAAAAGCCCTAATCTGGTCACGCAGCCCTTCTCCCTCCCGGTCTCAGTTCGGCCTCTCCTCTTTCTTTGCTACACAGCGGAGTGTCGGAGCCCCTGCTCTTCGGCCTCTCCCATCGCCCCGAGCACGAGCAGTCGAGCCTCCTCGGCCAAGGTGGTCGTCGCCGTCCGTGCAACATTCTTGGACAACGTCGTCTTCTTCTTTGTCGGTGTCTTCGACATCTTCTAAAACCAGCAGAGACTTTCGCCTGCTTTCTTGGCTAAGAAGACGTACCAGACGTGTTGGTGATGCAGGTGAGAGATCCCCATTCTATCGATTTTGAGTGGAGCATCGAGAATGCCCGAGCCATTGGCCTTTTTATTTCTATCGATTTTGAGTGGAAATCTGTTGTACTCCTGACTAGGACTGTAAACGGATCCAGATAATATCCGGATCCGATCCGAATTTGTATCCGATTAAGTCTATCCGTATCCGTTTAACAGATATCTGACGGAGCGAATTAGGATACAGATATTATCCGAATAATAAACGGAGCGGACGCGGAAATAAGAGATCCACTCTGTTTAAGATCCGATCCGAAACTAGATTAATACTGACCATTAGATCTTACATCTAATTGCTCATATCTAATATATAAATATTTACATATTTAAAACCCTCTCCCGAGTCTCCCCCAAATCGACTAATCTGAAATCCCTCCGCCCTCGGACCCCTCCTGCTCCTCCCCGACGATCCTCGGCTCGCCATCGGCCGCCGGCCCTCGGGTCCCCGGAGGCGGCGACTCCTCGCGCAGTGGCTGTCCCTATATCTCCCCCCACTCGCGCTCCCTCTCTCTCCTCCATCCCGACTCTCTCTCTCTCTCTCTCTCGCCGACGCCGAACTCGCGGCACCACACGGACAATGCCACCGACGCTCTCCGCCGTGGTGGTCGGACCCGTCGCCGCCGACGCTGTCCATCGTGGTCGTCGGACCCGTCGCCGCCGTCGTTGTCCATCGTGGTTGTCGAACCCGTCGCCGCCATCGCCCCTGCGACCCAGCCCCTCCGTCGCTGTCGCCTCTCACCACTGCCGTCGGTCGATCTCCTAAACCGAACCAACCGATAAAACCGAATTTTATATAATATATTTTATATATATATATTATATATTTAAATCTGTTTAATATATATAATATACATGATATATATTTATATACATATATATATATGTAAATGTACACATTGTGTAGGGTATTATGGTCATCTTATAGATCTCACCCTTTCATCCAACGGCTGCCATTAAACACCCAAAAAACCACCCTAAACATACCCACGGTCGCACACAAGCTGGCCGCAGCCCCAAACCTTGCAAGTCTTGCTTGGCATCTGCATCTCCCGATTCTCCCGTTCAGCCATTCTCTACTCCTGGCGAGGGTTTGGTGGGATTGAGGGAGGCGGCGCCACGGACGGCACACCAGGGAGGCAGAGACAGGGAGACGACGTCGACGACACCAGGCGCAGGCAGACAACGTCGACGGCACACCAGGCGCAGGGAGACGGCGATCGACGCTGACGGCATGGACGGCACACCAGTGAGACCGGAGACGGCGCGGACGGGCCGGATAGCACACCAGGTAGACGACGTGGACGGCGCGGACGGTAGACCAGGGAGACGACGAGGACGGCGTGGACGGGCCGGACGACGCATGAGGGACTAGGAGACGACGCGGACTACACACCCGGGAGACGACGCGGACGGCGTGGACGTGCCGAACAGCACACCAGGGAGACGACGCGGAGTCGTGGACTTGCCGCCAGGGTCCAGGGAGACGAGCATAGGTAACATCTCCAGTTTCCCATTCTCATTTGAACGATTCTCTCATGTGTGGGTTGGCGACTGCGGTTTTTTTTTTGCTGTTGTCTTTGTCAACCTTATTTTTTTATTCTAATCTTCATATTTTATTTTTAGTCTGTATAACTATATAATAGTGATTTCTTCATTCCTCAGTCATAGGCATGCTTAGCTCCATCCTCATACAAGACAGCATCCTCACCTCCTAAACAACTCTGATCTAGTTCATATAGAAGCATCTGCAGGTACATCTCCTTATAAAGACATGTGAGGTAACATGACTGCAATTTCAAACAAGAAAGACTAGCAAGCTTCAAAAATGATGACTAACTTAGAAATATGCAAAGCAGTAAGATCTGCTACAATTTCCATTGCATCTGACTGCAATTCAAATTGATTCCACATGAAAAGAAAGACATTATGATCTTGGAACACAGGGACCAAGTGCAAAGGCAATCTCATTATCAGCATATGGATCCAGAGAGATATCCAGATCAGGTCAAGCTGGCAAGCCTCTTTCCACCTGTTATTTATGCAAGGCTCATATCTTTGTTCAGATGGGGCTTGAAACATGACTGATCTGAAACAATTAGTCCAGCTGTTGGGATCTGTACAGGTAAAATAAAATCAAAGAACACAGCTCCCACCCACAACTACCAGACAACTTCCTCAAGCAAAACAGAAGCAATAGGGGCGTTAGGCAGAAGAAGGGATGATAGTAAATCCACGGGGATAAAGAAACTGCAAAACATGTCCATGCTTACACCATCCTTTCCAACAATACACCTGGGGAATTCATGGCCATCCCGAACAGATTCTAGCCTCAACAACGATATCAGATCTGCAAGTTCAATTTTAATGAAGGTAGAGTTCCAGAACCAGAATTACATGGATATCAGATGGAGACTTCTATTACTAAATAAATCATAATAATTTTCTTGTCTCCTCCATCCTCCCAAATGCACAACTAGAGCATCTCACCCATCACAGGAAGCTCTGACATGTCAGAGTAGCAAAAAAAAATCCAATTCACATGAAATCAAAAGTTTTTGAATTGATCTCAAACATGCCAAAGGTGCATGGTAAGATATCTTTATATATATATATATATATAAAACTAATTCAGAAACGGGGATTAATGTGCATGTATCTGCCTTCATTTAAGTACCATATTGGAGCAATTCCTCCAAGGTGTTAGCTTGGAATTAAGGTGTTAGCTTGGAATGCATGGGGAGCTCCTCCTTGAGGTGTTAGCTTGGAATTAAGGTTCGGCACACCCCCCTTTCTAATGCTTAGCCTTCAACTGAACAAATGAGTTCACTATGAGACCTACTTATGACTGTTAAAAGTGTTAATTCAAATAAATATTATACTATACCATGTGATCCATATTGAACTTCATGCAGATGATCTAGTGAGATTATGGTCTAAATCTGAAATTGAGTCCCAGTTAACAAGGATTATGGTCTAAACTCTGTCTCCTAAGTTAAAATATTAAGGTTCCTGTTCTTTCCTTATTTTACATATGACAAGGGCAAGGGACAGTAACCTTCTATATGTCAACATGCAATTTGTGATGGCTTTTGGATGGCACACTGCAAAGCCTACATCTCAGAGTCTTAGAAAGATTGGGGGACAGCTTTGATTCTTATGGTTCAACCAGATTCAAGATCAAGATTCCAAATCATTATTTACCCCAAGTTCTTTGACATGAGTCTGGCTATTGTAAGCACACATTTTACACTCTGCAGTTGCCATTAGACCATAGTTGTATGCCCTTGCTTGTGAAGAGTCTCACTTAAAGGTATTCTTTAATCATTAGCATTTGGTCCCAAATTTTGTGTGCAGACACTTAGGAATTATTTAAACAAGAGATAATAAGGATTCAAGAATTATTTACAAATGTCCAAGGCTAATCAGTAAAAGAGGACAAGGGTTGCATAGAAACATTCAAGTTATGCAAGGGACAAGTACAAAATTCTAACATGGAGGTAAATTCTTGTCAGAGGTGTGTGGAGAGAGAGCATAAAAAACCAGAACCAGAGCACATGTACATGTATCAGCTTAACATGTATCCAAGCACAATAGGGGGAAATTTATCTTTTACATTATTGTAAATGTCTATGCATGTGCTTCATAACACTGTTAAATACAAGTAATACAAATTGTTAAAAAGAGACTAACATTTTACATGCACTTTCAATAAAACATCAGTCGTCATCTAGATATCCTATTTTTTACAGAAATGCATGGTTAACTACAATTAGATATCCTATTTTTTTATTTGTCATACTAAATTCATGAGTTTTAAGCACAGTTTGCAACTCTATTAATGCCATAATTTTCGGATAGTTTTAAGCACAGTCTTAAGCACAGTTTGCTACTCTATTTTGTTCATTTCCGCTGTAGCACTGTCGCAATGTAGCTACGGTGCTATCTTTTCCTTTTCTTTAAATTTTGTATTCACTCTAATTTTTTATTAACTTAAGTTCTAGGAACTAATAATACCTTTCATTAACCATATGTGCAGGGAAAGGAGGTTACTACTCAGATTCTATCCAGTTTCTAACTGCCTCAGTAGGTATTTTTTTGTACTTAATTTATATATACTAAAATTATCAAAATTCAGCTTCTATAGATCATTTAACTCCTGTAATGTATAAGCTTAGAGATGAAAGACAATTATTTTCAATTTGGTGACAGAAAGCCATGAATATGATAACACTTATGCAATTGGGAATTTCTAAATCTCAGACAGGTGGGTAGATTTTGAGTCTCTTCATATGTATTATTCAACATGCATGTAAAATATCTAATAGGTTCTGATATCCAACTCACAGATTAGTACTATTCTTTAATAGGATTCTCCAATTGTAAAGTTATGACTGCATGCAGGTAATTTTATTAAAACTTATCAGCATTGGAGATAAAATCTCAATAAACTATCTCCCTGTTTTATTTTATTTTCATATTTATGTGGGTTATTATTGCACTTCATTATATGCATGCTTTAGTTTTTATTTTCTTTTTAACACTGCACCACACTTCACGAGAGCGTGTTAAGCCCGTGTCAATGACCTCCGTTCAAGACTTTGGGATTGATGTGCACGAGTCTTATTTTCAAAGATGAGAACGTGTATATCTAACTCAAAGTCCTGAATTGTCCCGTTTTGGACAGTCTGTGAATGTTGATCGCAGTTAGGTGGTCATTTACTATATGCTTGTATTATTTGTTGAAAATTCGGGTGTGTCTACTCACTCTCTCTGATATACCTTTATTGATTTAGAATATTTTCTTAACCACTTATTAGTAAGTGTTTAAGAAAATATCTAATCAATAAATATTTTTGGTATATCGGAGAGGTGTGGGGAGATGCTGCCGAAATTTTCAGCAAATAATACAATCACATAGTAAATGGTCATCTGAGTGCGATCAAATATTCACAGATGGGTAAAAAGTGATAATCTAAATAATAAATCCTCCTATCATTTCGGTTGCGTCGAAGGATGTGTGATTTAGAATTTTAAAGTTATTTGTCTATGATATTTTGGGGCATAGGACAGCAATGGCTTCAGACCGTTCATGGATGTATCGCAGAATAGTTGATCATGTGGTGTCCCAAGAGTTAGGGTCGGAGTTGAGAATTTCGTTCAGTTTGCATTGGGGAATCCAAATGCAGAAGTAGACAGGCAAGGTGGCATCTGATGTCCTTGTATGATTTGTAAAAATTTAAAGTGGAATTCCCCATGGGAAGTTCAACGCCATTTATACAGAAAAGGGTTTGTTGAAGGTTATATGAATTGGACATGTCATGGTGAGACTTCTGGTCGCACGAGCCTAGTAATGTGGAAGGCACAAGTACGTACGTGGATATGGTTGTAGATGCTGCTGGTCCGGCATTCAGTGTACATATGGATCCTGTATACCCTGAAGACGTGCCGAATAAGGGAGCCGAAATTCTATCAGTTACTTAAGGATGCTGATGAGCCATTGTGGATGGTTGTCAAAAGCACACTCGGTTGTCAGCGGTGTCACAGTTGTTGAACTTGAAATCTGAATTTCATATTTCTGAGAATTGCTTTGATCGTCTCCTCCTCATCATCAAGAGCATGTTACCTCCAGATGAAAAGCTGCCTCCAAATTTTTATCGTGCCAAGAAGATGGTGAATGATTTAGGACTTGGATATGTTAAAATAGATGCATGTCCTAATCATTGTATGTTGTATGACAAAGAGAATGCAGATATGGTATCCTGTTCAGTTTGCCGTCATGATAGATTTAAACCTAAAAGAGGGGTCAATTCTAGGGGAAAAGATATACCTTATCATTTGCGATATTTCCCCTTACACCGAGGCTGCAGCGGATGTATATGTCTTCAAAGACAGCTGGACATATGAGGTGGCATGCAGAAAGAGTACGTCGAGACATGGATATTATGACTCATCCTACAGATGGCGAAGCTTGGATTCATTTCAACCATATTTTATCCTATCTTCTCAAGGAGTCACGTAATGTGAGGCTTGTTTTGCACTGACGGATTTAATCCATTTGGAGGTTCAGTGGCTTCCTACTCCAGCTGGCCAGTGTTCGTGACACCATACAACCTTCCTCCGAGCATGTGCATGAAGCGAGAGAATTTGTTCCTGTCCTTATTGATTCCTGGTTCGAAGAGTCCTACAAAAAATATAGACATCTATCTAAGACCGTTGATTGATTGATGAATTATTATGGTTGAGGGGGTCAATACTTATGATGCATCTAGAAAGCAAAATTTCACCATGAGGGCGGCATTGATGTGGACTATAAGTGATTTTCCTGCATATGGAATGCTATCTGGTTGGAGCACACATGGGAGGCTAGCATGTCCGTATTGTATGGATATACCAAATCGTTTGTACTTAAACATGGTGGGAAGTCCTGCTGGTTTGATTGCCATCGTCAGTTTTTACCAGCTGATCACCCTTTTAGAAGACAAAAAGATGCATTCCTAAAGAACAGAAAGGAACGAGATGAAGTTATATTCGAGGTTTTGTCCGGTCATGATATGGCAGCACATGTTGAAAATTTGCCAGATATCACACAACAGATGGGCAGTACCCGACACCTTTCAGGTTTTGGGAAGGAGCACACTGGGTGAAGAAAAGCATTTTCTGGGAGCTACCTTATTGGTCGACTCTTCTTGTGCGGCACAATCTAGACGTGATGCATATCGAGAAAAATGTCTTTGATAATGTATTCAACACAGTTATGGATATCAAAGGTAAAACAAAGGACAATGTGAATGCACGCTTGGACTTGTCCATGCTCTGTAAACGTCCAGAGTTGGAATTGTTGAAGTAAATGGGAAACCAAGTAAACCAAAAGCAGTTTATGTGCTTGGAGGAGGACAAGTAAAGCAAGTGTGTCAGTGGCTGAAACAACTGAGATTTCCTGACGGTTATGTGTCAATATTGCTCGTTCTGTCAACGTCAGTGAGGGAAAGATATATGGAATGAAGAGTCACGACTGCCATGTATTCATGCAAAGGTTGCTACCTATTGCATTTCGTGACATCTTGCCGAAGCAGCTATGGGGAGCATTATCTGAGTTGAGTCGATTTTTCACGATTCTATCTGCATCAGAACTCAGGCTTCAGGATGTGCAAACTATCGAACAGAATGTGGTCACCACTGTATGCAAGTTGGAGAAGATATTTCCACCTGGTTTCTTCGATTCAATGGAGCATTTACTCGTACATCTACCATATGAAGCAAAGGTCGGAGGGCCAGTACAATATAGATGGATGTATCCATTTGAGAGGTATATGCAAATATGAGCTATTCCTTCGTACGATTGCACCTTACGTAAGTGATATCTTTTCTAATTGTCTCTTACATTGTGGATGTAGGTGTATGCATGACCTTAAAATGAAAGTCCGAAATAAAGCAAAAGTGGAGGGTTCTATTGCTGAGGCATACATTATGGAGGAAATCTCTAACTTTTGTGCCATGTACTTTGAAGCAGACATTCAAACTCGTCGGACACAACCTCCACGTAATGATGATGGGGGGAATCTGTCGGTTCAAATCGACTCTCAATATTTACTCATCCTGGACGTGCCTTCGGACGTTCTTCAACTCGAATGCTGGATGACAGAGAGTTATGTGCCGCAGATATAATATTCTTTTAAATTGTTCTGAGCTAGAATGTTATGTTGAGTAAGTACTAATCTCACAATTTAAATTTATATGTAAGTTTTTTGCCTTTATTCTACCTATTCAATGTGATCTGCTATTCATATTGCAGACATTTGATTCAGAATTAATACAAAAAAATCCACAACTCACTGATTTTGAGGTTGAAAAAGAACGAGAGAAGTCATTGGCCTTATGGCTAAGACAACGCGTAAGTGTACACCGTCAAAGAGTATTCAACAAAATTCATTTCACTTTATAACTAGCCTTTTCTCAACGCAGGTGCAAGAAGGTTTAATTACTGATGAAAGAGTTCGTCAGGTAGCCTACGGCCCATCCAAAATTGCACAGAATTATCCTGGATTTATTGTCAATGGGTATAGGTTTCATACGAAAGACTATGGGCAGAATAAATCTACCATGAACAGTGGCGTATGTGTAAAAGGAAGTACATACAATGAAAGTGAGTATGACTACTATGGTATTGAAGGAGATCCTACAATTGCAATATCTAGGACAAGACAATCATATATTCTTGTTCAAGTGTCATTGGTTTGATCCGAATTCCATTCGAAATGACACAACACATGGATTGTCGAGCTTAAACATAAGTCAAAATTGAATACTTATGAGCCATTCATCTTAGCCACACAAGCCCAGCAAGTGTATTATACAAGCTATCCTTCATGTACAAACAAAGAACGAAGATTGGTGGGTAGTTTGCAGAGTTAAGTCAAGACTATTCTCTGATTATGAATTGGACATGACTGATCAGACAGTGCAAGAGATCAACGCAGAATTCTTTCAAGAAGACTTTGTTGAAGATGTAGAGTTGACAACTCATATTGGAGAAGACGAATCCGAAGCACCAATGTCCTTGTCTCAACGGAAATGAGGTCGAAGAGTCGATCCACGTGAGATGAAAGACAGTAGTGCTCGTCGTACAGATATTGAATATGAAAGTTCTGGTGAGGAAGAGGAATATACCAGTGATGAATGTGAAGATGATGATGAAGATGGGGTTGAATTAGACATATCGTCATCATCTGAGGAGGAAATGGATATCAATTAAACTATGGTAGAATTTTTTCACAGTTGTAGAGTATATTAAAGCAGCTCACTTTCAATATAAGCAATTGACTAGTAAACATTATGATTTTATGTTCTCTATGAAGATATGGTGCGTGGAGGAAGATCTGGTAGCAGTTCTAGGAGGGGCATTCGTGGGAGGGATTTGTTCCCCGCATCTGGTATGTATATTTTTCTAATATCGTTATCAGCTGTGTATTTTTCTCTGTATATTATTTATGTGTACTTGTGTAGTGTTAATGCCATTAAAATTGTTACAGTTTCTGCTTCTCCTTCGAGTGAACGGACACCTCCTCTACCTAGCGGACTAGGTATGTATATTTCAATTTTCAAGTATTTTTTTAGTCATTATTTACACATATTATTAATGTTATTAGAATTGTTACAGTTGCTGGTCCTTCTTCTGCATCTCCTAGCGTGCCTGCAGTATGTATATTTCAATTTCCAAGTATTTTTGTAGTAATTATTTATATATATTATTAATGTTATTAGAATTGCTACAGTTTCTAGTTCTTCTGCTCCTACCGTGCCTGCAGGTATGTATATTTACAAAGTACTTTATTGTGCATTCATCTTCCTCATTACTTATGCGTTCTATTCTAGTTACAGCTGTTGGTGCATCCTCCGAGTCTCCTCCTGTAGTAGCTGGTATGTATATGTAAAGTTATACTTTAATGTATGCATTAATTCTGATGCCATTAAAATGTCACATGCTCAGGTCACTCTACACATTCTCCAGATGCACCAGTAGATTTGTATATTTAACTGTTAGGGTTTTTCTGTAGTCATTATTTAGTATTTTTGTACATTACTCATGTTGTTCATCATTATTTTCCAGTTTCGGTGCCAGAGGATGCTGGTAGTCTACAGGAGGGCAGAGGTAGTTTTTATGAGAGCACTCTGCGGGAGGTCTGGATTAATGGGTACGTAATCAACATGTATGTATTTCTTATGGGCAATGAAGTGAATTTAGTTCAGAAATTGACATTATGCAGTTACATCATTGCAGTGATAAAATAGAGCCTACTCAAGCATCTCAATTCATCACAAGAACGTTACAAGCACATTTTCCTGGGCCAATTCATAGATTCAATGATTTTCCGATGGAGGTCCAGGAGCACTTGTATCAGATGTTCATGGTATGTAATTTCGTATTGTAATTTAATTCTTATCGTATTCATACATGCAGTTCACTAACTCTTATGTATATAGAGCCAGCATTGATTCACGAGTCGTACGGACAAGGCGCGGTCTCGATTTGTATGGACGATGACCGCAAGATCAAATTTCAAGCATTTGATGTATAACGTGAGAAAAAATGCAGAGAAACATTCTCAGAGTGCAGACCCGACTCTTTGGAGGGAGCGGGCGCCCAGTTGGATGAGGGGAGAATATTGGGAAACTCTTTGCAACATCTGGGCTGCAGAGAGATGGCAACAAACATCCTCAATAATGAAAGTTAATCGGGCTGCGAATCCAGAAGCAAACATGCATACTGGTGGGTCTGTCTCTTTTGCGACCCATCAGTCCAGATTGGTAAGTAATTTGTCCATTTCTGGTCTCTTTTATTTATAAAGGTACTCATTTATGTCATGTTTTTTCTGTGAAATAGGAGAAGGAGCTAAAAAGGCAGCTGACATTTTCCGAGGTGTTCGATAGAACATACAAGAAAAAAGGAACGGATGCATACATTAGCGATAGAGCCCGAGTGGTTGCAGTAAGTATTTAGAAGATATTCACTATTTAATTTTTCACATTAATATGAATATTAACTACTATTGTTTTTTCTGGTTTCTTGCAGGAGTCATACAACCAACAAATGACAGAGAAGTACGTCGGGGAGGACGAGCAGCCGCCGTTAGATCCTGAGGTATGGGTTGCGGCATCTGGGGCCCCAAAGAAGGCCATGTGTATGGTTTTGGGCACAGCATCAACACGAGCCGGGTGTTATCTGGAGGATCTAGCTCAGGGTCACAGACCAGTGCATTCCACGCAGGAGTTGGTACTCCAGGTACTTCTCCAGGACAGCTGATGGGCTTCATTGACAGTAGGATATCGGGATTAGAGTCTCGTCTGACGGATTCGATGGAGACTCGTCTAGCCCAGATGCAGAAGCAGGTGACCGATGCACTACAGGCCCAGCTCTCTCAGTCCCTCTCCCAGGTTATCTCCCAGGTCTTCTCCCAGATCAACATTCCTCCTCCACAGGCAGCACCTCCTCCACAGGCAGAACCATCGACATCAGCACATGCCCCTCACGTGAGTAAATTTATTTTATTTCAGAGGTTTAATTTTAACAGTTAACTCAGTTTAACTTTAATTTGGGTTGATCGACGCACAATTTCTTGTTAAGCGAGTTAGGTTAGTTAAAAAGGGAGAACTTAGGTAGGTTTGGGGGTTCAAAATTAGAAATACTCATCCGATTGGCCTCCGGTTTGTTCCAACACGGTCGGGTCGATGAGTGTGACTTGTGGAAACTGACGGAGTTCAATTCGGACTCCCGGTTTGACCTCGACGTTCCAAGTCGTCTTAACCAAGTTAGTTTAGTTAAAAAATGAAAAACTTCGGTTTGAGGGACCAAAATTAGAAATACTCATCCGATTGGCCTCCGGTTTGTTCCAGCACGGTCGGGCCGATGAGTGTGACTTGTGGAAACTGACGGAGTTCAATTCGGACTCCCGGTTTGACCTCGACGCTCCAAGTCGTCTTAACCAAGTTAGTTTAGTTAAAAAATGAAAAACTTCGATTTGAGGGACCAAAATTAGAAATACTCATCCGATTGGCCTCCGATTTGTTCCAGCACGATCGGGCCGATGAGTGTGACTTGTGGAAACTTACGGAGTTCAATTCGGACTCCGGTTTGACCTCGACGCTCCAAGTCATCTTAGCCAAGTTAGTTTAGTTAAAAAATGAAAAACTTCGGTTTCAGGGACCAAAATTAGAAATACTCATCCGATTGGCCTCGGTTTGTTCCAGCACGGTCGGGCCGATGAGTGTGACTTGTGATAACTGACGGAGTTCAAATCGGACTCCCGGTTTGACCTCGACGCTCCAAGTCGTCTTAACCAACTTAGTTTAGTTAAAAAATGAAAAAACTTCAGTTTGAGGGACCAAAATTAGAAATACTCATCCGATTGGCCTCCGGTTGTTCCAGCACGGTCGGGCCGATGAGTGTGACTTGTGGAAACTGACAGAGTTCAATTCGGACTCCCGTTTGACCTCGACGCTCCAAGTCATCTTAACCAAGTTAGTTTAGTTAAAAAATGAAAAACTTCGGTTTGAGGGACCAAAATTAGAATTACTCATCCGATTGGCCTCCGTTTGTTCCAGCACGGTCGGGTCGATGAGTGTGACTTGTGGAAACTAACGAAGTTCAATTCGGACTCCCGGTTTGACCTCGACGCTCCAAGTCGTCTTAACCAAGTTAATTAGTTAAAAAATGAAAAACTTCGGTTTGAGGGACCAAAATTAGAAATACTCATCCGATTGGCCTCCGGTTTGTTCCAGCACGGTCGAGCCGATGAGTGTGACTTGTGGAAACTGACGGAGTTCAATTCGGACTCCCGGTTTGACCTCGACGCTCCAAGTCGCTTAACCAAGTTAGTTTAGTTAAAAAATGAAAAACTTCGGTTTCAGGGACCAAAATTAGAAATACTCATCCGATTGGCCTCTGGTTTGTTCCAGCACGGTCGGGCCGATGAGTGTGACTTGTGGAAACTGACGGAGATCAAATCGGACTCCCGGTTTGACCTCGACGCTCCAAGTCGTCTTAACCAAGTTAATTTAGTTAAAAAATGAAAAACTTCGGTTTGAGGGACCAAAATTAGAAATACTCATCCGATTGGCCTCCGGTTTGTTCCAGCACGGTCGGGCCGATGAGTGTGACTTGTGGAAACTGACGGAGTTCAATTCGGACTCCCGGTTTGACCTCGACGCTCCAAGTCGTCTTAACCAAGTTAGTTTAGTTAAAAAATGAAAAACATCGGTTTGAGGGACCAAAATTAGAAATACTCATCCAATTGTCCTCCGGTTTGTTCCAGCACGGTCGGGCCGATGAGTGTGACTTGTGGAAACTGACGGAGTTGAATTCAGACTCCCGGTTTGACCTCGACGCTCCAAGTCGTCTTAACCAAGTTAGTTTAGTTAAAAAATGAAAAACTTCGATTTGAGGGACCAAAATTAGAAATACTCATCCGATTGGCCTCCGGTTTGTTCCAGCACGGTCGGGTCGATGAGTGTGACTTGTGGAAACTGACGGAGTTCAATTCGGACTCCCGGTTTGACCTCGACGGTCCAAGTCATCTTAACCAAGTTAGTTTAGTTAAAAAATGAAAAACTTCGATTTGAGGGACCAAAATTAGAAATACTCATCCGATTGGCCTCCGGTTTGTTCCAGCACGGTCGGGCCGATGAGTGTGACTTGTGGAAACTGACGGAGTTCAATTCGGACTCCCGATTTGACCTCGACTCTCTAAGTCGTCTTAACCAAGTTAGTTTGTTAAAAAATGAAAAACTTCGGTTTGAGGGTCCAATGTTAGAAATACTCTTCCGATTGGCCTCTGGTTTGTTCTAGCACGGTCGGGTCGATGAGTGTGACTTGTGGAAACTGACGGAGTTCAATTCGGACTCCCGGTTTGACTGCGACGCTCCAAGTCGTCTTAACCATGTTAGTTTAGTTAAAAAATGAAAAACTTCGGTTTGAGGGACCAAAATTAGAAATACTCTTCCGATTGGCCTCCGGTTTGTTCCAGCACTATCGGCCGATGAGTGTGACTTGTGGAAACTGACATAGTTCAATTCGGACTCCCGGTTTGACCGCGACGCGCCAAGTCGTCTTAACCAAGTTAGTTTAGTTAAAAAATGAAGAACTTCGGTTTCAGTGTCCAAAATTAGAAATGCTCATCTAATTGACCTTCATTGCTTATAGTTTTATTTAATTTATACTTCTAAAATAAGTTATTGCTTATAATAGTATTTAATTTTAACTTATTATTGTTATATATATTGTAGGTTCCTTCATCGGGTGGAGTGGGAGGACACGAGGATGAAGACGAAGACAAAGACGAGGCATCATGATTTTCATTTCATTATTATTATTGTTGTAGACATTTTTATTATTGTTGTTGGCATTATATTATTGTGATGTTGTGGATATTTTTATTGTTATTGTGGACATTTTATTATTCTGATGTTGTGGACATTTTATTATTGTTGTGTTGTGGATATTTTTATTATTGTTGATGTTGTCGACATTTTATTATTATTTTGTTGTGGATATTTTTATTATTTTTGTGTTGTAGATATTTTTATGGTGGACAATTATTATTGTTGTGGATATTATTTATTTTATTTAAGCAGGTTATTTTCCTAAAAATATATATTTTTAAAAATATATATATATTTAAAAAATAGAGACCGATTAGGGACCGAAATAATTCGGTCCCTAAATAGGGACCGAATTTATCAGTCCTAATTCGGTCCCTAAATAGGGACCGAATAGGGACTGATTATTTCGGTCCCTAAATAGGGACCGAATTTATTCGGTCCCTATTCAGTCCCTATTTTAGGGACCGAATTAGGACTGATAAATTCGGTCCCTAAATAGGGACCGAATTTATCCGGTCCCTATTCGGTCCTATTTTAGGGACCGAATGGGGACTGCATAAATCGGTCCCTATATAGGGACCAAAATAAATCAGTCCCTATTCGGTCCCTATTTTAGGGACCGAATTAGGACTGATAAATTCGGTCCCTATTTAAGGACCGAAATAAATCGGTCCCTATTTTAGGGACCGAATTAGGACTAATAAATTCGGTCCCTATTTTAGGGACCGAAATAAATCGGTCCCTATTCGTCCCTATTTTAGGGACCGAACTAGGACTGATAAATTCAGTCCCTAAATAGGGACCGATCTTATTCAGTCCCTATTCGGTCCCTATTTAGTGACCGAATAGGGACCGAATTTAGTCGGTCACAGATTTGTGACCAGAATTTTTTGACCGACATATTCGGTCACTATTCGGTCCCTATTCGGTCTCTGAGATGTTTAGGGACCGAATAGAGACCGAATATTTCGGTCTCTATTTCCGATTTTTCTTGTAGTGGATTGATATGATTGTAATGACATAGAGAGGGTCGTTGGACTTTCTTCCGTTTTTGCTTCTAAATGAAAAAGGGAAAACTTACTACCCATTTGTATTTGTCACCCTTAAAAGCCATTTGTCACCCTTATTGAATAAGTTTGCCAATGGGTGACAAATGACTGTTAAAGATGACAAATAGGTCTTGGACAGGTAGTAAACATAAGGGTGTCAAATAGCTGTTATGGGTGACAAATACGTGTTTGATGGGTCGCTTATCACCCATCTAGATGGGTAGTAGGTATTTCTCAAATGAAAAAAGGAAGTTTCTCCTTCCATCATCATTATACCAATTAGCTACTTTAGATTTGCATTTCCATTTAATTCCAACAAATAAAACTTATTCAGGACATCATTCTAATCTAGTAGGTGACTGTATAGAAGACGTGGGCTTGGAATGTAAGGTTGGGACAGTGTGCTTTGCTTCCAAGTATGGCCCGGGAAGCACTCAGGGCACCAATTGCCTTGAGCGACAATAAAGAGGTGATCAATAGGAGTCTAAGCATTACTGGGATGCTTTTTGTACTAGGGTGGTGGAATGGGATCTGCCTAGATGAAGATAGATCAACAAAGTAGCAGGTGGGGTTTAGGATCACTAGAGAGGAACTAGAAGGAGAAGAAATGAGGAAGCCAGTTGGATGGGATTTATCCCTTGTCTCATGTACAAAGATTACCTGTTGGGAAAATACTTGTTGCAAATCAAAGGTTTGCAACAAGTGTTGCAAATCAATAGGAGTTCGCCACCCAACCCCTTAGGGTTAGATAATCATGACATGAGATATTATTGTAATATCTCATATCATGAGGTGACAAACCTCATTAGATTTGTAACATTTGTTGCAAACCAAAAGTTTGCACCCCTATTGTTGAATGTCAGAAAATTACATCTAGAGGTCTGGAAGTTATTCACTTGTTATGTCTTAATGTTTGCACAAGAGATTCTTGATGGAACTCAAGTTATGTATGGGTAAAGACAAACATCAGTCATTGGAATGTCGGTCGAAGTTGAGGCTTGATTTGCATCATTACAGTCTACTATTTCATCTGCATAGAGTGTCTTTAGAAGACCAACCTTGAAACGAGAACTGGATTACCCTTCAAAGATTAAAACTTGGAAAAGAAATGGATCAGATAAAGAAAATACACACAACACACACTCTATCTTAACTGTTTAACAATGTGCATCTCTCTCTATATATATATTTGAAATGGTCTTTCTTTCTTCTTTTTGAAATGGTTGCATCTCTATATGGGTCTAGAGGTTGGATGTTTGATTGATTTGCCTAGTGACGAAATATCTAAATGATGCGTTGATACATTTTATAGCTGCCAATGCTTTAGATTTTTAGATACATTCTGTAGCTGCCAATGCTTCATGTTGCTAGCTTTTAATCAAATTAAGCTTGCTCCCCTCTCTTTCTGAAGATAAAACCCAGCCCTGCCTCACTTTTGTCCTGGTCACCAACACTACTAGCAATATGAATTTTTTAATTTTTATTTTACCCACCCTCCTTTAGGCATTGCCCTATCTTCTTTGATCATTTGGAGGGCAGTGGTACCGCATTAGGCTTCCCCCTTGCTCTTATTATCTTAGTAGAAGCTAGAATCATTTAATCAAAATGGTCATGTCAAATACATCACGTCCATCATGGTGGAAAACATACCTTGAGCAATACAATAGATTTTGAACGTACATTCCGTACTCTCATACAAGCGAAAATTAGCCCTCTAAATTCTTGAGTTAATAGCAAAAGTGCCTACCTACAAGTTTATTTGCAGAATTATAGAGGTAGTGTCATCCAAAAACATAATTTTACAGGTGAAATGGAAATATTCTCAACATGTAAAGTGGATATTAACCATTTAACCATAATGGCATATGTGACACTATGTTCATGTAAGAAGATTACCAAAAGAAATATGGAAATGAGATGAGTAATACTACAAAATTAACTTGTAAACAAAACCTAAAAATCAATGACTGACTACCACTCAAGAGTGCTCAAAAGGCATCACACACAACATCAAGAACAATTTCACATGTATAGAACTGATGGGTTTTCACTGATATGACCACTTCACCAGGTACATCTCTCGACCAATTGCCCTGCTATTAATGAAAAGCAACCCTTCCAGGCCCCCTTCCCCACCCGACCATATAATAGGAATCCAAATAGCATTATCTACTTGTTTGCCCAGTGATTTGTACTAATAGCACTTTTAATATAGGTGGCAATTAATAATGGATATTAGTTATGTTTTTCTCTCAATTTTGATATATATTTAAATGGGCATCTCTTAGGATATGTTTTGTATCAAAATAGATCGAGAATAGAGTGAAGATATCTTCAAAATCTTAAGAATATCTTCAAAATTTTGAGAATATCCTCACTCTATCTCCAATCTATTCTAATACCAAACATATTCTTAGTGACCAAAATGACTAACCACACAGATTAGTGAAGAAATTTTGGTAAAAATGCAAAGTGCAATTTAATTAGAATGCCAACCATTGGTGCAGAAGCAACTTTGACATATTTTTAGTTCTGGGGGAATGCACAATACATATTTAAGAATAAAACATCCAAATTTGTAGCTTCACACCTCTGCACTCTTTACCCCCAACCACTGAAGTTTGCTCACATTTTTTTTTAGTAATGCTATGCTCCCAACTAGTTGGGAGCATAGTTTCACGTGAAGGGGTCATGCCCCTCTACAGCACGCCATGTAGAGGGATGTGGCCCCCAGTGCATTTAATGCACCTTTTGTTTTTTTTTTTTTAACCCTCGAACAATGCATATAAATACTCATTTAGTACATACAAATAGTATAATAGTGCACACAAATGCAAAATAGCGATTTAGTGCATACAAATAGCGATTTGTGTGTATTCTTATACTATTTGTATGCACTAAATTACTATTTGTGTGCACTAAATGGGTATTTGTGTGTACTAAATGAATATTTATATGCATTATTTGAGGGTTAAAAAAAAGTGCATTAAATGCATCGGGGACCGCTCCCCTCCACATGGCACGCTGTGGAAGGGCACGGCCCCTCCACATCACGCTATGCTCCCAGCTAGTCGAGAGCATAGCATTTCTCTTTTTTTTTGGCACAAGTAGATGGCCAAGATCAGAGACCCCAACTGAGGCGCACGCAATTGGAAAGGTAGCTACGACACCACTGAGGAGGACGTCCTATCGTACCAAAAGACTTTCAAGGTTATCAATGCCAAGAAGAACTGTACATCCTCTGCGTCTGCGGTGACCACAATAACAAAGTCGTCATGCCCGTCTGTTTTCGAGGATGAGTTAGAGACACTCCCTATTGGCCTCTTTGTGTCTAGTTTCCTGACTGCCAAATGGGTAATGCAAATAATCTACAATGTAAATTCACTATAAACTATATACCATGTTTGATGAAATGCATCACCATGATGCTATGATTTTTTTTTGAAAAGTGGATAATACATCATGATGATACAATTAACTCCTTGCTTGTTTTTGGACCTAGCAGAGCAGATGCATAGGAATTACATGATTAGCTTCAGGAATAACATGAAGAAGTTTCTTCTTGCTAGCTTGACAACAGACATAGGGATCGGTCTTGGCCCGATTGGAGAGCTAAGATGTCCCCTTCCTCCCCTCCACCACCACGTCTGTGTTGGATGCTTTGAATATGGCAGATATGCCCCCCAAGACATAGGACAATGCCCCCTCCCCGGACGCCCCTGATGCAGTAGAACCAAAACAGAGTATGGGAAAGGGAGGAGAAGAAGAAAGAAATGTGAAAGATGGCTATCATGCTCATCCTACACATTATGCCCTACCTTTGTATTATTCAACGCATGGTAGAATGAGGATGGAAGAGGTTGTTACATAGAAAAGGGCGACCACATGGTAGCGAAGGCGTAGGCCTCTATATGTTTTGCTCCCTGGCCTTAAAGGCCCATGATTTTAGCAGTGTGATAAATCGGAAGACGTGATAAGTAAGTATTCATAAGTCATAGACAATTAACTATTACAAGGAGGGTCCACAATTAAATAATCAAAATATCTTCATTTATTCATAATAAACGAATATTACAATCTCCAATGTCCAAATAAAAAGAACAATTCTCTACTACTATAACCATCTATCTCTCAAAAGAAAAGTAAAAGTTACAATAATGACCATTTTAAAATTAAGAATGACTATCTAAATATATTCTACACTTGACGCACAAGTCTCATCCTTAAGCTTTATTCCTTTCAACTTCGCTACTTGAAAATGTTAGTGAAAGCGGGTATGAGCATATTCGTCCAGTAAGATTTAGATCTCGATGTGCAGACAATAATATAAGTGATTAACATTTTTACAGGTAGAATTTCTATAATGATGGGATAACAACATATGCATGACAGTAACCAAGAGTCGTATGATAGGAGTAAGAATAGTAGCTCAACAGGTTGCATGACGATTCATATAATTGATTATCAATAATTAGTGAACAAGGATTCCAGAACGAGTATGTATCAGATGCTCAATAGGAGGACTGATCATATTTCAAACATATCAAATAATCATTCAGATAGTCAAACATATCATATCACACGAAGGCACTTTCAAATTTTTCACACATTCTGGTGCTATACAACACACCACAAGTCCATACTTCTATGGTCAATAAGTATGTCGGGGGGATCCCTAGGACCAAGCATGACCCTTATTTGCATTGGAATTGGTCATTGGACCGAAGTCCCAAATAGCGCCAATCACACAAAACATATTATGGCCAACAAATTTCAAGAATAAGCACATAGTAATAAGGATATGATTTTCATGAGTTTTTTTTTTTTTAAGGTCCTTAGGGTCTCTAACTAGGAGAATGCACCCTCCCCCAGAAGGGAAGAGTGATCCCACTCTACCAGTGAAACACCTGGGCCAAAATATATATATAAAGAAAAAGGAAATACACAGAAGAAGACTATCCCCCCCCCCCCCCGTCAAGTACATCTGACATGTTGGAGGCCAGTTTTATCAATGACAACCGGCCCCTTACATGAACGTGGTATTGAAAGAGAACCCCATAAGACTTCATTGTGTTGAGAAGAAATAGCGTGATTGGAAAGCATGTCCGCCACCTGGTTAGACCAATTAGAACGCGAAAGGGCTAGTGGAACCCCAAATAATACTTAAGACGACAAAACCCAATAAGGTGTAAAACCCATTATCACATGTGTAAAACCAACTCGAAATAATAAGAAAATTTAAGATGACAAATTAATTAATGGGAAGCAAATATAGTATAGTATTTAGGGTCAAACAAACATGTTTGGGTTAGCAAAATCTTGAGGATAAAACGATAATCTCGAGAACTCATTATCACATGTGGGAAATTGCAATGAAGTTAGACAAAATTTGATATGTATAAACTAAACATTGTATTATAAAGAGTAATAAATAAACTTGGGTCAAACAAAACCTCTGGGCCAAGTTTAAAGCCAATGGGATTAATCGAAGAATAACATTAAGATAAACACATTATTATCACATGTACGACACATGTTTTAAAATTTAAATAAAAATTGTGAATAGGCATCAAATGATATTATCTAACATTCCATCAAGAAATTTGGGCCAAAAAATGTGTCTTGGGTCAAAAAAATAAAATCAATAGAAAAACACCTAGAAATCGCAACAAACAAAAGGGGCTTACTTAATGGGCTAATTAGGGTTAACTATATCAATTGAGCTTCTAAAATTGCCCAAATTCATGTCCCATCATGGGGGAAAAATTTCTCATCTTCCCCAACCCTAATTATGCTAGAAATCTCAGAAAAGTTTGAAAACTAGGTTGGAAATTTGTAACCCCCAATTTGAGTCACAATAGGACTCTTAATACAACCCGACCCCTATATATATCAGCCAAAACCCTTAGGGGATGAATTAACATTGTATTGGGGTTGTGAGGAGGTGCTCTTGGATGGCTGGAGAGGAACGAGGAGGTGGATCCATCCCGTTCTTCTTCCCCTTGCATTCTACATCGGCCTAAAAACAACTTGAACCTGGAAGCAATCAAAGGTAGGTAATCTCAGGCACAATCTAACATGACATATACCATCTGAAAGCTCTAAAGTCTACTTTCATTTGCCTTTTATTTTGCCCAATTTTTATTGTATGTGTAGAGAGTATTAAGCATTTTCTGATATTGCGTAGTTTTAGGGTTTTCTTGTTCATCTCATGATTCACACATCCCTAAGCTAAATTGAGTCAAACCAAAGATGTAGGATTTCTAATTAAAGTTTCCAACAAGTTTCATGTTGAGAGTTTTGTCTAAAAATCTCTAGAAACCTATTTTAAGCTGAAACATGAGATCGCGTAATCCAGTCCACGATCGGACTAGGCACTTGAATCGCGTCCATTCAATGGAAGCATTTAAGTTTTGAATCGCATCAACTGAGTGGATGCAAATTTGAAGGGTTTTTAACCCCGTCCTATCACCCTGATGTGATTTTGAGGCTGACCTTGACCCCTGTTTGCATCATTTTGCGCACTTTTTTATTTTCAGGTCATGGGCAAAACACATCCAATTAACTGGGCGCGATATTGAAGATTTTTATCACCCACCTGACCACTCAATTTTTGTGTTAGTTTGAGTTTGAGGCCCATTGTGAGACTAAAAAAAGGCATCCAATCAAATGGACGTGATTTAGACCCAAAATAGTTTTGTCTTGTTTAAGTATTTTAACCTTTCCAAAATTATGTTGACTAGTTTCGATGTGATTTTACTGTGTGACAGAGACCTGTGACTTCAACAAATCTTTATTTTAAGTGTTAGTATGCCTCTTACAGTTTTTTTTAAGCCTATGTGTACCCAACACCCTAAAAGCAATCACCACATGTTAAAAAGTGTTAACAACATGAATATGATTCTAATGTTCTACATGAAGTGATTGATCATTCTCTTCGTGTGATTATACTTCATCTTGTCCCTATTCTCCAATTTATTGTTAAAATTTCATGATATAGTTGTGCAATAATCATGCTTATTGTGAACACATGCTATGCCTAGAGATTAGCCCTACTTTATGTAAGCTTTTGTAAATTGATACTTGCTATTTGTGAACTTTTTAGATTTTGGATTACTTTATTTGAGATACTTTCCACCATTTGCACAAGTTATTGCTATTCTAATGCATGAACGATTAGGAAAGTTTTGTATACGACACTTTCACACTTGCACTTTCGGCATACTCTTCTTGACGAATTGGAATCTCTTTGTGGGACATTCTGCTCTGCCAGACTAGAGACCTTTTTGTTAAGACTTTCAAAAGTCTCTCTACTTTGTGGATTCCCTCATAGAAATCGAGCTGGTTGTACTATGAAGTTTTCTAGAGATAGAGAACATTATGTTCCGTGTACGATCTGTTATTTGCCTAAACCTTTATCAAGACACTAAAAGTTTATAGAACCTAAAACAAGCAGATATGTTGTCTGATTGAACTCTCGAACTATTGTTATACTTTTGAACTACCATCATTGTATTCCATTATTTGATCCCAATTATAAATTTTCATCTCATTCCATATCAATTTCGCAATAAGATTTTTCATCGTTGGCTTATTTATCTTAAATCTGATATTGAATTCTTACATTTTAAAAAAATGATTTTTGCCTATTTGTTCTATTTATTTATGATTTAAAAAGTTAGGTTGTTACACTAACCATGAGTCTGTGCTTCTTGCAGAAGGCCAACCACATGGTAGTGAAGGCATAGGCATCCCTAGCGACGAATAGCACGAGTGGCGACCCTCTGTTGTCCTACTGCACGCAGCCCCTGTGCCCTTAAATATTGAGTGCAAGAAAGGTACCTGTAATGACCCTCTTTGTAATGGTACTATTATACCAATCCACGTCGGTACAAAGGGCGCCGACACAGTAGGACATTTACACAACACTATACAATAGGTTGAAACGTACACGAATAACAAGGAAATACAGTGGAAATAAAATGTAACTCTTATTCCATCATCTTTCACATTTCCACAATCTATATAGCAATGTAAAGAAATAACAAAAGTCCACATTATTACAAGTCCAAATGAAATACATTGTTTATGACATTGTTTACATACTATGAAAAGAAATGTAACAACACTGCAATCGCCACAAGTAGCTACTCCTCATGCTCGGAGTCGCTCCTCACAAAGTCCTCCTCAAGTACAGGGACACCTGTCTCACCTGTACGCCGAAGTAAGTATGAGTCTTCTAAGAAGACCCAGCAAGTAATCTAAAAATAGCATCCTTACACATATCACATACACATACTAATCTAATTAACAATAAAGGAAACACATGGCACATGCTTCATATGAATTAAGCAAATACATAAGAACACCTATGACATGCTTTCTATACATAATAAATAACATGATTCTTAGTTTCAAATTCTATTCATATCATTTTACAATTATACACAATTTAATCATGGGAATATGCACATGGTAAATAGCAAACTTAGCATGATATCTAATCATTTTCACATGCATTCACAACACTTATTCACATATTTAGCTTGTTGTTTTAATATAAAATTTACACATTCACATGGTATCACATATCTTCACATGTTAACACATTCACATTACACTATCACATGCTCATATTTCACATTTGCACAATTCACATATTCACATTTTTTACACTTATTGCCATGACACATAGTATGAACCACCATAAGAAGGACATACATGTTGAACCACTCTCTATTTGTTCTTGTATTTTGGTGATAATAAAATTTATGATGTAACTTAAATTGAATATTTGTTTCATCTGTGTCGCATCAATCCCATAGCAAAATGCTAAGTCTTTCATTGATGCATATATGGCGCACTAAAATGATAAAATCGATGTTAATCAATATACATCGATTTCTGTTTAAAGTGCCAAAGTATTGAGCGCAGTGATTTGGTAAGAAGTCGTTCCCATAACGATTCCTTAAGTGACCGAAACGATTTTTAAGGAGTCGATGCCATAACGATTTGATAAGTGACCATAACGATTTTTGTTTGAGCGCATTTGATTTGATAAGAAATCGTTCCCATAACGATTTCATAAGCATTCGCAATGATTTCTTCTGTAAGCGCAACGATTTGTTAAGAAGTCGATGCCATAACGATTTCATAAGTGTTCGCAACGATTTGTTAAGAAGTCGATGCCATAACGATTTCTTCTTTAAGCGCATTGATTTAGTAAGAAATCGATCTCATAACGATTCTATAAGTGAGCGCAACGACTTGCTCTCACAACGATTTGTTCACATCGATTTGTTTATAAATGAGCAACGACTCTTCACATAACGATTTCATAGTCATGCTCATAACGATTTCTTCATGAATTCTGATCAAACACAGATTGCCTTTATATTTCAAATATGCTTGGCGCTTAAATGAAAAGTCAAATATCTTCTGACAAAAAGCTGCATGCATATTTCAGAGTCTTGTCAAAAAGATATGACCTCTATTTTCAATCTCGAAGACCACCAGAGTCTGATTAAGACAAATGAAGAGAAAGATCAGCAACGACTAGAAGAGCTCCAACGGATCTCTTCAACGGATCTATTCTAAAGCTGCTCAATATAAAAGATGGAGCATTGCTGAAGAACACAAGAGCCTTTTCTTGAATATCTTTGAAGGAGTGTACATCTGTGAGAAGCACCTTCACGCCACATACACTCAAGGAAAGAGAGAAAGAGCCCGAGCCAAGAAGAAGCAATCAAGCGTCTCAAGCATTCAAGCTTCCGAGCTTTCTGTCTTCTTTTCTCTCTTCTGTTTCTCTCCGAGCTCATTGTATATCTGGGGAGAGTTTGGGACTGTGAGCTTTACATGAGTGTTCATCTTGTAAGGTCTCTCAGTCTGATCTTTCTAAGAAAGATCTGTGTCCAGCTGTAGGACTGTATACAGTTGTTAACCCAGCTAGGGGTTGGTGTCTAGCAGAACCTAACTGGGGTTTGTACCAGTTGTTAACCCAGCTAGGGGTGGTGTCTAGCAGAACCTAACTGGGGTTTGTACCAGTTGTTAACCCAGCTAGGGGTTGTGTCTAGCAGAACCGCACTGGGGTTTGTTCCAGGAGGTTGGCTTCTTTACCTGTAAGAGAAGTGGGCTGCCTTCTTGCCCGGGAAAGAGAAGAAGACCTGGTGGGGGATCCAGGGTGTTGTAAGGTCCATAAGGGGGACTGTACCCTTGGTTAGTGAAATCCCAAGAGTTTGCTTGGGGACTGGACGTAGGACTTCCATGTGGGAAGGGCCGAACCAGGATAAATCTCCTGTGTCCTTGTGTGATTGTTTATTTGCTTCCGCACTGCACTCTCTATCACACTGAACTAACCAAGCTTTCAAGTGTTATTTTCTGTGTTTAAGATTCTATTTCAGATTTCAGAAAAACCTATTCACCCCCCCTCTAGGTGCTTGCTGCCGTACCAAAAGGGCCAACAAGTGGTATCAGAGCGGGTCTCTGATCATTCAAAGAAGATCCAACGATCTTAGAGCAAAGATCTATGGCAGCTCAAGGATATGCTGAAGGTCAATCAGTCACCAGACCTCCATCTTTGACGGAGAAGATTATCAATACTGGAAAATGAGAATGGAATGCTTCATTCGAGGCACAGACTTTGATCTGTGGCAGGTAATTGAGGTAGGTGATTTTGTTATTGTTCCTATTGAAGGCACTACTGCCATTACACCTGCTGATAAAAGTAAATTATCTTTAAACTTTAAAGCTAAGAACTACTTATGTTGTGCCTTATCCAAAAGAGAATTTAGTAGAGTGTCTGCATGCAAATCTGCTAAAGAAATTTGGGATAAACTGCAGATAACTTATGAAGGAACGGATAAAGTGAAACAAACTAGAATAGATATTCTTGTTTCACAATATGAACAATTTAAAATGCTTCCAAGCGAAAACATTACTACTATGTATAATAGATTTTCAAGCATAATAGTAGGCTTAAATTCTCTTGGTAAAACTCTTTCAAATGAAGAAACCGTTAGAAAAATACTTAGGTCCTTAACTATTTCATGGACACCTAAGGTAACGGCCATAGAAGAAGCCCATGACTTGACCAAATTATCGATTGATAATCTGATAGGTTCTCTCATGGCACATGAAATAAATATGGAGCGATTATCTGAAAGTTCATCTAAAATGAAATGCACTAACGCTCTTAAAGTTGTAGCCGCTCCTTCCATCTCTTCTTCTAGTTCCCAGGATGTAGATTCTGAAGACTGTAATATGGATGAAGTATTGTCCAAGCTTCAGAAAATTCTCAAGAAGAAGAAAAATGGATCAAGAAGGATTCAAAAGAAAGAAAAGAAAGAAAAGGAACCAGTCTGCTATGAATGCAGAAAACCTGGACATCTGAGACCAGATTGTCCAAGGTTAAAGAAGAATGGTCAAACCGAAAAGCTCAAGAAGCAGCACAAGAAATTTAAAAGAAAAGCTATGGCGGCTGCTTGGGAAAATGAAGAGACCACATGCTCAGAATCATCAAGCTCAGATTCCGAAAAGGAGCAGGTAAATCTAGCCCTCATGGTGGGACTAAATGAGGTACTCTCTGAACCTTCTTTTGACTCTTGCACAAATTCAGGGTCAGAGTCTGAAGACTTAGAAGAAGTCTTTATGAACTATATAATAAGCATAAGGTTGTTGTAAAAGAACTAAAAAATCTCAAGAGCAACCTTACCTGTTTAGAAAACACTAATTCTGATCTTAAATCAGAAATGGAACAACTAGAAGAACAATTAAAAGAATATAAAGATAAAAATTATATTTTAAATGAAGATTTGAAAAGCAAGAACAAAGAGAAGCTAGAGTTAGAGAAAAATTAAAAACTCAACTGAAGAAAATCTCTATTAAAAGAATCAGTTAGTAAATTAACTAAAGGAAAAAATCTCTAGCCCTATGCTTAAAAGGATCAAAATCTGGAAATGACAAACAAGGGCTTGGTTATACACCTCCAGAAAAAGGAAAACAAGTAATAAACTCAGGAAAATATCCTTTACCCAAATTTGTAAAAGAACCAAAATGCCTCAGAAAAAGGAACCTGAAACAACCAAGCTTTATCAAAAGAAAAAGGTTTCTAAAAATTATGATCCAACCATGCATCACAAAGGCAATAAGAACTGCAAAACAAATTATATTCACTGCTGCTCTCATTGCAATAAACTAGGACACACTATGAACACCTGCACAACTAAGCACCTAGTTTGGATACCTAAAGGCTATTTTTATGCATCTAACGATCAAGGACCCAAAATTATTTGGGTACCTACTTCTGAGTAGCTCATTTGCAGGATAGCCTTGGGGCATCAGGAACAAGGATGCTCAAGGCACTGAAGACTGCCAACTCTTCATCCATCTCATATCTGAAGAGGGAGTAGTCATTAATTTATTCGTAAATTTTAAATATTACTAATAATTATTTTCAAGTTTCATTCAGGTGGAGTCTCTCATGCTCAGGGGAGCACAGACTAAGGGGGAGTCTCATACTCAGGGGGAGCCTTCACTAAGGGGAAGTTATTCATTGAATATCTATTATTGTTGAACCCCTCAATGGTAAGAAATTTTCTCAAAGGGGAGAGAATGCATGGTAAGATCCTTCCTTTTTGGTTAGTGACAAAAAGGGGGAGAGTTTGTATGAATTTTCTGAAACCTCTATGCTAACCTCTATGCTATATACATTTTTATCAGAAAATTCACATAAATTTTGTCATCACCAAAAAGGGGGAGATTGTTGAACACTCTCTATTGTTCTTGTATTTTGGTGATAATAAAATTTATGATGTAACTTAAATTGAATATTTTGTTTCATCTGTGTCGCATCAATCCCATAGCAAAATGCTAAGTCTTTCATTGATGCAATATATGGCGCACTAAAATGATAAAATCGATGTTTAATCAATATACATCGATTTCTGTTTAAAGTGCCAAAGTATTGAGCGCAGTGATTTGGTAAGAAGTCGTTCCCATAACGATTCCTTAAGTGACCGAAACGATTTGTAAGGAGTCGATGCCATAACGATTTGATAAGTGACCATAACGATTTTTGTTTGAGCGCATTTGATTTGATAAGAAATCGTTCCCATAACGATTTCATAAGCATTCGCAACGATTTCTTCTGTAAGCGCAACGATTTGTTAAGAAGTCGATGCCATAACGATTTCATAAGTGTTCGCAACGATTTGTTAAGAAGTCGATGCCATAACGATTTCTTCTTTAAGCGCATTGATTTAGTAAGAAATCGATCTCATAACGATTCTATAAGTGAGCGCAACGACTTGCTCTCACAACGATTTGTTCACATCGATTTGTTTATAAATGAGCAACGACTCTTCACATAACGATTTCATAAGTCATGCTCATAACGATTTCTTCATGAATTCTGATCAAACACAGATTGCCTTTATATTTCAAATATGCTTGGCGCTTAAATGAAAAGTCAAATATCTTCTGACAAAAAGCTGCATGCATATTTCAGAGTCTTGTCAAAAAGATATGACCTCTATTTTCAATCTCGAAGACCACCAGAGTCTGATTAAGACAAATGAAGAGAAAGATCAGCAACGACTAGAAGAGCTCCAACGGATCTCTTCAACGGATCTATTCTAAAGCTGCTCAATATAAAAGATGGAGCATTGCTAAAGAACACAAGAGCCTTTTCTTGAATATCTTTGAAGGAGTGTACATCTGTGAGAAGCACCTTCACGCCACATACACTCAAGGAAAGAGAGAAAGAGCCCGAGCCAAGAAGAAGCAATCAAGCGTCTCAAGCATTCAAGCTTCCGAGCTTTCTGTCTTCTTTTCTCTCTTCTGTTTCTCTCCGAGCTCATTGTATATCTGGGGAGAGTTTGGGACTGTGAGCTTTACATGAGTGTTCATCTTGTAAGGTCTCTCAGTCTGATCTTTCTAAGAAAGATCTGTGTCCAGCTGTAGGACTGTATACAGTTGTTAACCCAGCTAGGGGTTGGTGTCTAGCAGAACCTAACTGGGGTTTGTACCAGTTGTTAACCCAGCTAGGGGTTGGTGTCTAGCAGAACCTAACTGGGGTTTGTACCAGTTGTTAACCCAGCTAGGGGTTTGTGTCTAGCAGAACCGCACTGGGGTTTGTTCCAGGAGGTTGGCTTCTTTACCTGTAAGAGAAGTGGGCTGCCTTCTTGCCCGGGAAAGAGAAGAAGACCTGGTGGGGGATCCAGGGTGTTGTAAGGTCCATAAGGGGGACTGTACCCTTGGTTAGTGAAATCCCAAGAGTTTGCTTGGGGACTGGACGTAGGACTTCCATGTGGGAAGGGCCGAACCAGGATAAATCTCCTGTGTCCTTGTGTGATTGTTTATTTGCTTCCGCACTGCACTCTCTATCACACTGAACTAACCAAGCTTTCAAGTGTTATTTTCTGTGTTTAAGATTCTATTTCAGATTTCAGAAAAACCTATTCACCCCCCCTCTAGGTTTGCTTGCTGCCGTACTAAAAGGGCCAACAATACATACACATAACACATACCCGTCACCTAGGCAACATAGTGACGAATCTTGGTTAACTGTGCAGAACTGGGAGAAGCCCTCTCCACCCTAACCAGTGGTACTTGTCCACCTCCAGGATTTCATTCTAATGCCCATAGGATATCACATACACATTGAACCTTCCTATAGGGACTTTACTATAGTACGGCTCTACAGCCCTCTATGGTAGCAGTGTCAATATTGGCACAATTTACACATTATCACTTATATTCACACCTAATCCTTTTCACATGCACTTTAAATAACATTCACATATCAGGTTACAGAACTTAACCATACTATTTCATAGTGATAAACAAATCATAACAATGCCCTAACATGCTGCTAAACACTGAAATTCACATGATTCAAGTTAAACATGTTTATCATGGTCAATTACTCTGTTCAAAGCAAATAGTACTTACTGACATTACAACAGTACCAAACTTTTATCACATACTCTATATAGGTAACATATCACATGTTTAATTTTCCAGATTTTTCACAGCTATAAAACTAAGTTCAACAAATTAAACAGATAACATGCAGATTTATCAAGAAATTCTCTTTAACATAGCATACAGTAAAACAGTCAGTGTTAACAGCTCTAAAACCTGAAAACAATCACACTAAGGTCATGATGATTTTTTATAACCCTAACATGCAACAGAACTATTTATTCAGAATTAACCCAATCAAAACATGCTAATTTCCTCACTATAGAAATTATATTAAATAAAACCTTGTTCTGTAATTCGAAAGAAATTCATGATGTGACCTAAAAACCATATCTGACAAACCTTAAATTTTACAGCATGTACAAACAACCAGAAGATCAAATATCATCACACAGAGATCAAAATAATTGTTCTGAAAAACTTGAAGAACTTGGCGGCATGGGGCTTGCCGCCAACATGGGTTAACTGTAAGGCCCTATATTTTACTCTCTTATATAGGTGTTAATTGTGCTTATGTATGTGAGAGAATGTGTATATAAATTATTTTTGGTCTTGTTGTAAATATGTATGTATATATATTGTATATTATGTAATGCATTGCATAGATGATATTGTATTTAAAATATACATTGTAAATTGTACATAACTGTGTGGTGTATATAGAGTTTTCTACAGTTTTAAGTTTTGTTCTGTCGACCAGTAGGCGTCCACATCTGTAGACGCCGACCCCAAGTCAGCGGCCACATCGATGGACGCTAACCCAATATTGACGGCCAGTGATCTGGACGTTTACCTCCCAGATCAAATGCGTTTGCAGATCCAGAAACGCCTCCGGATATGTCGCCCTCTGATTAGGAAACCATTCCACAACGGTAACCTAGCCTACCCTCTTTGCGTCTCCAACCCTTAGCCTATAAAATACCCAGATTCCGGCCGGAGATGACCCTTTTGACTCTTTTGTCAAAACCCTAGTTTTCTTTGTGCGAAACCCTCACTTCATGCTCTGAGATCCGGCAACTGGTGACTTCTTACGGCATTCTTCATCGACAAGGAGGGAGTCTGAACATTGGGGAAGGCTTCTCCGACATCGGTTGTGCTCTACATCGACACAAAACCCGGATCGGAGGGATTCTGAAGGCTCTTTGGCTCTGGCCGAGGAGAGCTTCTTCGACCTATAACGCCATTCGTGGATTTTTTACAAAGGCAAGTAACCAAAACCCATGGTCCATACATGTGTCTAGTAGGTTCTAGGCATTTTTACGGATTTTAATCGTGTCCTGGAACCCCCCTTTCTCCGGTGTTTTGTGAGTTCTGTCTGTTTTTTGCAGACAGGAACTTAACGGCAATCTTTGATGCCGTTAATATCTGAAGTTGGTGGCGGCCTTTGTTGCCGTTAACATGGTAGGCGGCCACCCCCTTGCTGTTTAGTTCTTCAGGCAAGAATAGTGGACTGTTCTCACCTTTATGATTTATTTTTTGAATTTTTGCATATGAGGATATACTGTAACTTTTATATGTTATGTAATATATGTAGTGGATCATGTTGTGTAATTTCTGTGAATTTTCGTTAATTGTACTATTTATTAAAAATTCCTGAAATGCATGTTAGGCAGGTTTTATATCTTGTAAATTTGTTGTTTACATGATCCATGTGGAAATTGAGTACCATAGAATTTCTGTAAGATGTTTAAAGATGTCAGTCTAGGTCACAAAAATTTGTGATTTTTCTGATATCTGTATAATTAATTATGATTTCTGAACTGTAAAATAGTGAATATGCATAATTAGTTTTAATTCTTCATAAACTATATGATGCAACCTAAATTCCTAAAAATTGCAAGTGATGTTATAACTGTAAATACAGGTCTTGAACTATTAAAAACGATTACAATACTGTGATTTCATGAACAATCGAGTTATGAGTAAACATGTAGAATCACTATTTTAAATTCTATAAATCGTGTATAGCTCAGAAAAATGTGAAATTCTATAAGCATGATGTCCAACCCCGTAAACAATCTGTGATAAAAATTTCATGTGGATTGGACAATAGTAAGTAATAATTTGTTCATTTCATGAAGAAATGACTAATTAAAGCATGTTCATTGTAATTATAGATTAACTAAATAGTTTCAGCATGATTAATGTTAATCTATGGTTGATTAAATATTGTTAACAGTAGTATCATGATAGGGAACCGAAACCGTGTGTATAATTGTGAATATGGAATTATGTGTTAAATAGTGTGAAATCGTGTGTTTAAAAATGGAAATTATGTAAACGTGCCAATGGGTGACACTGCTACCTTAGAGGGCTGTGGAACTGTACCGATGTAAAGTCCCTATGGGAAGGTTCATATGTATATGATGTCCCATGGGCATTGGGATAAAATCCTGGAGGTGGACAAATACCGATGGTCAGGGTAGAGAGTGCTTCTCCCAGTTCTGCGCAGTAACTAAGATCTATCATTTGATTGCCTAGGTGATAAGATATATGTGTGTGATGTGACAAGTGTGTGTCCTTCTAGAGGTGGTTTGGACTATGTGTCATGGCATAAAATGAGATAATGTGATTTTGTTTATATGTGAAATAGGCATGTGTAAAAATGTGCAAAAGATTTTGTGGAACTGTGAATTAATATGATAATATGTGAAATTGTGAATCAGACTATTAAATGTGTTATAACCATGTAAAAACAGCAAGCTATTTATGTTTATAAATGTGTTATGAATGTGAAGTTATACCTAGAATCCATGGTAGGATCATCTCTTTCACTATGTGTAAATTCCATGCTTATATGGTTATTGTATCATGACATAAACATGATGAAAAGTGCTTGTAATTAGAATGATAAAGTATGTGTAGAAAGCATGTGTTAGGTAATTAATTCTAAATGTAAATATAAAGCATGTGGCCTATATCAAAGGTATTAGAATAGCATGTTTAGATTTTTTAAAAAGATTGTTAAATCCATGTTACATGAAATCGTGACTTGACTTAAAGGTAAAATGTCTATATGATGTGTGTATTTATTATGTGTGTGGATTTGCTTGCTGAGTCTTTGGACTCACTCTTGCTTCGGCGTACAGGTGCAGATATATCTACTTCTTTGGAGGAGACAGTTAGGAGTGACTCCGAGCTCGAGGAGTAGCACCTTTGTGGAGATTTCAGCATTTTGTACTTTTCTTTCATAGTATGTAATAAAGAACTTGATGTAATTCAGTTGTGGACAATGTAATTTACTTTAAGTTTTCAGTTGTGAAATGTTTAGTTCCTTCTTGTACTATATAGACTATGGATAAATGTGGATGATGGAATAAGATCTTTTATTTAGTTCTTTATTTCCGCTGTATGTGTTTATATTTGTGTACATCTCAACTTATTGTATGTGTTGGGTAAATGTCCCACTGTGGTGACGCTTTCTATATCGACGTGGGTTGGTATAACCGTATTGATATAAAGAGGGTCGTTACAGAGATGGGTATCAGAGAGCTATGGTTGAGATTGTACATAAATATGCATATACCATCATCTTCATTATATGCTAAGTCTCTATAGATTGTCCACATAGTTAGGAATCTGATAGATTAGTCCTTAATTGTGATTAAATTATTTTACAGTATATGGCTTCACGTGGTAGACGTGGTGGTGTACCTGCTCGTGATGGCGAGCAGAGGAGAGATGAGCCTAGGCGTGAGGACCAGGGTGAGCAGCAGGCCCCAGCACCCCAGGGTCCTGTGCTTCCTCCTCCACTGCCAGTGGACTATGGAGTGTTCATGCAGGGTCTAGTGCAGGCCATGCAGACGCAGGCCCATACTCAGGCTGCACTCCAGGCTCAGCTGGAGGCTCAGGTTAGAATAATAAGATAAAGTAGTCTGTTTTATTAAATGCATGTTTGTTATGTTGTATGTGTTGCTTATGATGTTGGTTGTAGCAGGCTCAAGCGCCAATTCCCCAGGCTCAGAACCATGGTGGACCCTCCATCATGGAAAGATCAAGAGGATATTGCCACCCTCTTTTAAGGGGGAGAGCGACCTGATGAACAGTCCATCCCCATGTACTTTTAAATTAATTACTTGCCTATTTGGTGATAAACAAAACACTGTCAAAAGTTTCTCTAACCTTGTTTATCTAGCCATAAGCACAGGAATTACCCAAAGAAAGTCAAGCATTTGTGGTAAGTCTTACATACATCTTTTTTCAGAAGAAGCCATAATAATTCCTTCATTCATTATAACGACTCTGTAAGTTATCGTAACGACTTCTTCAGAAGTTATAACGACTTGCTCATTATAACGACTCTGTAAGTTATCGTAACGACTTCTTCAGAAGTTATAACGACTTGCTCATTATAACGACTCTGTAAGTTATCGTAACGACTTCTTCAGAAGTTATAACGACTTGCTCATTATAACGACTCTGTA
>CM024757.1:92764402-92921605 GCA_014218235.1 Colocasia esculenta
TACCTCCATCATATGGACGAGTATACATCACACTGGTCTATCCAGTTATCACGATGTCCTTCTCGAGTAACCTATGACCATGAATATTTAAGATCTACATTTAAAGAGAATTGATCTCATTATCATGATCCATGGACATCACATCATATATACATCATCACATGCATGTAATATATTGTAACACTTCAATTTTATTTATAAAAATAAATAGATAAAATTTGGTATCAAATCAAAGGAATAAATGGATTATATATATACATATGCATATTCTTTGATTATGTGATCATTTTACTGTTTACCTACGTGATCCACATTACGTATAAATCTTATATGTGTTAACCTCGGGTAAGATCAATGCGATGTGGTTAAAATCTATCAACTAGGGCAATCCGAGCAATCACCATCATGCAGCTGTGATGGTGAATTCACACACACCCCTCATATGTGAGCCCTATATAGGTTCATGTTGATCCTTAGCCAAAACTCTTGGCTTCTGGCTACTACTCTTGACGAAGACTGAGGTGAAAGAAGAAGGTTAGAATTGCATACTGAGTTCAAGGAAGGACTCTGGAGCTCAGTTATTCTGCTTATTGTCATCTTCTTGTCAGGTAGGAACCTTTGTCTTCTCCTTCCCCTTCTCACTTGCTACTCTCCAAGTGTCATTCTTTTGAATATTTGTTAAGGTTAGAGAAGACCCTCTTGTACCAGGACACAGCCCTCAAACCCTCCTCTAAACTCTCAACCCACCATTGCAAAGCAGAAAAGACTGCAACATCACCAGAATCGGTCGATCGACCGATCATTTTGATCGACCGATCCCCTCCATTTTGCCTACCCGAGAGAGAAAAAGAAGAGAGATAGTGAGCTTAAAACCTCCCATTTTCCTTGAAAATTATGTACAACTATAGAATAGTTCCTACTCTTCTATTTATGATTGTTTATTTCCATTCCCAGGCCAGAAAAAGTGGTGTGATTTCGACCTGCGTAAATCTGATTTTTCTGGAATCGATCGACCGAAACCAGATATCGGTCGACCAATCTTCCTTTCTGGTCGACCAATTTTGTAATTCCAGTCGACTGACTCTACCTTACAGTAAGAACCAAATCAACTGGTTTGGCCAGACGATCGATTTTGGTCGGTCGACTGATTTTGTTATCCCAGTCGACCGATTCCACCCTCAAATTCAGGATCAAGCTATTGGCTAGGTCAGTCGACCGACCTTGTCACTCCGGTCAATCGATTTCTTCAAAGAACCCAAACCAAGCTACTGGCTAGGTCGGACGACTGAAATCTCCTGAACGGTCGACCGATTCTCCTGTTTGTTCCAGCTTGTTCTTGTCCCCAACTTTCTTATATAATTCTATATTACTTAAATTTGAGCCAACCCAACTTGCTAGTCTTCCCCTTGTCCTGCTATTCTTATACTCTTGGATTGGACTTGCTTTATTAATAATGTTACCTTGAGATTTCTCGTAATTAACATCCGCCCAAACTATACTAAAAGAATGATCAAATGGAAATGGTGACACTTTGGGTCTTAGAACTCTACTGGACCAATGTCTGTGCAAATGGGGCTGATCTAGTCCCAAGAGGAGCAGCCGAATTCGATTAATGACCATACGAATCGAAAATGGATCTACTTGGTGTTTGACATGACACCACCTACTGCTAAATTTAGTCTACATTTCTATGAACAATATTATGGCATGAATTTTAATACTGTTTGGTTTCGGGCAAATTTTGTTGTGATATCATCATTTTACTAGCATTACAGTACAACTGTGTATATCATTTTGTGTTCTTTTATTGAATGGCACGCATATTTTTCTTGCTATGCTACCTTCGTGCCCTACTTTTGCTATTGAAGACAATTCCTATTGAGCACAACCGCTCATGTATTCCTACCTTCCTTTTAGGAATCCTAGATAGGCAAACTCTCCAGGGAATTATGTGCTGAGCGACTCTTGATGATTATCCACCTGAGTTCCTTTAGAAATTAACAATCTAGAATATTGTAAATATTGAACCTAGAACCCTTAGTTGGTGAAAATAATATTGTAATATCCCACTCCACTGTTTTACGAATGTAATTAAAGATTTTATCCCCCGATAGTAAAATATTATTTTTGATTTTCTGTGCTCACGTTACGACATTTATAGATATATTTAAATGTCGGGACGTGACATATATAGTGAGAAAAATGACATTAATAGTATTACAAAAAGAGATTAGTACATGGTTACAAGTGCTATCACTAATGTGAATTGGCTTGCAGGACACTCATAACTAGCACAAGGATGACATAGAGAAGAGAGTTTCTGACTTTTCAGAAACAAACAGAGGGACTGTTTGTGAAACAATATGAGAAACACATGACAAATAGTTATTGCACAACATTTACAGACTATTGACAAAGCAGGGTTGAATGTGGTTGAGTTTGTGTCTACGACTAGAATGTGATCAGGTTCAAGGGCACATTTATCAAGAAGATGCACTCGTCGACAGCAGTGCGTTCATAATGCGCGCACTGATACAGGCATGTTTACATTCAAAGATAGGAGACTGGACAGAACTTGTCATACAGGTCTGACAGAGTTCTAGAAAAGGGTTTTTAGGTGTTTATGGTACAACTGGCTCAGCGTCCTAAGAGAATCTCTAGATGAGGAAATTTATAGAGGCTATAAATGAAGGAGTTCCAATTCGGTAGGAGGAATACCTGATGAAGGGTTCTCACATCACCAAGAGTGTGTTGTAAAAAGTTGAAGCATCCTAGGGAAATCCAAGGCACATTGAGCGGCGGGTCAAAATGTCGATAGAGAACATCTGTATATCATATATCCTTTGTAAACTTTTAAAGCATACCTATCATGTATCATGGCTTATGAACAAGTATACATGAACATTATTGTGAGATTTTATAGAAGAAATAATCTTGAGATTTACATGGAACAAGATCATATGAGAGAATCAAGAGAAGGGTGCATGGAAAATCACTCAATCAAGATTAAAAGTGATTCCTTCATCTTTAAATAATATGGTTGGTTACTATTTATCATGAGGATTGAACAATCATTAAATGGTAAAGATTTACATGATTTTATGGCATTACTTTTCATAAAATTGGGGTTTTTTTAACCATCAGTATAAACACATCGAGTCTGACAAGCGAGTCCGGAACACGGTCAAGTTGCGCAACATGTTCAAGTTAAGAGAACACACTGTCGAAGGTGAGTGTGTCTTAAACGCGTGCTATCGAGCAGGCGTGTTCACGAATATGGTCTGGGTAATCACCGCATTTCAACACAGTGAACCGGTTTCCAATAGTTTCTAATCCAATTGCCAAAACCTCGATATTTAATAAATCAAAAAGCGGGAAAACATAACATGCAATAAGATTAATTGACATGAAGATGAGGAATTTACATGGATTGGATAAGTTACATGAACTAGGATGAACATAAAAACCAACGTTTGAATGTTAAAATATATGTTGTATGGGCTATAAGAATTGGGGAAAATATGCTAGACATGATTCTAGCATGGAGAAAACCTTAGAGAAGGAATTAGATTTAACCCATGAGAATATCTACCTTTGAGTAATTGAAGATCATAAGAAAAGAACAGGATAGAACTCCAAGAATCCTATGGTTTTCTTGTGATTTTTCTTCTCCAACCACTTTTTCACATCCCGGAACTCCCCAAGCAACAATATAGTCAGCCAAAGAGCAAGTAGGGCGTATATTTAAAGGGTTCGGGTTTTAGAAGTCTTAACATGACTCAAATTCCCTTGGTTACAAATTTCTCTCATTTCTTCCCCTAATTTAAGCCTCCCAACCTTAATTAGATTAGAGTTTTGATGGGAAAATATGGTCTCTATGTTCGGATGGGGTTTAGGCCGGCCCCCTACAAGAAAATCATAGTTTAGCGACGAAATTTATTTGTCGCAATTAGTGACAACTTAGCGACAAACACCATTCCGCTGCTAAATAAAAATTCGCATGTGAATTAGAGGTGCCAAATATCTGTCGCTACTTAGCGACGGATTAGCGATGGGGAGCCCCTATTTCGTTGTCTAACCATCGATAGATTTGCGGCGGAAGAGTTTGGTCGCGTATCCATCACTAAATAGCGACGGAAATATTTCTGTCGCTAAATAATTATAATGTATGTATTAATATGCTTCTTTGTTAAATATATAGTAGCTTTATTATGAATTATAATATAAATATAGTATAATTTTATAAGTCTTATTTTAAGTTTAGTGAATATATGTATATTATATTTGTTCTATATATTTTATTTGCATATTTGTGGATATTAGCAAATATACATATAATAATTTATTATTTATAAAATACTCTATAATATTTATCAAATTATATTTTATTTGTGATATATTATATGATGATTATTTAATATTATGTGTCTAATGGATTAGATTTTAGATCTAGAGTGAATTTAATAGTTGGATTAAGATTTGGATGAAATATAACAGTTGGATTTCGATTGATAGGAGATTGAACGATGTAATCTTGATTAGATTTGTAGATCAAGAGCAATTTCAACTTTTAGATCTTAATCAAACTTACATCCAATAGATAGAATTTTGATTAAATTGTTAATCATTGTCTTTTGATTAAATTGTTATAGATTCGGAGTAAATCCAACCATGTGGATCTTGATTAATGGTGTCAGATTCTGATCAAATATAGATCTGAAGCGAATATAACCTTCGAATCTTAATCAAATTTAAATCTAACGGTTAGAATTATATTTATTAAATTATATTTTATACATCATATATATTAAGATTATTTAATATTAATTGTGTGTCTAATCGATTAGATGTTAGATCCACAGCGAATTTAACAGTTGAATTAAGACCTTGGTGAAATTTAAGTATAGTTGGATTTCTAATGATAGTAGATTGAACGATGGGATCTTGATTAGATTTGTAGATCAAGAGTAATTTTACATTTAGATCTTAATCAAACTAAAATCTAACGGTTAGAATTTTGATTACATTGTTAATCAATGTCTCTTAATTAAATTGTTATATATTTGGAGTAAATGTACATTCAACGTTCAAATCTTGATTTAATGGTCGAATTCTGATTCACACGTGCATTCACTTCGTTTCTTCACTTAATTTCATTGTGTGTCTCTAAGTAGATTAAGTTTTTTATTCGGGCATCAATCAATTCAGCCCTCCCCTCTTAGTTGTCTATCACACATGTGTATGTCAATATATAGATCAACAGATGATATGTGATCATATGTAGATCATATATGAGAGAATCCAAGGTCCAACTCTTGATTATGTTGGGTTAATGTAACGACCCCCTTTATACCGGTACATTTATACCAATCCCCATCGGTACAAAGAGCATCGTCATAGTGGGATAGTAACCCAACACTGAACGATAAGGTTGATATGTCCATGAATAATAAAAGAGTATAGCGGAATTAAAAGAAGTATTATATTTCATTCCATCATCACCACACATTCCACAGTCTATATAGTAAAAGAACGTACTAGAGTCCACATTATTACAACTTGAAGAGAACTACATTGTTCGTACATGGTCCATATGAATAACATTATTCAACTATAAATTTAACCAACTACCAAAAATAAAATCACCTCAAGTGCTATTCCTTGTATGCGGTATCAATCTTCACTATTCTCTCCTCAGCTACTGGATAACCTGTCACACCTGTACGCCGAAGCAAGTATGAGTCTTACAAGACTCAGCAAGTAATCTAAAACATCAAACTTATACATATCACATACACATTAAACTACCAACAATAATGAAACACATGCTATCATACTAATCACGTTAATTCACATAGCACAAGCTTTTTATGGTTAACAACACCTATGTTTCCCAAACACATTCCAGATTAACACATGCTCATGTTAAGTCATAAAATAACATACATCTACACAAGTTCTCTACACATTTTATATATTCTATGATACATGGTTCAAATCTTTATCATATCATTGCATAATTTAATCAAATTTAAATACAAAGTTATGTACAAGATGATGAATACTTTTAGCATAGTATTTGGTCAAATTCTCATGTATTCACGTCACTTTATCATACAACTAACTTGTTGTTTTAATGTTCAATTTATCATACACTCATAACACTTGCACATGTTTTCTAGTAAACTACATAATATGATGCTAATCTTTCTATCATAGTTAAGCATAATCCAATTAATGCATACATGACATGAACATATGCACTCTTAAACACCTATCATGTAACATGATATATTAATCTAAACATTTTTCCTTATTGTGTAACAGCTCTACCAATTAGAACATGCAATTATACATAACGCAGATAACAACCTAACATGATCTCTATTTATTTTTTTTACATGCACCTTTCTCATTTATTTACACATTTCATTTGCTGTTTTAATATGAATAATTCACCATGATATCACCTTTATTAAACATGGAATGAAGATTTAATACACATTCAAATCGGATGGCAATCTTCTACAAATTAATCATGAAACTACATATTAAATGAGTAGCAATTCTATCATGGAACTTAGACATTATTTCGTGTGTTTATCAAAAACAAAATCTCATTTAGCTTGCTGTTTTGACATGAATTAAACTTAATTACATGGATTTACACTTATTCTCACGCTATCTTATTCATTGTCAAATTTACCTACTCATTCTTCCACAGTGCATTTCTTTACATGTTTACATGCACATATTCATACATACTACCATATGGAGATTATTAAACTATATATTACATAACATTAAACATGGTACAAAACATGATATTATAAATATGATAGTAACACATGGATGACATAAATAAATAAACATGTAATGATACATTGGTTTTCACATACACTTGTACTTTTGCTATCTTTTACTCTTCCTTACATATTAATTTTCACTCCTTCCATTGCACTTATTCTTGCATTCACATTTATCACTTTACACTATGTTCACATTTAATCTCTTAAGTTGCCGTGACACATAGTCCTAACTACTAAGTAGAGGAAAACAATCACTTTAGCACTTATCACTTAGTACTTAGCACTCACTTTCACATATTTGCCACCTAGGCAATGAGGTGACAAATCTAGGTAACTGCGCAGAACCGGGAGAAGCCCTCTCCACCCTAACCAGCGGTACTTGTCCACCTCTAGGATTTTATCCTAATGCCCTTAGGATTTATCTCATAACGTTGAGCCTTCCATAGGGACTTTTCTATGCTACAGCTCTCAGACCCCTATGGTAGCAGTGTCACACATGGCACACATTATATCTTAACCACATTCTCGTTCTCATCACATTATTACTCATGCTTATGCACAACTTTCATTCGAATTTTACGCTCAATTTGCTTAATATTCCCATTTCTGTTTACAGAAATTCACATTGCTGTTTAACAGTGATAAATCACTCAAAATAAGGCATTAACATGTTGCTAACCTTTGCTTTACCCATGATTAACTCTAACATGCTTAACATGGCTATTTTCACATTTAAAACCATGAAAATACCTATTGTCATCATAATTTCAAGAAATTTTTTATCACAAGTTAAGGACAGTAAACAGAACACATTCTCAATTTTTCAAAATTTTCTGAACAGAAACATATTTATAACAATTAAATCACTGTACAGGTGCATTTATCACTAATTTCTCTTAAACAAAAATTTCAGTAAAATAGACTAATATGACGGTGTCAATACGTTCATATAATAACCATATCATTACATAAAATTCACCATACCCGAACCCACAAATATCCTATTTACACAGATTAAACATGCTTATCTTATGGTCATAACTCAATCTTCAGAATTTTAATAATTAACAAATTTTATGAAAATTTACGAAAACCTCATGACATGACCTACTAATCACCCTTGACCCCTCATAAAAATTTCAGTAGGAAAACATACCCAGAAATCACTTATATATATTAAACAGCATTTTTCAGAACACTGAAGAACTTAACTGCACAGTCCTGGTCGCCAACTGGGTTAACTGCAACATCTCTTGCCGTCAACTGATGAACTTGACGACAGGGGATGTTGCCGTCAACTTCCAAACAGAAATCTGCACAGTCACACTCACATGTACGGGGAAATTGGAGGGTCCAGGACTCGAGGAAAAATCCATAAAAATTCTAGGACCTAGGGGACATGTATAGGGATTATGTACATAGGTTACTTGCCTCTAATAAAATCCTAGAAGATCAAATCTTGTTGTTGAAGCCCTCCTCGGCCAAAGCAAGAAGCTGCTCAGAAACTCCTTTGATCTGGTTCTCCAGTCGTTGTAGGTCGTTCCCCGGGGTTGGGGATGCCTCCTTGATGGTTGGACTACGCTCCAGTCGTCATAGATCTCCTAGAAAATTCTCCAGTCGTCGGATCAGAGCTTGGGAAGTCCAGCTTTTCTCACAGAAAATACTAGGGTTTCATAATGACCAAAAGGGCTTTGTGCGGCCAAAAAGTGGGTTTTTATAAAGTTGGATAGGTTGGGTACGCATTGGGGTAGGTTACCCAAGGTTTAGGAAGGGTTTCCTAAACTGGAACTAGCCATAAAGTGAGCATTAACAAATCTGGAACCGTTATGCAGGAGGATATTGACGTCAACATCAGTTGTAGTCAACTGCACAGTTGATGTCAAGGGGCTGGCCGCCAACTTGAGGTTGGCGTCCAGGGGGTGGCCGCCAACTGGGTATTGGCGTCCAGTGATGTGGACGCCAACCACCCAGCAGTGCCAATAGGCCAAAACTTCGATAAACCTCAAAATAAATACAAAAATATGCCCAAATAATTTAATATATGTAAAAATAATTTCACAAACCTTCACCGCATAAAACACATGCATTTTATAATTTTTTTATTTAAATATAACTTATACTAATCATAATTAAGGATAACATGCATATATCCACATACACATTCACATTACATAGTCACATACATTGTGCAAGAATTTATAATGAAATGTGTTCATTATTAGTTAAATTCTATCTGTACATTATCATTCAAGTACCTTACACATCACACATCATAATAATTTAACACGCTTAAAGTAAATAGATATCATTTAAACAAGAGTAGCATATATATATATATACACCTATATACACTATGGTTACTTACAACATGCATAAAACAACTAAATGTAATAGATACATTAAATTTTAAATAATGCACACTTTGATAGCTAGATAATACATGCACACTCATGTTTATATTTATACCCGTACGAAAGTAGCTCTTACGCACTTACATGGCCTATAGCATTACTTACCTATCACATGCACAATATTACTTAACTATTTTATGCCTCAGATTTTTGGTATACACATTATACATAAATTTAACTAATTGCCTATTCTTACCTAACTATCCTGTATATACATGCATGAACTAATGAGAAGTATAGAAATGATAATATGCACAATTGAATACACACGCTACTCACGCAACAAGCAAAGACATATGCACCATATAAAAGAAAGAAAATTTCGGGGTATCACAGTTAAGATGTAGATCGACAAAACAAGTGTAGATCGAATTTTAGATTGGAATGAAATCTAACTATCAGATATTGACTACATGTAGATATGTAGCAAATTCAATCGAAGGATCTTAATTAACTTGGCTGCAAACCCAACAGTGGATTTTGATCAGATGTAGATCAAGATCAAATACAAACGTTAAATATTGGTTAAAGTTAAATCTAACGATTTGATAATAGTTTACTAATTGATATAGTAATCATTTAAAGTAATTAAACTTTGTTAAATTAAGCTAATTTTCAAGTATAAATATACAATTAATAACAAAATATATTTTGTTAAAGTAGTTAAACTTTCAAATATAAATAATAACCAATTAATAAAAATAATATATATTATTTTAGTTAAACTAAATTAACATTCAAATGTAAAAATTATTAATAATTAATTAATAATAACAAAATATAATATTCTATAACAATGACTAAACTTCCAAATATAAATATAATTAATAATTAATAATAATAAAGTATAATATTATATAATTATAATTTTAACTTTTTAAAATAAATAATTTATTTTTAAATATTATATTAATAGTATAACATATTAAAATATATTATAATGAGGGAACATCGATGGGGTAACGGAGACCTCACCATTTTAGTGTTGAGTTCGTGCCAATGGAGCTATCTACAGCTTGTGTTATTCTTTTACCTTATTTAATATATTTGTTCCTTTGTAGGTTTGTGTCCTACGAAAATTATACTATTAGAAAATTAGATTTTACCTACTTTGTTTTTCTACATATAGATTAATTGTAGGTATAAAAAATTTACCTACGTTATAAATAAAAATTTACTAATACTAAATAGGAAAAATTAATTGGGGGTCTCTGTCAGAGGGTGGTACTTTTTTCCTCGTCCCTGTCAGAATACTGAAAGACGTAAAGTCCTTACTTTTCGCCCGGTTTAATTTCCAGTCCCTACTTTTTAGACGTCATCATTTATGACCCTCGATTCACGAGTTCCGTCTCTTTTGCATCTGTCTCTTTTTTCCATTCCCGTCTTACCCTTCCGTCCTTTCGAATCCCACGTCCGCCTGTATATCCGCCTCCACCATCCATGGAAGTTGGACTTACATAACGTGTGTATCGCACTTACATAATGTGTGTATCGCACTTACATAAGGTGTGTTTCGCACTTACAACAACCATTGACATCACTTACACATTGTAGGTAAAGAATAATTATATAAGATTTTAATTCATTCAGGATTGTGGGGTGGGTTGCTACAAGTTCTTCGGTTGTGACCTATTTGTTTGCACCTTGAACAAATATACGCATGCTCTTGAATGTATTCTCCTCTTTCTCGGTCTTCCTGGCAACCTTTTTGTTATCAGTGGCTTGATGAGAACATCGGATAGTTGAGGCGGATCCGGTATGTCAAATGTTGGGATAAGTTGAATGTTTGTTTCGTATGCAGCCCTATACACTTCTATGCTGTAAAATGCTGAAACATATTGAGAAACGGCCTCCTTGTTACTGCCAATTGTTGAGCATGCATGCTTGCAAGGAATCTTAACAAGTTGTCAATGTCCACAAGAGCATGTTTGTTGATGGAGGTCTACGGCGTACGTCTTCATACTTTCAATAACCTGAAATTTGATTCCGTCTGAATGACGGATTGTTAAGCTTCTTCTTTCTTGAAGGTTTTTTTTGATGATTTTTTGTACTTTAGGACAGTATGGAGTATCCCACAAGGCTACATCAATTTTCCTCTTTGCAGCCATTTCCATCATTTGAACTCTAATTTTTTCAACCATCTGTAGTATTCGACTTCGCGCATCATGTATCCAATTGTTGAATGACTCTGCCAAATTAGAGTATAACTCGCCAAACCTATGAGACAATGTAAAGGAAATTAGTTTAACATCATATATATGTAACACGTGTTCACTACATACTGTAACCACGTTTAACACGTTCTGTAATAGCTTATATATGTAACTGTAAGATAATGCTTACTGTAATAGCTTATATCTATTACTATAAGACATGCCAACGCCTAACTGTAAGAACATAAATGGCGGAATGTAATAGAACATATCGCTTGTGTAATTGAAGAGGCGAACCTTTGTTCCGGGACCTGTAAGACAATGTAAAGGAAATTAGTTTAACATCATATATCTGTAACACGTGTTCACTACATATTGTAACCACATTTAACACATTATGTAATAGCTTATATCTGTGACTATAAGATAATGTTTACTATAATAGCTTATATCTGCTACTATAAGACATGCCAACGCCTAACTGTAAGAATATAAGTGGCGGAATGTAATAGAACATATCGCTTGTGTAATTGAAGAGGCGAACCTTTGTCCTGGGAAACGAGCATGGTGACATCATTTCGGAGCACCCATTCTTTGGCATCAGCAGAATTAAGCTCCATTGCGATCATTGTGTCTTGGTACTCTTGTTCAGTGACAGCATAGGCAATGCGCTGAAGGATTTTTCTAAGTAATTTCTTGAAAGGGGAGGCATATTTCCTTGCACATTGGTCATTGAAGTTCTGCATGATGTGCTGGAAACAATAGCTGTGATGATCATTTGGAAATATGTCAGGAATCGTTTCCTTCGGACCTTTCCCCTTGTCTGATAGGAAGGCGATCCTTCTATCTGAGAGTAATACATTTTTCAAATTTTGTAGAAACCAGACCCAGTTGTCATATGTTTCCGAATCTGCAATGGAGTACGCTACAGTGAATAGCTCATTGTTACCGTTTAAGGCACTTACTGCAAGTATAACCCCTTGTACTCTATGTTGTTTGATATGAGTTCCATCCAAAAAGAGCATAGGTCGGCAACCAACTTCGAACTCATATGCAGATGCCTGGAAGCATATGAAAAAGCATTTGAAATGTTGTGTCTCTGGGTCCACTTCTAGAGATAAAACCAATCCCGAGTTTGACTATAATGAACGTTCGTTGTACCAGTGCAACATATGAAAGCTTGTTCTGAAATCTCCGTATAGAGAACTGACAGCAACTTCTTTGCCCCACCATGCCTATTGATATGATGATACATGATATGTTAGATGAATTTATAGGGTGCTATTTACAGACTATTTACAGATTGTTACAGTACTTGTCCTTATACCTTACAGATTATACTGTTGTTGATACAGTGGCCTGCATAGATTGTTACAGTATACTTTGTAATGATTACAGTTGCTACAATATGGACCCTTATAGTATATGATTATAGTTGTTACAATACAAGCGTCAGAAACTTATAGTTATCGTTGTATGCATTACAGTAGAGGTCGTGATGTGTTAGAATTAAAATCATGGCATACCTGATGATAAGGGATGGAGATACCATAATCCCGACGTATGTCTCTCATCATTTCTGTAATAATCGGTACGTTCGGATCGTGGTTTACCGGGTTTTGGAGGCCAGTGTGTGGCCATTGTTAGACCATGGAGGTCTATGTGTGTTTTCGCAGTATATTTTGGTCAGGATGTAGGTAGGGGAGCTCGGCAACCCAGCCAAATTCGGGCTCTGTTGGGCTCCTTGAGATCGCGTCACAAACAGAGGACGCGATTCTCAGGGGCTTATCGCGTTCGATTCCAGACACGATACTGGTTCTAATTGTGGTCAGTAGGCGGGGTGCGATTAAGTATCATAGTCACGGTCGGTATATGGGACACGATTTTGAACCGCCGTTACGTGGCTGTCGCTGCATGAGCGCCGCGTGGCGCATGCAGGGTGACAGGGGTTTTAATTACATCAGCAATGTCGGACGCGATTCTTATCGTGTCCGGTATGCGCGACGCGATTTGGTTCACAACTGTTAAGTGTATCCTCCCCTGGCCGAACAGTGCAGTTGCACTGCTCAGTTGGGGAAGATGTTATTGCGGCTGTGAAGGATTTCTAGGTGTTCTTGGTGCAATTGAAGTCCGTTTGGCGTAATTCTAGCGCGAGGGCGAGCGTTGGAGCGTGGGGAATCCTTTAGTGGTGTCGGATTTGTGCTTCTTGCACTGGTAGGGGAACTCTACCATGATTTCTACCATGTTTTCATGTTGAATGGTTTGTGTGGGTAGGAATGGGGATTCTATATGTGGGAATGGCATTTTCATGTTAGTAAGCATGTGTAGGAATCCATGCGTAGGTTTATTTCCATCTTGGCATGATTGTGGGACTGGGAGGAGTGATTTTCGGATGGGTTGTAGTGTGTGTTTCTGAACTCTGAAAGGCGTCCAATACAGGGGATGCATTCTTGTGAATGCGTCGCTTACACTCGATGTGATTCAGAGTGGAGTTGCGTCTTGTATGCCCGACGCAACTTGAAAGGTAATAGCGGCTTCTGTTTTGGACGCGATTACGAAAGTTGCCACCCGAGCTCTGGTGAGCTATGACCAGTTTAACCGGTTTGTGTTCCACATTGCTTGGGCAGTGTTACCAAGGCAATGTAGATCCTGTATGGGTTGTGTGGACCCATGTTGTGATTGTTATCGAGGTGTTTAGTGTGAATTTGTGTGCATAGCGATCTAGGTGTTACGCCTTCCGTAGTTACCTCTCCAGTCGGTTACCCTAGCACTGGGTGCTTAGGGATTGTCCTGGTACGGGAGTACCGTCGAGGTTTGTGTCATCTTCCTGGACACCCTCACTCCTGTGTTTGAGTAGTAGGTCCGGTTGAGGGGAAATATGACTGGGGACAATGGCTCGTGTTTGTGGGTGTGTGGCCGTTTGTAGCTCGCTCTTGGTTGAGGGACGGACACCGGTAGATGTACTGGTCCTCAGATAGTCATGTTCCAGTGCCTCACCTTAGGGTTCTTGGCCAGAGCCCCTAAAGGTGTCAGGCTTGGTCCTACGGCAGTGTTGCTTGTAGGTGTGGTGTGGTTTGTCTCCACAGTTCTTGTTTGTTAAGGTGGAGCGGCAGCTGGACCTTTCGTCCATGGCTGCGAGACTGAGAGGTGTACTTGTGTGGTTTGTCCGGGTCTGTGACTAGTGTCACGAACTAGTTCTCGAGACTCGTGTTCGGCGCACCCTTTTTTTAGCTTGTACACTTGTCGTGTGTTGTCGTTTATTTATTTATTAGCATTGTAGCATCATGTTTAGATGATTACATGTTTTACAGCTTTAATATTAATTGTGTTTCTCGGCTTGGGGGAGTTACCCTACTAAGCCAATGACTTGTGAGGCTCACCCCTTTTTGTTCCAGGTGAGGGAGAGCAGGAGGCTTCACGTCCCTCCAATAGTTCGGAGTAACCTCATAACAGAGTTAGGCCATCACCACCAGCAGAGTAAAGTTCTTACTTGTGGAGCCTTGGGGGTTTGTCCCGGACTATGTTTATGTATATGTTGATTATATAAGGAACCCGGTGTGTACGTTTCTTATGGACATATATAAGCAATGTATTTTATGTGTGCTTAATGTGGTTCTTTTGTATTTTTATGGACATATGAGTTTGATATCCCTTGCGAGGCTTCGGCCCGATCGTGGGAGACGGAGTTGTGTCAAGCTCGTTAGAGTGTTAACGGGTTTGAACGACGAGATCCGTTACAATTGGTATCAGAGAAAGATCCGTGTAAATGTGAAAGAACAGGAAAAGTACGTAGTGGTTCCTTATCATGATCCTCTGCTGGTAGTTGGTCTTGTTTTTATAATAATATACTTGTTGTTTTTGTGGATAAAATGTATATGTGCAGGTCTTTAATGGCGGATAGAAGAGGTTGGGGAGGAGGAGGTGATGACCCTGAGGAGTCTACTCACCAAATGATAGAGAGAATGTGGGAAAGTCTTACACATATCCGGACAAGGTTAGATCAGCAACTACCAGGGAATCTTTTAAGGTAGTACTATTGGTGACGGAGGAGATAATGTCGGCACCATTAGTACTACCTTATAGAGTAGAGGCACCTCTTACAGCGCCTTTACCTCCAATGGTACCAGTGAGGCCAGCAAGTATGGAGGAGTCCACAATGATGGTGGAGAGGTTCTTGCGTTTGCAACCACCAACATATTCGGGAGGTCCAAATCCGGATACAGCGGAGCATTGGATCCATGAGATTGAGAGGGTGTTTGTCACAATGAGATGTCCTCAGGCGGATAGAGTCATCTTAGCAACATATCAGCTGAGGGTCTTTGCACAGGAATGGTGGAGACTTAAGGTGCAAACCGTGTTTGCCGGTAGAGCTGAAGAAGCAATCACTTGGGCGGAGTTTCTTGAGGTTTTCAATAATACTTTCTTTCCGGTGCAAGTTCAGCAAGCAAAGAGGGAGCAATTTAGAATACTTCAGCAAGGGAACTTGTCGGTGTTGGAATATCAAATGAGATTCATGGCCTTGAGTCGGTATGCCCCGTATATAGTAACCAACAATGCAATGATGATTGAGTACTTTATTCGGGGATTGTGGCCAGAGTTTCAAGATGTGGTCATACCTTTGATGTGTGGTACAGTGGAAGAGGTAGCCCAAAGAGCAGCAATACTTGAAAGAACAATTCAAGCCAGGCAGTCTAGCGGATCGGGATCAAGTGGTGGTAGTTTCTGACTTCCACAGCAGTCCGCGGGTGTTAGTAAAGGAAAGGCACCTTCGAGAGGATCGTCTTCTTCGAGCTTTGGCAAATGGGGCAATAAGCTAAAGAAGACATTTAGAGGCCGAGGAGGTGGTAAGCAGCAAGGATTTCAGCAAGGGCGCGGTTATAAGCCGGAGGTGGAGAAGTCTCAACAAAGCACGGCAAGGCAGCCCGGAGAATTACGGTGTTACAATTGTGATCAGCCGGGGCATATGGCGAGGAATTGTCCATACCCAAGGAGAACTAATTATGGTAGAGGAGCGCCACAACAGCAACAACAACAACCACAACAGCAATCATCAGTAGGGCAAGGAAGAGGCGCACCTTATCAAAGGGGCGGAGGACGAGGTCGAGTGATGGCGATTACCAGGGCTCAAGCGAAAGCATCAAATTTGATTAAAGGTATTATACCCATCTTTGAATATTCAGCAAAAACATTGACTGATCCAGGCACATCTCATTCTTTCATTTTCAAAGATTTTCTTGATGTTATGGTGCATCCTTTTGAGGAGAGGCAGTGTGAGCTTATGGTGGAGGTACCGTCGGGAGATTTCGTGCTTACTACATGTTACTTGGATGAGGTACCTATTATGATTCAGGGTAATCAGTTGCCAGCTAGGCTTTATACTTTGCAATTAAAGGAATATGATATGATTTTGGGAATGGATTGGTTAGAAGCATATGGAGTGGTGGTGGATTGCAGGAAAAAGAAAGTAAGGTTCAGCTATCCAGGATGAAATTTATTTGAGTTCCAAGTCTACACTCCTAAATTCATTATCTCTGCCTTAAAGGCTAGGAAATTGATTAATGCAGATGTGTAGCCTATTTGGCATCTGTTAGCCTGGTTGGGGTAGAAAAAGCAGTAGATATGGTACCTATTGTTAGGGAATTTGTGGATGTGTTTTCGGAGGAGTTACCGGGTGTAGCACCATATAGAGTGGTGGATTTCACTATTGAGTTGCAGCCAGGTAGTATGCCTATTTTTAAAGCGTCATACAGAATGGCACCTGTAGAATTAAAGGAGTTAAAGAAGCAATTGCAAGAGTTACTTGAAAAGGGGTTCATTAGACCAAGTCATTCACCATGGGGAGCGCCGGTCTTGTTTGTAAAGAAGAAGGATGGAAGCATGAGAATGTGTATAGATTACCGCCAGTTGAATCAAGTCACCATAAAGAACAGGTATCCACTTCCACGTATAGATGATTTATTTGATCAATTGCAATCAACAAAAGTGTACTCTAAGATAGATTTGAGATCGGGATACCATCAATTGAGGATTCGGGAGGAAGATATAGACAAGATGGCATTTAGAACAAGGTATGGGCACTATGAGTTTGTGGTTATGCCTTTTGGGCTAACCAATGCACCGGTGGCATTTATGAACTTAATGAACCTTTCATCCCTATTTAGATCAGTTCATTGTGGTGTTCATAGATGATATTTTAGTATATTCAAACTTAGAAGAAGAGCATGCAAATCATTTAAGAATTGCATTGCAAACATTGAGGGAGCATCAGCTTTATGCAAAGTATAGTAAGTGTGAGTTTTGGCTTAAAGAAATTCAGTTTTTGGGGCATATTATTTCAGGAGAAGGTGTGGCTGTTGATCCAGCAAAAGTGGAGGCGGTTATGAAATGGGAGGAGCCAAAGACGGTGTCGGAAATCCGAAGTTTTCTTGGAATGGTCGGTTATTATAGATGGTTTATCCAAGATTTCTCTAAAATCGCAGCACCATTGACAAGGCTCACTAGAAAAGGAGTACCATTTGAATGGTCCTCCGATTGCAGGTGTAGTTTTATGGAGTTGAAGAAGCGGCTCACTTCAGCCCCAATATTGGTGATACCGACAGGAAGAGGTGGTTATGTGATATATACTAATGTATCTAAGAGAGGACTTGGAGTGGTACTTATGCAATATGGGAAGGTGGTGGTCTATGCATCTAGGCAATTGAAACGTCATGAAGAAAATTATCCTACACATGATTTGGAATTGGCAGCGGTTGTGTTTGCATTGAAGATTTGGCGGCACTATTTGTATGGGGAAAGGTTTGAGATATTCACGGACCACAAAAGTTTAAAGTATATCTTCTCCCATAAGGAATTAAATTTAAGGCAGCGCAGGTGGATGGAATATCTCAAAGATTATGATTTCAGTTTGGCATATCACCCAAGTAGAGCAAATGTGGTGCCAGATGCTTTAAGTAGAAAGGTAGTTATGGGTCATATTATGATGAAAGAATGGAAATTGTATAAGGAGGTGGCAGAAAGTTCTTTGTTTGTACCAAGTAACCGATGAAGAGCCGTGTTGGCTAATAGTGCGGTGGAACCGTCATTGTATTGGCAAGTTGTGGAAGCTCAAAAGGAAGATGAATATTTGGCCAATATTGTGAAAATAGAGGATGTTACCATTGATGATGATTGTGTTGTGCGGTTTAGGCACAGATTGTATGTCCCAAATGAAGGTGGGGTCAAGCAGAAAGTGTTGGAAGAAGCACACCGGTCCAGGTATACCATACATCCCGGGAGCACTAAAATGTATCAAGACTTGAAAAGATACTTTTGGTGGCCAAGTATGAAAAAGGAAATAGCAGAATTTATAGCAAGATGTGCGGTATGTCAACAAATCAAAGCAGAGCATCAAAGACCAGGTGGGTTATTGCAACCACTACCAATACCACAATGGAAGTGGGATGATATCTCAATGGACTTTGTTGCAGGTTTTCCCAGGACGGCATCAGGTCATAATGGTATTTGGGTTTTTGTTGATCGATTAACCAAAGTGTGCAGGTTGTTACCAATTAGCATGTCTTGGGCAATGAATCGGTTGGCAAAGTTATATGTTGAAAGAATTGTGCCATTGCATGGGATACCGATTACTATTGTTTCAGATCGGGATCCCAGGTTTACATCGAATTTTTGGAAAAGTTTGCAAAGGGTTGTGGGCACACAATTGAGGTATAGTTCTGCATACCATACCCAAACCGACAGACAAATGGAGAGAACAATACAAACCATTGAAGATATGCTTCGGGCGTGTTGTTTGGCTTGGGGAGGTGGATGGGAACATCACCTTGGCATGGTTGAGTTTGTCTACAACAATAGTTATCATTCAAGTATTGGCATGGCACCATATGAAGCGCTTTATGGGAGACCTTGTAGAACACTGTTGAATTGGCATGAAGTGGGTGAAAGGCAAGTAATGGGACCGGAATTGGTTCAGCAATGTGAAGAGGTAGTCAAATTTATTAAGGAGAAACTTCAAACGACACAAAGTAGACAAAAGAGCTACGCGGATGTTCGACATAGGCCCTTGCAGTTTGAGGTTGGAGAATATGTGTTTTTGAAAGTTTCCCCGACTAAAGGTGTTCTAAGGTTCAGTAAAAGGGGCAAGTTGAGTCCCAGGTTTGTGGATCCTTTTCGGATCTTGGAAAGAATTGGGGAGACAGCTTACAGGTTAGAGCTTCCGATGGGCTTCACGGATGCTCACGATGTGTTCCATGTTTCCATGTTGAGGAAATATATCTGAGATCCTTCTCAAATTATGAGCTATCAGCGGGATGATTTGAAGCCGGATATTACTATGCCAGAATATCCGGTGATGATCACAGGCAGGCGGACCCAAAGATTGAGGAATAAAAATATCGAGTTGGTGAAAGTTCGGTGGGAGAATCGGCAAGGTGGTAAAGATACTTGGGAATTAGCTGAAGAGATGTTCAAAACATATCCATACTTGTTAAGTAGTGTTTTCTTTTTAGGTGATAGTTGCATATGTTTTGAACAATGTTTTTGTTTACCACCTTAATTTCGAGGACGAAAATCTTTTTAGGTGATAGTAATGTAATAATTGGCATGTTCGGATCGTGGTTTACCGGGTTTTGGAGGCCAGTGTGTGGCCATTGTTAGACCATGGAGGTTTATGTGTGTTTTTGCAGTATATTTTGGTCAGGATGTAGGTAGGGGAGCTAGGCAACCCAGCCAAATTCGGGCTCTGTTGGGCTCCTTGAGATCACGTCGTAAACAGAGGATGTGATTCTCAGGGGCTTATCGCATCCGACTTTCCAGACACGATACTGGTTCTAATCGCGGTCAGTAGGCAGGGCGCGATTAAGTATCATAGTCACGGTCGGTATATGGGACACAATTTCGAACCGTCATTACGTGGCTGTCGCTACATGCACGCTGCGTGACGCATGCAGGGTGACGGGGTTTTTAATTGCATCAGCAACATCAGACACAATTCTTATCCTGTCCGGTATGCGTGACGCGATTTGGTTCAGAGCTGTTAAGTGTATCTTCCCCTGGCCGAACAGTGCAGTTGCACTGCTCAGCTGGGGAAGATGTTGTTGCGGCTGTGAAGGATTTCTGGGTGTTCTTGGTGCAATTGAAGTCCGTTTGGCGTAATTCCGGCGCGAGGGCGAGCGTTGGAGCGTAGGGAATCCTTTGGTGGTGTCGGATTTGTGCTTCTTGCACTGGTAGGGGAACTCTACCATGATTTCTACCATGTTTTCATGTTGAATGGTTTGTGTGGGCATGAATGGGGATTCTACATGTGGGAATGGCATTTGCATGTTAGTAAGCATGTGTAGGAATCCATGCGTAGGTTTATTTCCAGCTTGGCATGATTGTGGGACTGGGAGGAGTGATTTCCGAATGGGTTGTAGGGTGTGTTTCTAAACTCCGAAAGGCGTCCAATACAGGGACGCGTTCTTGTGAAAGCGTCGCTTACACCCGACGTGATTCAAAGTGGAGTTGCGTCCTATATGTCCGATGCGACTTGAAAGGTAATAGCGGCTTCTGTTTTGGACGTGATTATGAAAGTTGCCACCCGAGCTCTGGTGAGCTGTGGCCAGTTTAACCGGTTTGTGTTCCACATTGCTTGGGCAGTGTTACCAAGGCAATGTAGATCTTGTATGGGTTGTGTGGACCCATATTGTGATTGTTATCGAGGTGTTTAACATGAATTTGTGTGCATAGCGAGTTAGGTGTTACGCCTTCCGTAGTTACCTCTCCAGTCGATTACCCTAGCACCGGGTGCTTAGGGCTTGTCCCGGTATAGGAGTACCATCGAGGTTTGTGTCGTCTTCCTGGACACCCTCACTCCTATGTTTGAGTAGTACGTCTGGCTGAGGGGAAAGACGACAGGGGACAACGGCTCGTGTTTGTGGGTGTGCGGCCATTTGTAGCACGCTCTTGGTTGAGGGACAGACACCAGTAGACGTACTGGTCTCAGCTAGTCCTGTTCCAGTGCCTCACTTTAGGGTTCTCAGCCAGAGCCCCTAAAGGTGTTAGGCTTGGTTCTGCGGCAGTGTTGCTTGCAGGTGTGGTGTGGTTTGTCTCCACAGTTCTTGTTTGTTGAGGTGGAGCGACAGCTGGACCATTCGTCCGTGGCTGCGAGACTGAGAGCTGTACTTGTGTGGTTTGTCCGGATCTATGGCTAGTGTTGTGAACCAGTTCTCGAGACTCGTGTTCGGCGTACCCTTCCTTTAGCTTGTACACTTGTCGTGTGTTGCCGTTTGTTTTTTTATTTATTAGCATGGTAGCATCATGTTTAGATGATTACATGTTTTACAGCTTTAATATTAATTGTGTTTCTCGGCTTAGGGGAGTTACCCTACTGAGCCAATGACTTGTGAGGCTCACCCCTTTTTCTTCCAGGTGAGGGAGAGCAGGAGGCTTCACTTCCCTCCAATAGTTCGGAGCAGCCTCATAACAGAGTCAGGCCATCACCACTAGCCAAGTAAAGTTCTTACTTGTGGAGCCTTGGGGGTTTGTCCCGGGCTATGTTTATGTGTATGTTGATTATATAAGGAACCTGGTGTGTACTTTTCTTATGGACATGTATAAGCAATGGATTTTATGTGTGCTTAATGTGGTTCTTTTGTATTTTCACGAACATATGAGTTTGATATCCCTTGCGAGGCTTCGGCCCGATCGCGCGAGACGGAGTCGTGTCAAGCTCGTTATAGTGTTAACGGGTTTGAACGACAAGATCCGTTACAATTTCACTTGCTCTATAAAAGGGTTTATCAACTAGTTTCCCCTTCACAGCATTTGCAACCCACTTCTTAGATGTCCTGGGATGTCCATCGCTCATAATTGTCACACCCACAACTATGTATGTTGTTCAGACTCTTGATTGCAAATTCTAGACCTTCACAAATGACAGACGCATGAAGGCGCCATGGGCAAACATCTATATTGCACCGTACAATTAATCGTACATAGTCGTTCTTCAAATATTTCTAATTAAATCCTCGTGTGATCGCGTAATTTGTCAATTCCATCTGCAATTCCTCTTTGCTTATGAAGGCTTGTCCTACTGAATGTATTCTACCTAGACAATATTGCGTCAAGACCGGTACTTCACCTTCCGCTCCTTTTTGTCGATCGTCGTACAATTCCAGACTGCTTCCTGGTAAGTGGGACGGTTCTGTAGTTTCCAAAGAAGCGTCATGCGTGTTTGAAGTACTTCTGTAAAAAATGTACATACATACGTACATGATGCATGGGATAACATGAAGGTTGTTGAAGAATGCATGGGATAACATGAAGGCTGTTGAAGAATGCATGGAGTATGTACTTGTTAAGTGGTGGCGGATCACCTGACTGACGACTAGCATGCGTACTGAGGCAACGAGAGTCCACCGCATGAATTTGTAGGTTTATAAATGATGTTCCTTGACACTTGTGAAGATCAAACATAGCTTGGACATCCCCATCATCATGTAGCACCTGTTCAACGTGGCCATCAATGGGAAGAAGATACTTCAGCTTGTTCTCCTGCATGTTTACACCCAACCTTTTGGAAACCCTGGCATGTATGGACGCCAATTCCATGTCCCTCCTTATGAAAAGAACGAAACTTTGATCTCCAAATGCACATCTTGCAGGGAGCTGTTCCACTGCGTCGCAGAGGAAGGCGAATGACAAACGTTTTTATCATAGAAATGTAGCGCGTAGTGTCTATAAATAGCATGTGTGAGGAGATGAGCTGTTGTGGGTCAATTTGGCGGGAGTGCGTATCATGCAAGCAGTATTGGCGGGAAAGCGCCAGATGAACGGACGTGATTAGACATCCCATCGTCGGGAATATCGATTATGTTTAGCCGCACGATGTTCATCATTACAGTTCACCGCCATTTTGTCGAGTCCACCGAACCCATCCCTGCATATATCGCGGCATTCTGGAACTCCATACACCTGCACCGCTATTCCTGTACCAGCCCTCTTCTCTGTTACAGTTTTCCATTCTTTGAGTTACATCTGCAGCCGAAGCAATCTCTCCGTCCCCTCTAACGATGGCAGGCCATCGATCTCCTACGAGCGCGGCGATTGGTCGCATTACGGCAGATGCAGAGCAACAAGTGTTGATGGTGATGGAAGTGGATGAAACCGGCCTCCAAGTCATCTGAATTATTAATCTTTCTACTTACCCTGTGTCCGGTCTTTGTTGACTGAATATTTTTTTTTAAGTTTCGATCTTCTCTTTGCAGACAAGGATCGGAATCAATTTAATACGCGATGTTCGCTTTCATGGTACTATAGCGTTACGCAAGACTTGCAGTTTAGGAGCACGCATCTCAAGTTAATGAAAAATTCACCATTCCACGCATATGTCAAATGCGAAGTGGTGACCTACCCTATTTCCCTGATAGTCGATCTGATAACACGTTTCGAAGGAGAAGATCATTTTAAGATTGGCCCCTGCAGCTTGCCTTTTCGTCCTTCAGACCTGACAACTGTTGGGTTGAGTGTGTTTTGGAATTTCCTAAAGTAGTATTTTAATGATAACCAATGAACATCACTCATACTTTGATTTTGATGATGACATATTATGAATTTGATGATGATATGTTGAACATGTTATACATTCTATACATAACACAATAATGCTTAAACAACATGTTTTTGATGTTTAATATCTCATATTTTAATGATAATATCTTGTACTAATGATTTATGTGTTAAATTTGCAGGTGTATACAGATTTTGTCATGGTAGTGTCGACACACCCACTACTGGTGTCGACACAGGGTTTCAAACCCTAAGGCAAAATGATGAAGAAAAGGTCAAGTGTGTCGACAAAGTCTCAAGTGGTGTCGACACCAGTCCCAGTTCCCAGAGAACCCAGTTGACAGGTCTGTACTGTGTGTCGACACAACTCAAGTGGTGCCGACACTAGATCCAGTTCCCAGAAGACCTGTTTGTCAGTTCTGGACAGTGTGTCGACACAGCCTGAAGTAGTGTCGACACTAGTGACTCTTCCCAGAGAACCAATTCGACACACTCCTTGGACAGGTCGACACACTCCGGCTGAAACTCAAAATCGGGAATTGATCTGGACACGTGGCCGCTTGGGGTTCAAGGGGATCTACCTAGGTTTTTGTGCCCACATACCCTAAGGCTCTTTATGGACTTATGGGGCTATAAATACCCATGTCTTTAGCACTCCAAAGTATCCTACGCAAGACAAGAGCCAAGAGTATTCTGCAAGAAGGGAAGAAGAGCGGGAAAGAAGCATCTGCATCCAGAGGAGCAGAGCAGCGTCGCCAAGGGGAGAAGAAGGAGAAGAAGAAGGAGAAGAAGAGGAGGAGCTCGAGATTGCAGGAGTGCTGGTCCAGAAGGAGATCCAGCCAAGTTTGTATCTGGTTAGAGTGTCAATTTCTCTGGGGAATCTGTGTATGTGTTCTACACAGATCTCCCAATTCTATTTGTCTCTACCATTTCTATTGTATTGAGATAGATCGTGCTAGAGGATCTATTCTCTAAGTGTGCTTGGTCTAGCAGAACTTGGATCTATTGTGGTTCAGAGGTTTGAGTACTTTGTACTCTATTTTGGAGCCCCAGTGCTCTGAGTTGGAGCCGTTGTGCTCTGGTGCTTGAGCCGTGGTGCTCAAGGGCTTGTGAATTTGCTGAATTCACAAGTGGTCTTTGGAGTAGGTCGTTGTGCCAATCTCCTGGGTTTCTTTGAGTTTTTGAACTCAAAGAGGTTAGAGTCGTCGTGCTCTAGTTTGTACTGCACTACTTGTGCTAGTGGTTCCTCCGTTGTGAGGAGGTGGACGTAGGAGACACAAGTTGTGTTCTCCGAACCACCTTAAAATCTTCAGTGCACTGTGGTTTGATGTGTGGTTTGCTGTTCTTATTCACTATACTCACACACCACATTTGGATCTGATCGAATTGTGTGTTTTACTTATTTTAATTCCGCTGCTATACACACAATTTCTTAGTTCATTTACCAAAGTCACCTATCTGATCCCTAACAGCAACAGTTATGGGTATACCCAATCATGGTTCACCCATCAATCTAAAGGCGGATGGGACAAAAGCTAGTTCGCGCCGCATCCTTGGATCCAAACAAACGATGGACATGCACAATGTCTTGTGAAAGCTTACGGAGTACGTTCCACAAGAGGGTGAGTTAGCTGTTGAAATTTCGGTGAAGCTTTGGTTTGCGCTTCTATGTTCTTGTTTCTTCTTCCCCACAAGTGGGAGGGCGGGGTTGTTGTCCATTCTACCATATGTGGATGACCTCCATGAGATGAAGAGCGTCAATTGGGCTGCTGCCATCCACGAGTACCTGATATCGGCAGTGCAGCAGTGCCATGAGCATGTGAAGGCTGTAGTAACAGGAGCTCCGTCTGGCAAAACCATCTTCCTAACCGGTTGTGTTCCCACTCTCGGTGCAAGTAGTCGTTTACATACGACATATGTATCTGTTACAGTACTCGAAGTAGTCTTTTACATACCATACACCGCTCTGTTACAGTACGCGAAGTAGTCTTTTACATATGACATATCTATCTGTTACAATACCCAAAGTAGTCTTTTACATACCATACACCACTCTGTTACAGTACGCTAAGTACTCTTTTACATTCGACATATCTATCTGTTACAGTACCCAAAGTAGTCTTTTACATACCATACACCGCTCTGTTACAGTATGTGAAGTAGTCTTTTACATACGACATATCTATCTGTTACAGTACCCGAAGTAGTCTTTTACATACCCTACACCGCTCTATTACAGTACGCTAACTACTCTTTTACATACGACATATCTATCTGTTACAATACTCGATATATCTATCTGATACAATTTATCTATTTATTAATGATGTAGGCATGGTTTTTGACGCACCAGTTAAAATTGAAACTAGAGCATCCCCAAAGAGATCCCCCATTTTTCCGTTGGGATTTCCGGGGTAAGGGACAGTCCTTATCTGACTTACTACGGGGATTGCGACGCTCTGATGTAAGTGTGACTTACCCCTGGACCTATGTTATCTTCGTATATGATATCTTCCTATGACTTTACTTCAGGTATATTTTGAGGTTAATGTGAGGGATGACCAACCTAAGGTCTCGCGATGATTGATGGCATTCACGTCCACCACTTCCGAAACCCCTCCATCAGATAAGCATGTTGTTGGCATTCTTCCGGAGCTTTTAAGAGTGTCCAAACAACAGAGGGATGTCATGGAGTTGTAGAGCGACCTCTTACAGTGGCAGAACAATATCCTCCAATCAATGGACCAAAGGCTACAAAGACTGGAGGAACAATTTGAGCGTCCGCCTCAGTGGCAACATCCACCCGCGGAGCCACAATTTGCAGTCTTTGTTGGCCCTTTTGGTACGGCAGCAAACCAACCTAGAGGGGGGGTGAATAGGTTTTTCTGAAATCTGAAATAGAATCTTAAACACAGAAAATAACACTTGAAAGTTTGGTTAGTTCAGTGTGATAGAGAGTGCAGTGCGGAAGCAAATAAACAATCACACAAGGACACAGGAGATTTATCCTGGTTCGGCCCTTCCCACATGGAAGTCCTACGTCCAGTCCCCAAGCAAACTCTTGGGATTTCACTAACCAAGGGTACAGTCCCCCTTATGGACCTTACAACACCCTGGATCCCCCACCAGGTCTTCTTCTCTTTCCCGGGCAAGAAGGCAGCCCACTTCTCTTACAGGTAAAGAAGCCAACCTCCTGGAACAAACCCCAGTGCGGTTCTGCTAGACACAAACCCCTAGCTGGGTTGACAACTGGTACAAACCCCAGTTAGGTTCTGCTAGACACCAACCCCTAGCTGGGTTAACAACTGTATACAGTCCTACAGCTGGACACAGATCTTTCTTAGAAAGATCAGACTGAGAGACCTTACAAGATGAACACTCATGTAAAGCTCACAGTCCCAAACTCTCCCCAGATATACAATAAGCTCGGAGAGAAACAGAAGAGAGAAAAGAAGGCTCGAATGCTTGAAAGCTTGGAAGCTTGAGAGCTTGAAATGCTTTGAATGCTTCTTCTTGGCTCAGGCTCTTTCTCTCTTTCCTTGAGTGTATGTGGCGTGAAGGTGCTTCTCACAGATGTACACTCCTTCAAAGATATTCAAGAAAAGGCTCTTCTTGTTCTTCAGCAATGCTCCATCTTTTATATTGAGCAGCTTTGAACAAATCCGTTGAAGAGATAGCCGTTTGAGTTTTGGATCCGTTGGAGTTCTGACCGTTGCTTATCTTCTCTTCATTTGTCTTAATCAGACTCTGATGGTCTTCGATGTCTGTGAGCATAGAAGAGAGTGTTAGCATAAAAGAGTGTTTATGATAAACGATGCATGGTACTGTGCTTCTGCTAACATACTGAAAATAGAGGTCATATCTTTTTGACAAGACTCTGAAATATGCATGCAGCTTTTTGTCAGAAGATATTTGACTTTTCATTTAAGCGCCAAGCATATTTGAAATATAAAAGCAATCTGTGTTTGATCAGAATCCATGAAGAAATCGTTATGAGCATGACTTATGAAATCGTTATTGTGAAGAGTCGTTGCTCATTTAAAAACAAGTCGATGTGAACAAATCGTTGTGAGAGCAAGTCGTTGCGCTCACTTATAGAATCGTTATGATATCGACTTCTTAGAAAATCAATGTGCTTAAAGAGGAAATCGTTATGGCATCGACTTCTTAACAAATCGTTGCGAACACTTATGAAATCGTTATGGCATCGACTTCTTGACAAATCGTTGTAAACACTTATGAAATCGTTATGGCATCGACTTCTTAACAAATCGTTATGGGAACGATTTCTTGCCAAATCAATGCGCTTAAAGAGGAAATCGTTATGGCATCGACTTCTTAACAAATCGTTATGGGAACGATTTCTTACCAAAACACTGCGCTCAAAGAAGAAATCGTTATGGCATCGACTTCTTAACAAATCGTTGCGGCGCTTGATACTTTGGCACTTTAAACAGAAATCGATGTATATTGATTAAACATCGATTTTATCATTTTAGTGCGCCAAATATTGCATCAATGAAAGACTTAGCTTTTGCTATGAGATTGATGCGACACAGATGAAACAAAATATTCAATTTAAGTTACATCATAAATTTATTATCACCAAAATACAAGAACAAATAGAGAGTGGTTCAACAATCTCCCCCTTTTTGGTGATGACAAAATTTATGCGAATTTTCTGATAGGGATAATCATGAAACGCTTTAAATCATGAAAACATGCAGAATTAAATCTTGAAACATGCAGAGACATACAGAAAATTCATAGTGCATACATACTCTCCCCCTTTTTGTCACTAACCAAAAAGGAAGGATCTTACCATGCATTCTCTCCCCTTTGAGAAAATTTCTTACCATTGAGGGGTTCAACAAGAATAGATATTCAATGAATAACTTCCCCTTAGTGAAGGCTCCCCCTGAGTATGAGACTCCCCCTTAGTCTGTGCTCCCCCTGAGCATGAGAGACTCCACCTGAATGAAACTTGAAAATAATTATTAGTAATATTTAAAATTTACGAATAAATTAATGACTACTCCCTCTTCAGATATGAGATGGATGAAGAGTTGGCAGTCTTCAGTGCCTTGAGCATCCTTTGTTCCTGATGCCCCAAGGCTATCCTGCAAATGAGCTACTCAGAAGTAGGTACCCAAATAATTTTGGGTCCTTGATCGTTAGATGCATAAAAATAGCCTTTAGGTATCCAAACTAGGTGCTTAGTTGTGCAGGTGTTCACAGTGTGTCCTAGTTTATTGCAATGAGAGCAGCAATGAATATAATTTGTTTTGCAGTTCTTATTGCCTTTGTGATGCATGATTTGAACATAATTTTTAGAAACCTTTTTCTTTTGATAACGCTTGGTTGTTTCAGGTTCCTTTTTCTGAGGCATTTTGGTTTCTTTGACAAATTTTGGTAAAGGATATTTTCCTGAGTTTATTACTTGTTTTCCTTTTTCTGGAGGTGTATAACCAAGCCCTTGTTTGTCATTTCCAGATTTTGATCCTTTTAAGCATAGGGCTAAAGATGTTTTCCCTCTAGTTAATTTACTAACTGATTCTTTTAAATAAATATTTTCTTCAGTTAGAGTTTTCACTTTTTCTTCCAACTCTACTTTTTCATTATCCGTGCTCCTTAAATTTTCATTCAAAAGAGAATTATTATCTTTACTATCCTTTAATTGTTTTTCTAGTTGCTCCAATTCTGATTTAAGATCAGAATTAGTGTTTTCCAAACAAGTAAGGTTGCTCTTGAGATTTTTTAGTTCTTTTACAACAACCTTATGCTTATCATACAGTTCATTAAAAACATGATCTAAATCTTCAGATTCTGATCCTGAATCTGTGCAAGAATCAAAAGATGAGTTAAGATGTACCTCATCTAGTCCTACCATGAGGGCTAGATTTACCTGCTCTTTTTCCGAATCTGAGCTTGATGATTCTGAGCTTGTGACCTCATCATTTTCCCAAGCAGCTGCCATTGCTTTTCTTTTGAATTTCTTGTGCTGCTTCTTGGGCTTTTCTGGTTGACCAGTCTTCTTGAGTCTTGGACAATCTGGTCTCAGATGTCCAGGTTTTCTGCATTCATAGCAGACTGGTCCTTTTTCCTTTTTCTCTTTTCTTTGGATCCTTCTTGATCCGTTTTTCTTCTTCTTCAAAATTTTCTGAAGCTTGGACAATACTTCATCCATATTACAGTCTTCAGAATCTACATCCTGGGAACTAGAAGAAGAGATGGAAGGAGCGGCTACAACTTTAAGAGCGTTAGTGCATTTCATTTTAGATGAACTTTCAGATAATCGCTCCATATTTATTTCATGTGCCATGAGAGAACCTATCAGATTATCGATCGATAATTTGGTCAAGTCATGGGCTTCTTCTATGGCCGTTACCTTAGGTGTCCATGAAATAGTTAAGGACCTAAGTATTTTTCTAACGATTTCTTCATTAGGAAGAATTTTTCCAAGAGAATTTAAACCTACTACTATACTTGAAAATCTGTTATACATAGTAGTAATGTTTTCATTTGGAAGCATTTTAAATTGTTCATATTGTGAAACAAGAATATCTATTCTAGTTTGTTTCACTTTATCCGTTCCTTCATAAGTTACTTGCAGTTTATCCCATATTTCTTTTGCAGATTTACATGCAGATACTCTACTGAATTCTCTTTTAGATAAAGCGCAACAAAGATAGTTTTTAGCTTTAAAGTTTAAGGATAGCTTAACCTTGTCTGTTGCTGTAATAGCTGAAGCACCTGGAATAGGAGTAATAACATAATCACCTACCTCGATTACCTGCCACAGATCGAAATCTGTCCCTCGAATGAAGCATTCCATTCTCATCTTCCAATATTGATAGTCTTCTCCATCAAAGAATGGAGGTCTGGTGACTGATTGGCCTTCAGCATATCCTTGAGCTGCCATGGATCTTTACTCTAAGATCGTTGGATCTTCTTGAAAGGTTCAGAGACCCGCTCTGATACCACTTGTTGGCCCTTTTGGTACGGCAGCAAACAACCTAGAGGGGGGGTGAATAGGTTTTTCTGAAATCTGAAATAGAATCTTAAACACAGAAAATAACACTTGAAAGTTTGGTTAGTTCAGTGTGATAGAGAGTGCAGTGCGGAAGCAAATAAACAATCACACAAGGACACAGGAGATTTATCCTGGTTCGGCCCTTCCCACATGGAAGTCCTACGTCCAGTCCCCAAGCAAACTCTTGGGATTTCACTAACCAAGGGTACAGTCCCCCTTATGGACCTTACAACACCCTGGATCCCCCACCAGGTCTTCTTCTCTTTCCCGGGCAAGAAGGCAGCCCACTTCTCTTACAGGTAAAGAAGTCAACCTCCTGGAACAAACCCCAGTGCGGTTCTGCTAGACACAAACCCCTAGCTGGGTTGACAACTGGTACAAACCCCAGTTAGGTTCTGCTAGACACCAACCCCTAGCTGGGTTAACAACTGTATACAGTCCTACAGCTGGACACAGATCTTTCTTAGAAAGATCAGACTGAGAGACCTTACAAGATGAACACTCATGTAAAGCTCACAGTCCCAAACTCTCCCCAGATATACAATGAGCTCGGAGAGAAACAGAAGAGAGAAAAGAAGGCTCGAATGCTTGAAAGCTTGGAAGCTTGAGAGCTTGAAATGCTTTGACTGCTTCTTCTTGGCTCAGGCTCTTTCTCTCTTTCCTTGAGTGTATGTGGCGTGAAGGTGCTTCTCACAGATGTACACTCCTTCAAAGATATTCAAGAAAAAGGCTCTTCTTGTTCTTCAGCAATGCTCCATCTTTTATATTGAGCAGCTTTGAACAAATCCGTTGAAGAGATAGCCGTTTGAGTTTTGGATCCGTTGGAGTTCTGACCGTTGCTTATCTTCTCTTCATTTGTCTTAATCAGACTCTGATGGTCTTCGATGTCTGTGAGCATAGAAGAGAGTGTTAGCATAAAAGAGTGTTTATGATAAACGATGCATGGTACTGTGCTTCTGCTAACATACTGAAAATAGAGGTCATATCTTTTTGACAAGACTCTGAAATATGCATGCAGCTTTTTGTCAGAAGATATTTGACTTTTCATTTAAGCGCCAAGCATATTTGAAATATAAAAGCAATCTGTGTTTGATCAGAATCCATGAAGAAATCGTTATGAGCATGACTTATGAAATCGTTATTGTGAAGAGTCGTTGCTCATTTAAAAACAAGTCGATGTGAACAAATCGTTGTGAGAGCAAGTCGTTGCGCTCACTTATAGAATCGTTATGATATCGACTTCTTAGAAAATCAATGTGCTTAAAGAGGAAATCGTTATGGCATCGACTTCTTAACAAATCGTTGCGAACACTTATGAAATCGTTATGGCATCGACTTCTTGACAAATCGTTGTAAACACTTATGAAATCGTTATGGCATCGACTTCTTAACAAATCGTTATGGGAACGATTTCTTGCCAAATCAATGCGCTTAAAGAGGAAATCGTTATGGCATCGACTTCTTAACAAATCGTTATGGGAACGATTTCTTACCAAAACACTGCGCTCAAAGAAGAAATCGTTATGGCATCGACTTCTTAACAAATCGTTGCGGCGCTTGATACTTTGGCACTTTAAACAGAAATCGATGTATATTGATTAAACATCGATTTTATCATTTTAGTGCGCCAAATATTGCATCAATGAAAGACTTAGCTTTTGCTATGAGATTGATGCGACACAGATGAAACAAAATATTCATTTAAGTTACATCATAAATTTTATTATCACCAAAATACAAGAACAAATAGAGAGTGGTTCAACAGTCTTAGTCCTACCGCCACCAGAGCTCCTACAGCTTCAATACCATCACACGGCATAGCAAAGACGAGTACCAGACGCCAAGGTAATGTTTTACAGTAATATGTTTTATACATTTACAATATCATTCATAGTTTTAACAGTATTTGATATATTCAGTTACAGTATATGTTTTATACATTTACAGTATCATTCATAGACATTTACAATATTTCACATATTCACTTACAGTATATGTTTTATACATTTATAGTATCATTCATAGACATTTACAGTATTTCATATATTCAGTTACAGGAAGAAGAACCCCCTTAACAAGGTCGCGACGATCAATGTCAGAGTGGCAGACGTCGGAGCCAAAGGATCAGAGGAAGAGGGGGCGAAAAGAGGAGGCCGACGAGAATAAGAGAAAGGAGGAGGCGAAGAAGAGGAAGGAAGAGGAGGAGGTTGAGAAGAAGAGGAAGGAGGAGGAGCAGAAGCGGGAGGAGGCAGAGAAGAAGAGGAAGGAGGAGGAGCAGAAGAGAAAGGAGATGGAGGAGGCGGAGAAGAAGAGGAAGGAGGAGGAGGAGGAGCAGAGGCGGAAGGAGGTGGAGAAGAAGAGGAAGGAGGAGGAGGAGGAGGAGCAGAAGAGGAAGCAGACGGAGGAGGAGCAAAAGAAGGAGGAGGAGGAAGAGGAGAAGAGGAAGGAGGAGGCGGAGAAGAGGAGGAAGGAGGAGGAGGAGCACAAGAGGAAAGAGGTGGAGGAGGATCAGAAGAGAAAGAGGGAGGAGGAAGAGGAAGGAGGTGGAGGAGGCAGAGAAGAAGAGAAGGAGGTGGAGGAGGCAGAGAAGAAGAGGAAGGAGGCGGAGGAGGCAGAGAAGAAGAGGAAGGAGGCGGAGGAGGAGAAGAGGAAGAGGCGTCATATTTCCCCATCCTCATTGTCCAGACGAGTTACAGCTGGGACGAGAAAAAGGCAGCAACTGGAGATATATACGATATGGTTTTCCCTTAACAGTAGAAGATACATAACTTTAACGTTATGTTACAGTAACCTTAATGTTGCATAACAGTAACATTAAGACCCCGTCACAGTAACATTAAAGTCCTCTTATAGAAAATTCTTTTATTACTTACTCCATCGTAGCCAGAGGATTATCGGTCCTACAAAGCTCTGAACGTCAATGTGTCCACTTCCGAACTGATCTTTCTTAGCTCTTAAGAGAGTACAGACACACTTCCAATGGGCAAGAAAGAGGGGAGACGAGATTATGTCGCCCGGGAAGTATTAGGAGTGGACGAAAAGTCTTGGATTGAATGATTTCTGAATGAGTGCATCATTAATGAGTACGTGTTACAGTATATATATTTTCTTTTTACAGTTCGGAGCTTTTCTGTTACATTATATTAGTTCGTCTATTACTGTATGACATCTCCATTCTTACAGAAGATGTACACATTTCTTACATGTAGTGATTTGATGTTCGGCGGCACTCTGGAAGGATACGATAATTTCCTCTCATTTAAGGACATCCGGGATCTATTGTTCGCGGGACAAAGAGAATCGGCCATAATTGACTACTACGTCAACACTTGCTTGTTTCTCCCCCGTCAAGAGAACCCGAACATTTTTAAGACTTTTGTATATCTGGGAGCCGCTTTAAAGGGTTACGTCCAATCGTGCAAAGATGATAAGAGCAAACAACAACATCTCGATTACTCTTTCAAAAGATTAGACCGCACCCCAACTGAATTAGACCTCCTCTTCTCCCCCATACATGTTGGAACGAACCATTGGGCTCTTTTGGTCATCAATATTAAAAAAAAAAGAGTTCCACGTGTACGATTCATTAAGAAACAAAGATCGTCCTAACATTCCACAATACGTAAGTTCCAAGTGTTACATACAAGGCTTACATTTGTTACAGAGCATTCCCACTTATGTTATATATGTTACAGTAGATGTACATCAAGTAATTGGAACTCTTTTGTTAATTCTTCCATGCAGATGGAGGAACTGAGAAGATACATGAAGGGCAAGTACATAGATACAAAAAATTGGTCGCTACGCTACCCCGACCCATGCCCACAACAAGAATCGGGAGATGACTGCGCCATTTTCACTTGCAAATACATGGAGTGTCTGGAAAGTAGGGACACTCAAGGTTTCCCCTTCATCAGGATGACATGCCAACCGTGCGAGCAAGGTTCGCCCTTCACTTCATCAAAGCGTACTTCAGTGCACAAGAACGTTTGGAGCGTATATAACTGAAGGAGAAGAACCATACTTGTCGCACGTACAATTTCCTACATCCTGTGTAATGATATTGTACATTTACTTGAGGAAACACTTGTTTATTTATTACAATGAGGACATTGTCTACTAACGTTTTCTGTTACAGTATATGTAATAACCTGTTACAGTATTTACTTATTTTTATTATAGTATACATAATAGCATGTTATAGTTTGAGCACTACACTTACAGTTCTAGCACTACACTCTAACCTACACTATTACAGTATACATAATAACATGTTACTGTATTTACTTATTTTATTATAGTATACATAATAGCATGTTATAGTTCGAGCAATACACTCTTACAGTTCGAGCACTGCACTCTAACCTACATTATTACAGTATACGTAATAACATGTTACAGTATTTACTTATTTTCATTATAATATACATAATAGTATGTTACAGTTCGAGCACTACACTCTTACAGTTCGAGCAATACACTCTAACATACACTATTACGTATATGTAATAATGTTACATTATTTACTTATTTTTGATTATAGTATAGATAATAGCATGTTACAGTATGTTATTGCTAACATGTTGAGTTTGCATGATAGAGAGTACATACAATGGATTTTATATCGACCACAAAAGACTACATAAAATGAAAATATATTGCATAAACAAGCCCTGTTACAATAACTCTCTAAACTCCCTAACCCGACCACTCGGTGGAGGAGGGAGGGGAGGAGGAGGAACGGGCAGGGGAGGGAGGGGAGGAGGAACAGATGGGTTCTGCCTCAGGGCCGATGTCAGGGCGGATGTTGGTGAGGCCCTTGTGGCCGTACATCTGAGAGGCTTTTGCTAAAGTCATCTTCCAGCCGATGTAAAAACCGTTCTAGTAGTCGAAGCTGAAGGTCGGTGGCGAAGGTGGAGCCTGTGGCGCCGGGGGAGCTGGGGGCGACGGTGGCACCGATGACGCAGGTGCCTTACCATCCCTGTGGGGAGCACCGTCAGATGAAGACATCTACAAATAAAGAGGAAGAAGACGAGCAAGAAAGATAGGAAGAGAAGACTCAGAAGCTTGTGAAGGATAAATATGAGGCCCTGAGTTCTTTTTATAGTTGTGAAGAACGGTTCACGGGCCTTCAAAAGGACCTGTGCAAGTGATGTCAATAGTTGCTGTAAGTGTGCTCGACACGTTATGTAAGAGCAACTTCTCATCGATCAGAGTTCCAGCCCTTCGAAAAGATAGAAGCGTCAGTGTCGATTAGGAAAAAGAAGGCATTCGAAAGGACGGAAGGGTAAGACGGAAATAAAAAAAAGAGACGAATGCAAAAGAGACGGAACTCGTAAATAGTGACGTCTCAAAAGTAGGGACTGAAAATTAAACCGGACGAAAAGTAAGGACTTTACGTCTTCCAGTATTCTGACAGGGACGAGGAAAAAGATACTATCCTCTAACAAGGACCCCTAATTAATTTTCTCTATTAAATATTAAAGTGCACCATTTTGTCCTTTTCGGCCCCGTAACCCCATCTCTCTCCTCCACCCCTCACCCCCCCCATCCTCCTCTTCTCTTCCCCTCTCCACCGGCCCCCTCCGTTCTTTCTCTCTCTCCCTCTCGCATTCTCTCTCTATCCCCTCGATCTCCCTCTCTGTGTGTTGCCGCCGCTGCTGGTGGCCTGGGGAGGAGCCCCGTCATCGCCGTCGACATCGCCGCTGATGCGCTGCTTTCTCTCTCCCCTCTCCCCCTGTGCTGTGCCGGGGAGCGCCGCTGCCGCCAGCGCCGCCCCTGCCGCCTCCTCCTCCTTCGCTGTTCGAGCCGCCACCGGGAGGAAGAGGGGGGATGCTGCCGGAGGCCTCGCCGCCGGCTACCATCGCCGGTAGTCCTTAATGAACTCTTTGTCATATTTGCCCAAATATGATGGCGCATTACACATAGCTTCCGTATATATCCTCTGGAAGGAGGTGCCTCTGGCTATTACCTTTGAGCAGGCATAAAATTTTGCATAGATGATGCTGGAATGGGTATCTATCTAAATGAATGAATTGAATGAATAACCTTCCTGGAATGCTCATACAATCATACTAGAATTGTTGCGAAGAGTGAAACATATTTCAGTGTTAACTTCATGACATTAAGCTAATAGAATTCTTAATGTAGGTTGGTAAAGGTTCAAGAGGTGATGTTACTATATTACTAACATTTGTTGTCAATAATCGACAATATCGAGGTTAGTCTCCAGAGCCTACTTTTCCTAATGTCCTGCACAGGCCTAGCACTGACGAGCATGATAAGAGGGAAACTGGAGAATGGTGCTGTTCTGAAGGCTATTTGTGCTGGTTTTCCAGGAAACCACTGAGCCAACTGTCTGTTTAAGTGGTGGTTAGTTATTTAGCCGATCCATAAAGTTTGTTAAGTTTTCAGGGCCTCTTGATAACCTAACTTTGATATTCAAAACAAGCTCCTGAGGCATTTGAAATTTTCTTCCAGATGTAGAAACAAATGAATGTTTGAACAATAATGGTGTTGTTTTGAAGGCTATTTGTGCTGGTTTCCAGGAAACCACTGAGCCAACTGTCTGTTTAAGTGGTGGTTAGTTATTTAGCCGATCCATAAAGTTTGTTAAGTTTTCAGGGCCTCTTGATAACCTAACTTTGATATTCAAAACAAGCTCCTGAGGCATTTGAAATTTTCTTCCAGATGTAGAAACAAATGAATGTATGAACAATAATGGTGGTTGCTGGCAGGACAAGGCTTCCAATATTACTGCATGCAAGGTAACAAGAAAACTATTTTCTAGTAAGATGCCTTGGGCATTTCTTTTGGTTCCTAACAGTCACATTTTCCTTTTCAAGATACATTTTATGGAAGAGTTTGTGAATGTCCAGTTGTACAAGGTGTGCAATTTAAGGGAGATGGTTATAACAATTGTGAAGGCAACTTCGATTCTTCTATTTCTTCTGTGGAAATAGGTTTCAAATTGAAAAAAAAGAAGAATGTGTTATCAAGTGAACAGTGCAAATAGAAACGGAAAAATGATGTCACAACAACATTTGATATAGCAGGTCAAAATTCAAATGTTAACATTTTTTGGGTAAAACTATTGAAAAATTCAATGAATAGCTTTGTCCGTTAAGTTTAATATCTTGTTAGTAAGCATCTGAGGATCCAGTTGAGACGATATCATATTGGTCTTTTGAATAGTTGAGGCTGCTGAAAATCTAAAAGTGTTAAGAGAGCAATGCATCTATGGAGCATGGGGAACTTGCTGCTTAGATGGTACTCAATGAACCATTTAAATGGTCAATTGGTCATGGACCCGGTTGAGAGGATATCGGTAGCCACCAAAAGGATACTCTGGCATATGTTAGATAGACTATGTATCTTGCTTTCTGGATAGATTTAGCTTGCTTGGACTCAGTTATAAGCAGATAGAATTAAAAAAACTAATCATAGATAATGGAAGATGAACATTTCTGTTTTCGATGAATGAAATGGTAGAACAGGGAATGAAATGTTTTACATGGATTTTCTTGTGGTTGAGAACATAAACCATCTCGATCAAAGGACAAAGCAGACATCCTCATAATCATGAGAGAACATATAAATCAGCTAAAAATCTGAGATGCCTTCAACTGAATACCATGGAAAAGACATGATTTTGAACCTATAATTTATCTCACTTTTGAATACAAGCTAAGGCACATATTACTTTCTTTTCCAAGTACATAATAAACTTTGCTTTTCTTACTATTATTTTTTATTTTTTGAAAGTGGATAGTACCACGATGGTATTAAAAGGAAGAATATACAAGTGTAGACAGTATACTCCAAAAAACAACTACAACTCCCGCCTCTATACCAAAGAGGACCAGACTGCAATGTGTGGAAACATCTAATCCCCCAACAAAACAAAAAGAGAGGAAGTACAGGAATCCACACTACAGATTGTGCCCACCCATGTGTAGTGTGGATTGCTTTTCTTATCTGAATCTTATCTTTTGTTTTTTTTTTAACTTTCTTCTGGTTCATATATTTTCCAGCTAGTGGGCTTGGTCGGTGCAGGATAAATGACGGGGGTTGTTGGCAGCATTCTCTAGATGGTCAAACATTCTCCGCTTGACTGCAATGTTTCCCTTCATTACTTTGTCTATGACATGACATGTTGGCCTTGCATCCTTATGTCGGCAAGTAATTTTGACACCCAATTAATGTTTGCTTAAGTTCTCTGTAAAATGTTTATCTGAATATGGAAATTTACAGTTGGATGAAGTTCTGGTGAATGTAAGGGTGTAAGTGGTTAGCTTTCTACATGACTTATGCCCATCCATGTCCAACACTTCGCATGCATGCCCATGGTAGTCATGTCATAGCTTGTTATGTTTGGAGAAGCTATGGGTATTTATCCTGATTTTTGCTGCTTGTAGGAATCTGGGGACAAAAGATGCCAATGTCCCCCTGGATTCAGGGGTGATGGAGCCAAAATTTGCGAAGGTAAGTGTTTTTGCGGTTGAATAAATCAATGTCCACCAGTTACGTGATTTTAGGCAAACACCAGAAAATAAGTGTGCCGACCTCCTATATTTGTAGTGTTGTTGTGGCCAATTCTTGTGCCTATTCTTTATAATTGAACCTTTGACAGTTCTGTCCTCTCAGACATAAATGAATGTGAAGAGAGGAGGGCCTGCCAGTGTCTCAGATAAAGATCTTTATAAACATCATGTCAGACAAATCGGATTGGCATTTTGCTGAGTTTACTAGATATATTTGATTGGTTTATTCTAAGATATTGGCTAACATTTGTTCATCATCCTGCTACCAAAGTTTATCCCTTATTTTCTATTTTCCTCTTCATATCCATGGGTCTGTTTCTTCTGAACCATTGTGATGATACTGGAAGTTTCTTTTGCAAAAAAAATTTCGGCAGTCCCTTCAGTCCTTTGTTAGAATTACATTTTTCATATTCGTCTTACAAGCTTCGATCATTTTTGGTTACCTGTCTGGGCCCTTAGAAGATCATTTTTAAGATGCACAATTTTGAATTGTCTAAAAACAGGGACCTCTGTCTATATTTAAATGCACAATTCTTGCAACCTTTTAGCTTGTAATGAACGATAATGTCTCTTTCAGGTGGAAGAGCAACATTAGGAGGTGGCAAGAGTTGGAGTTTGCTGGCCTGCAGGTGGAGTTGCTTCTGGGAGCCTTGGTTCCCGTCAGAGGTTTTGGTAAGTAATGTATATATATATATATATATATACAACTTATTATGGATGTAAGCATGTAATCATATATAATGAGTGATTTCAGATCATTGGATGCGATCTACCTCACACCCAATATAATAGTTAGGAAGATGGATAAACTAAGAAATTTTCTGTATTTGAAGTTCATAGGTTTCATATTATAATATAATAGAGTGTTAGAGTTTGAAGGTTCATTAATCTATCAGTTTGGGGGTTACACTTGTCCAAAAATAGAATTAAATGTCTGTTCATGAGTATAGACAATTTCAACATGTGGAGAGAGTCCAACTAAATATGTGGGAGCTGACGGAGTTCAAATCAGACTCTTGATTAGGATTTGGCGTGAGCATTTAGGTTTAAGTTTATAGTTCGTTAGTGTAAAATGATCTCTTATTTCTTCTTCGGCTTCATACATGTCTAATAGGATATTTGGTTGTAGTTTTTTACTTCTTTTTTCTCTAAATTAAAAAAAAAGAAGACAGACATAAATACACGTTTGGTAAGCAATTTCTTTTTTAGAGAAGAATTTTTTCCTTATGTAAATCTCTCTAAAAAAAATAAGCCCCCCCCCCCGCGCCCTCCCCATCACCCCACCCTGTAAACCCCTCCCCCACCCCCCTGCGCCCTCCATGCAACCCCCCCACCCGCGCCCTCCCCCCACTCCCCCCCATCCCTATGCCCTCCCCATCCCCCCTGTAAACCCCCCCACCCCAGCATCCCCCCCCCATGGCCCTACGCCCTCCCCATTCCCCCCCCCCCTAAAACCCCCCACCCCCCAGCACCCCCCCATCCCCCCTCGTAAACCCCCACCCACCCCACCCAGCACCCCCCCCATCCCTGTGCCCTCCCCATCTCCCCTGTAAACCCCCCCCCCACCCCAGCACCCCCCCCATGCCCCTGCGCCCTCCCCATCCCCCCCCTAAAACCCGCCCACCCCCTCAGCACCGCCCCCCCAGCCCCTGCGCCCTCCCCATCCCCCCTCGTAAACCCCCCACCCACCCCCACCCAGCACCCCCCCATCCCTGTGCCCTCCCTATCTCCCCCTGTAAACCCCCCCAGCAACCCACCCCCCCCCCCCCCCCCCCCCCCGCAACCCCCCCATCCCCTGCGCCCTCCCAAACACATCTATATAAATTTAAAAATTTTATTATTTTTACCAAACAGATAACGTCACATTCTCATAATTTAAAATTTAAAGTTAAAAGAGAACTCAACATTAATTTTTAGATAGAAATGGGTTTTTTTTTAAATCGCTCCCAAACACCCTATAATAATTATATTTTGCTTGCAGGTCGTTGGAGATCAAGTTAGTAGCGATGTCAATGGTGACAACGACGAGGCTCATCTTGTAAACGATTAGGAGTCTCGTCATTTGACTTTTTCATTTTTAGCTTCTTATAATGCAAATACTTTTGTGACTTGTTGATAATATTTAACAAATATTTGAATTAATGTGAGATGTTTAAATTTTACTTAATTACTTATAGAATTGTGTTATGTTTGAATGGTGATTGTGGTATATTTATTTTTAAGTGAATTGTCATATGAAAAAATATATAGGTGCAAAAATGTATTTTTTTTAAATATTTTTTTTTTTGGTTTAGCAACAGAATAGAGACGCAAAGGGTATACTCTTTGTCACCTGCTGCAAATATCAATTAGCGGTGGAGTTGCAACAGATAGTAACTATCGCTAAAAATATGGTCAATTTTTGTCGCTAATCTGTCGCTAAATTAGAGACGGAATAGCAACAGAAGATTGTCTGCCATTGATATTAGCCATCGCAAAATGGTGACGGGTTGCGGCGACAATGCTAATCTGTTGTTAATTAGCGACGTAGTAGTGACTGAAATTTCTCCGTCACTAATTAGCGTCTAATATATAGCGGCGGGTCAGTTCTGTCTAATTTGTTGTTATTCCATCGTTAAGGAGTCTAGTGACGGATTAGCGACAGAATGAGTCTGTCGCTAAACTGTCTTTTTCTATAGACATCACGAGTTTGATTTATTATCCTTTATTTTTAAGCTCTATTAGTCCAATCTAGTTATAAGTAATTGAATATTTTGAATTTAATAGTAATTTCCTTTCTTGAACTTTAAAAAAATCTTTTCTTTGGCCATTTACATGCTGGATTTTTTTCTTTCAAATTCTTTATCAATCTTTATTTATTTGTTTACCATTTATTCTTTAAATTTTTCTTATTTACTTAGAAATCTTTTAAAAAATGTATCAATCTTATTTATTTTAATTTTTTTAAATTTTAAAAATTTTAAATAATCAGGTTGATACATCAAATGTTTAGATAAAATATAATTTAAAAGTTGTTTTTCCTTTTGCCTTAAACTATTTAAAAACTTTGTAAACTAGATACATAAAATATGAAATTTTGCTACATTTTATAGCAAAGTAAGAGTCCCCTCATATCATGGCCGGCCGAATTAGAAAATTGGACCGAACCACTTTTTTCATGACACGGTATGATATGGGACGTACCGTAGCATACTAATCTAGTTCAGCCTAAAGAATTAAATTTTAATTATAAAAAAATGATGAAGAACAAATGAACAATATACATATTGAACCGTGCCCAAGATCATAAAATCTCTAGTATGGTATGGCGCAAGTATATTGCATGGATACTGATGTTGCAAGAGCATGTGAGGGTTGACCGGAGTCAATCCTAATCGACCCAGTGGCGAAGGCGAGTCGTCCGTCGGTGAGGTTTGCTCAAGCTCCGGCCTGCAAAGATCACCGAGTCACCTCGGTGGGGAGACACTCCGACGCCCAAGTCAGACAAAAGAGAAAAGAGGGAAAAGGGTTTTAGTGCCACGAGTCGCATACCTTGGTGTGGGGCATCTCCTTTGTTTTTATAGGGGTGCCTCCGCTAGGCAGGCTGCTACCTGTTGCCTTAATCTGCATCTTCTCTTTCCTTGTTATGCTGAAGGGTGTTCCAAGGCAGGGGGCACGATCATCGGGTGCCTTCTGGATCACAACTGGCGATTGCCAGCTACGAATGAGGAAGGTCTCGCGGCCCGAGATCCTTGAGGCCTTCCTTATTAAGCTTTCACGGTTAATGGGGGTAAGGCCAGCTGGACCTACCTCGCGTGGCGACTGAGTGATCTTCGGCCTCTCCTGAGCGGCCGAGGACCCCTTCGTCAGTAGCATCGGGTGGTAGAGTCCTGAGGGCGTCGTCGGTGATAGTTGCTAGTGTCATTGGCCCCCCGGGTTCTCGTCGGAGGAGCTACGAGATCCGAGGAGAAGCCCAGCAAGACCGACCTTTTTGTCTTGTTTCCTCGACGATGCCCACTGCACGCGCATACCGTGGCCGATCTCGCATTTCGCCAGCGCCGACTTTGGGTACGTTTTCTGACAGGATGTGCGGAGAATCGTGCGCTTTAATGGATGATTTGAGAGGGAGATCGGCGCGCGATCGCCTCGATCCTTTCGCTAATGATGGCAATCCAAAAGGGCGGCAAGCGTTACTGATCCAGGTGAACGGTTCTCGCCTGTTGGGCTTCTAACGCGTGGCAGCTCCTCGCCCGTTCGACTTCTTCGAATTGCCTTAGATCGTTCGATCGCGCTTGAGCTGCTGCACATATAAATAGGCAGATCGTCGCGGAGAGGGGGTTACCTGCTTCTTTTCCAGAGGGTGCTCTTTGGCGACTGCGGAGCGTTCTTCTGACGTCGCGCCCTTTCCTCGTCGCCCTAGAACGTGTTGTCGGCCCATCCCTGCTTGCTCTCTTTCGAGGTAAGCGATGAGCCTATCGCAGTCTCAGCCCTCTCATGAGGAGTCCTCCTCTAGGACAGATAGCGACGCCCCTTCCACCTACGACCCGAAGTCTGGCACCTTTGTCTATGGCCCAATAGAGGAGGGTTTCCTCTTGAAAGTCCAACCTGGGAGATATGTTCCTCATGCTCCTTCTGCTCATACCTCAGGGGACCGCCGTCAGGCCGACAATGTCGAAGACGCTTGGTGTGAGACGAACTCCGAATCTTTTAAGTGGATTAGGAAACGCTTGAGCGGCCATCTTTCAGCCGACGTCGTGTTTTTCGCCAATAAACATTTTCGGGCCCACTACGTCCAGGAGGGTGGGGTGTGCATATATTCCGAGGCGATTCGCACTGGTTTACGTTTTCCATTCCACACCTTCATCATAGCCTTGCTCTTCGAACTTGGTGCTGCCCCCTCTCAACTAACGCCCAACTCGTGGCAGACGGCCGTTGGATTCCTTGCCCTTTGTGTATCTGTCGGGTGTCCCCGACGCTTCGTCTTTTCTTTTATTATTTTTCTGTAAAGCCATTTGGCGACTGACTTTACTTCTCGACTCAGGCGGGGCGTCAGCTCCTTAAAAGCCTCCCGTCCTCCGTTCATGGATGGAAAAGGGACTTCGTCTTCCTGTATTCTCCTTCCGGTTGGCCCTTCCAGACCGAGTGGTCCGAGGTCAACGTCTGACGTAAGGCGTTCAGGCCCCCCAAGCTTAGCAAAGCCGAGCTCCTGGATTTTTCATACCTACGGAAAGCGGAGAAACCTGACCTGGTCGAACCATCTGACGAGTTGCTCGGGCTGATTGCCGAAGGCTCAGAAGGTCGTCGTCGCCTCGTCTTTTGTATTTTTTCTTTTTTTAAAAAAAAAATTCTCTGATGTTTTCTGATAGTTCGGTTGGCCCTTTTTCCAGTGATGGCCGAGATGACCTCCCCGACGTGCAAGGTAAGGCCTGGCCCTTCGTTGGCCGACCTCGCTCGGGCTCGGAGGGATCAGAAATGCCCTGGGAAGCGCCCTCTGGAAGGGTCTGAGGCTCCTGTTGTCGCCGCAAGGAAGGAGAAGGAGGGCAGCTCGGAGGCCACTGCTTCACAGCTGGCTGTCGAAGAGAGGCCGACGAAGCGCCTCCATCCCTCGACGCCGCCTTCATCAGTAGTGCCGTAGGAGCCAGCTCGGCTTAAAATAGACCTTGACCCAGTCATTTGGGGTCAAACATCAATCCCTGCGGAGCTGAAAGCGGAAGTTCTGGGGAAGTCCCCGAAGAGGCTGGTCAGCGAGTTCTACGCCACGGCTTTGGCGCAGATGTCGATCTTCGACGCCTTCGTGCATCGGGCCGAGGTGAAGCGTGAATCGTCGAACAAGCGTATCACCGAGGCAGAGGCAGCCACCGCATCGAAAAAGTCCCTCAGACAGAAAGACGCTGAGGAGGCGAAGAGGATTGAGGGTGAGCTTAGGGCATCGCTGGAATCCGCGAACAAGGCCCTCAAGGCCGAGAAAGAGGCGCTCCAAGCTGTGAAAGCAGATCTTGCCGACAAGGTTGAGTCGTTCAGGCTATTTCGTGGGAAGACGACCCAACTCGTGCTGGATGAGCGCGATGCGGCGATACAGGAGTATCGCTCCTCCAAGGAGCTCGCCGACGAGATAGCCGGACTATATCAAGAGGGCTACAATGACTGCCTTGCTCGCGTTGCGGAGCTGTTCCCCGACCTCGATCTCTCGGGCATTTACGCAACCAAGGAGGAGGCACCCGCTGCTGTTGTAGACGAGGCCTTGTCTAAAGCAACCAACAAGATTTACGTTGAAGCAGCCGAGAAGGTGGTGGCTGAGGGCCAGTGAGACTGAGGGAAGTTGTAGTCAGTTTGTCTTTTTATCTTTCGTCAAACATTGCACCGAGGTGCTTAACTCTTAATAGATTTAGAATCATTTACGTTTATCGAAACGACCTCGTTATGCGAAAAAGAGTTGACGTGACTACGTACACCTGTAGGGTGCCGAAGCGACCTCGTTCATTCATAAGAGTGCGAGTGCGATCTCGTATAATGCTAGAGTGTCGTAGTGACCTCGTACAAAGAGTGCCGAAGCGACCTCGTATAATGATAGAGTGCCGAAGCGACCTCGTACAATGATAGAGTGCCGAAGCGACCTCGTAAAATGATAGAGTGCCGAAGCGACCTCGTAAAATGATTGAGTGCCGAAGCGACCTCGTAAAATGATAGAGTGCCGAAGCGACCTCGTAAAATGATAGAGTGCCGAAGCGACCTCGTAAAATGATAGAGTGCCAAAGCGACCTCGTAAAATGATAGAGTGCCAAAGCGACCTCGTACAATGATAGAGTGCTGAAGCGACCTCGTTTACTCCACAATGACCTCGTACCACGGTCAAGCGTAATATTTTCTCAAGTGCTTGGCATTCCACGTCCTCGGAAGAGCAGTTCCGCCGAGGTCCTCGAGCCGGTAAGCGCCATGGCCGAGGTTCTCTGTTATGCAGTAGGGTCCCTCCCAGGCGGGCGACAGCTTCCCAATGGCCGACCTAGGGTCTGAAACCGATAGCTTCCTTAAGACCAAGCTGTCGGCATTGAAGCTTCTCTCCTTGACGTTCCTGTCAAAGCTCCTTTTTATCCTCCTCTGGTATGCCTCCATTCTTGCCGACGCATTTCCTCGCTTTTCTTCGATCAAGTCTAGCTCGGCGCGAAGAGAAGATTCGTTCAACTCCTGACTAAAGCCGAGGACTCTCCCCGAGGGGGCGAGCATTTCTACCGGTGTAACGGCCTCTACTCCGAAAGCGAGGGCGTATGGAGATTCTTGCGTTGCTTCTCACGGCGTTGTTCGGTACGCCCACAAGACGTGGAGGAGCTCGTCCGCCCACCGACCCTTGTGGTCCTCCAACCTTTTCTTCAGACCGTCTAAGATCGTCCGATTTGTAACCTCGGCAAGCCCATTGGACTGTGGGTGTGAGACCGAGGAGAATCGGTGATCCACCACCAAGGTCGAGCAGTTTCTGCGAAAGCGGGCGTTATCGAACTGTCGGCCATTGTCGGTGACGATTATTATGGGGACGCCGAACCTGCATATAACATTCTTCCAAATGAAACCCCATGCGCTGGTGTCAGTAATTTTTGCCAGCGGCTCGGCCTTTACCCACTTCGTGAAATAGTCCACCGCCACTATGATGAATTTCCTTTGGCCGGCCGCCGACGGGAAAGGACCGAGGATGTCCATACCCCATTGCGCGAAAGGCCACGGCGAAACTAGCGGCGTGAGCTCGGCTGGGGGTCGTCGGTCGAACCTGCCGAAAAGTTGACATTGATGGCACTTTTGAACATACCTCTCAGCATCTTTTAACATGGTGGGCCACCAATAGCCTTGTCGCGTGATCCTCCTGACGAGAGATCGGGCACCTGCATGGCTTCCGCACGTTCCTTCATGTACTTCGCTGATGATTTCCTCGCTAAGACCAGGGGAAATGCACCGGAGATGCGGGTAGCTGAACCCTTTTCTATACAGATCCTCACCGACGAGGAAGAATCTAGCTGCTCGCCTCTTCGTCTTGTCGGCTTCAATACTGTCGTCGGGAAGTAGGCCGCTTTTGATGAACTCAATCAAGGGGGTCATCCAAGTTGTTGGGATGCTGGCGCACATTATTTCCTTGGCCGACGTGGATGGTTCACTGAGCTCTTCGATCAGCATAGCTGATCGCCCCTCTGCCGATGACAACGCGAATTTGGATAACGCGTCGGCCTGAGAGTTTTCTGCTCGCAGGATCTTAAGCAGCTCGGCTGAATCGAATCCCGCGAGCAGCCTGTTGACCTCGGCCGCATACGATGCTAGCTTTGCCTCTTTTGCTTCGAACTTGCACGCCACCTGGCTTACGACCAGTTGAGAGTCGCTGAAAACGGAGACCCTTCTCACTCCGAGGGATTTTCCCCTTTTTAGCCCTGACATTACAGCCTCGTACTCGGCCACGTTATTAGAAGCTTCGAAGCCGAAACGAACTGCATACCTTAAGATCAGCCCGTCGGGGGAGTGGAGGACCACTCCTGCGCCGCTTCCTCGGGAATTTGATGCTCCGTCGACGAAAACTTTCCAGCGATCGTTGTCCTCTTCTTCCTCCTCGGGCCCTCTCGCCGTTCCTTCGGAGATGAAGTCCGCCAGAGCCTGCGCCTTTATCGCTACCCGAGGTTTGAAAGTGATGTCGAACTCTCCGAGCTCTACGGCCCACTTCGCCAACCTTACCGAGACCTCGAGTCGGGTGAGGACTTGCTTGATGGGGACGACGGTGAGAACGACGACTTTGTGTGCCTGAAAATATGGGTGTAGCCTTCTTTCTGCCATTACGAGAGCATATGCAACCCTTTCGAGGTCGGTGTAACGTTGCTCGGCTCCGCGCAGTGCCTTGCTGGTGTAGTACACCGGAAGGTGGTTGCGGTTCTCTTCCTGTGTGAGCACTGAGCTAACGGAATGTGCTGTTGCCGATAGGTACAATAATAGATGTTCCCCGACTACCGGCTTACTCAATGTTGGAACATGCGCCAGGTATGTCTTGAGATCGTCGAAAGCTTCCTGGCACTCCTTGGTCCACTCGAAGCGCCCTCTCCTCAGCACTTCGAAGAAGGGTTTACACCTTTCCGCCGACCTGGACATAAATCTGCTTAGAGCAGTGATCCTACCATTGAGCCACTGAACCTCCTTAACCGTTCTCGGCGGCGTCATGTCCACGATGGCCTGTATCTTGTCGGGGTTAACGTCAATTCCTCTGTTGGAGATGAGGTAGCCAAGGAATTTGCCTACGCGCACTCCGAAGATGCACTTCTCGGGGTTGAGCTTCATCCCAAATCGCTTTAGCACCTCGAACGCCTCGGCCAGGTCTCGGATGTGATCCTTGGCGCGTCGGCTTTTCACCAGCATGTCGTCGATGTATATTTCCATTGTCTTCCCGATTTGTTCCTCGAACATTGTATTGACGAGCCGTTGGTATGTTGCACTTGCATTTTTTAACCCAAATGGCATTCGAGTGAAGCAGTATAGACCTTTCTCTATGATGAACGACGTCTTTTCCTCGTCGTCAGGCGCCATTCTGATTTGATGGTATCCCGAGTATGCGTCGAGGAAGCTAAGAAGCTCGTGCCCTGCTGTGGAGTCAATGAGCTGATCGATGCGAGGCAGCGGGTAGCTATCCTTGGGGCAGGCTTTGTTCAGGTCGGTGAAGTCCACGCACATTCTCCACTTCCCATTAGCCTTGCGTACGAGGACGACGTTGGCGACCCATTCGGGGTAGAATGTGTCTCTGACGGTCCCTGCTCGCAGGTATTTCGCCATGTTGTCGTCAACCGCCTTTTGTCGGTCCGCTGACAACGGCCTCTTCTTTTGACGGACTGGCCTCGCCTCGGCGCTCACGTTCAGATGGTGCTGAATTATATTGGGGTCGATGCCGGTGAGGTCGTCGTCCGACCAGGCGAAGACGTCGACATTCTTCCCGAGGAAGTTGACGATTGCCTCGTCCAACTCCCCAAGCTCACAGCCGACCACCAGCTTCCCGCCGACGACCTCTATAAGCTTGGTTTGCTCAGCCGGTTCGTGCCTTGCAACATTTTCATCAGAAGAAGGTAAATACACAGTAACTGCTGGCGCTTTTGCTTTTATTGAATTAACATAACATCTCCTGGCCTCGGTCTGGTTTCCCAGGACCTCGCCAATCCCTCTAGGGCTCGGGAACTTTAGTTTCTGGTGATAGGTTGAGGGGACCCCTCCCAATTTTTCCAAGAGGCCTCGACCGAAGATAGCGTTGTATGCCAACTTCACTTTTACCACAAGGAAGTCGGCCTCAACGGTTACTTGCCAAGGTCGGGTGCCTATAGTGACTTTTAGTTTTATTGACCCCTCGGCGTTGACGGGCGCCCCGCTAAAACCGAAAAGGGGGGTCGCGATCGCTTTGAGGTCGGTGCTTAGGTTGGTCATTTTTATAAAACAGTCATAGAACAAGACATCGGGGGCCGCCCCATTATCTATAAGGATGCGATGTACATCATACCCATTGACGTCGGCATGAATTACCAACGCGTCGTCATGAGGAAGACTAACTCCGACCACATCTGCGTCGGAGAAGGTGATGACGTCTCCTTTGAGACACGGCTTGCTCGTCATACCACCCGCGGCTGCCGCGTAGGCTTTTCGCTTTCTCCCACTATCACCGCCACTCGTTGGGCCTCCTGACAGGACCAGGACGGCTCCTTTGCCCCTGTGCGTCTCTCGATCGTCCTCGGGAGTGCGCTCCTTTGTGCGGCCGTCGACGATGTCTTTGCCGATAAGTCCCCTCTTCAACATCTCGGCGATCTCCATCTTTAAGCTTCTGCACTGGTCAGTGAGATGGCCATACCCTCTATGATACTCACAATATAGGTCGGCTCCTTTGCCTGTCGGCGGCCTCGTCATGGGCTCGGGACGCTGAATTCTGGCAGCTTCTTGATAATGGGAAGGATCTCGGAGGGCAACCTCCCGAAGCGGGGCAGGTCCCTGACGCGCCGGTATTCGTCGGGGCGATGATCTGTCTCTGCGCGACGGTTCGTCTCTCGCCGATCTGCATCCCGCCGCTTCTTACCGCGCATCTCCTCTCTTTTTGGCTTCTTTGAACTATGCTCCGAGCTCCCAGCCCCCTGCTCGGGTGACCGACCGAGCCGCCCCGCAGCGCCGAGCGTCGACTCTAGCCGTACATACTTTTGCATTCTAGAAAGCAGGTCGGAGAGGCTCACCTGGGGTTTCTTAGCGATGGATGCAATGAACGGAGCTTTTAAGCACACCCTCGGCAGAATGTTGACCGCCGTCCTCAGGTCTAAATCCACTACTTTCATCACTTCTAGCTGGAACCTTTTCGCAAAATCTCGAAACATCTCTTCCTCCTTCTACGAGACGAGCCAAAGGTCGTCGGTGCACAGTGAGTGCTGCACCGTGTTGTAGAAGTGGTCTAGGAACTGTTGTGCTAGATCGGCAAAACCAGCTACTGATCGGGAGGGGAGCGACTTCAACCATTGCAGTGCTGCATCATCCAGGGTTGACATAAAAGCACGACATTTTAATGCATCATTGATAGTTACCATTTCTACTTGTCCCTGGAAGTGGTCGAGGTGATGGACAGGGTTCGTTGTTCCATTATAGCGCCTGAACTTTGGTAGTTGCAACTTGTTTGGTACGGGTGCCGACGTGATCTCTTCGACGAAGGGAGAGGTAGCCAAGAGTGTCGCCACCGAGGGGGCGCGTGTACCTCGCTGTAGCGCCTCAATCTTCCTGTTCATTTCCTACAGATCGTCTTTCCATCGAGGGTCAACAAGTCGAACATTCGCCAGTGCGGGGGTGGACTCGGCCGAAAAGTGATCGGCGACGATGTCGGTTTTTGCAGTAGGCTCCGCTTGGATAGCTGGGATCGTCGGTGGCGAGGCTTCGACCTGCAGGGGTCCTTGCGCTACCACGACCGATGGGGGACGCTGATCACCGGCGCGGCTGGCTGACACAGCAGGTTGTGCATACCTGGGGTCAGTGTTCTCCTGCCGAACATCCGTCGGCTGGGTTGCTGGCTGAACCATAGCTTCACGGTGCTCCGAGGGTGCCTGTCGATCTTGCTCCATTCTCAACAACACTTGTTGGAGGTTCGCAAGCATCTGCTCCACTCGATCCAGGCGCAATGATGTATTCGAGCCTTGCTCCCCTGCTCCTGAATTATTGCCCGCCACCTCTTCTACTACGGTGGTGGGGAGCATCTCATCGCCAGACGAACGAGCGATCGCCTTTGCCTTGGGTGCCATGAGACGTGACTTTTTGCTCGAAGGAAGTTTCCCACAGACGGTGCCAAATGATGCTGTAAGAACATGTGAGGGTTGACCGGAGTCAATCCTAATCGACCCAGAGGCGAAGGTGAGTCGTCCGTCGGCGAGGTTTGCTCAAGCTCCGGCCTGTAAAGACCATCGAGTCACCTCGGTGGGGAGACACTCTGACGCCCAAGTCAAACAAAAGAGAAAAGAGGGAAGAGGGTTTTAGTGCCACGAGTCGCATACCTTGGTGTGGGGCGTCTCCTTTGTTTTTATAGGGGTGCCTCCGCTAGGCAGGCTGCTACCTGTTGCCTTAATCTGCATCTTCTCTTTCCTTGTTATGCTGAAGGGTGTTCCAAGGTAGGGGGCACGATCATCGGGTGCCTTCTGGATCACAACTGGCGATTGCCAGCTACGAATGAGGAAGGTCTCGCGGCCCGAGATCCTTGAGGCCTTCCTTATTAAGCTTTCACGGTTAATGGGGGTAAGGCCAGCTGGACCTACCTCGCGTGGCGACTGAGTGATCTTCGGCCTCTCCTGAGCGGCCGAGGACCCCTTCGTCGGCAGCACCGGATGGTAGAGTCCTAAGGGCGTCGTCGGTGACAGTTGCCAGTGTCAAATACTATACGATACACCCAACCATGTCTTATATAATGTCCATTCAACTCCTATCTCCATTAACTATAAATTGTTTATGTTGTCACTCGATGATTTCAACATAAGAAATGTAATTGTCCCCCCTAAGCACTACCCACTCAAGAAACGCGGGTAATAAGTGTGTAAGGCCCTCGAATTTCCGTCGCATTATTTGTATTTGTGTGTGTATATTGTGCTTGTGTATGTATATGCATATTTACGTACGCATTAATTAGTACAATTACGTATGCATGTGTTTATACTAGATGTAAATAATGCATGTATTGAATGGTGATAGTATGAATACACTACCATATGCATATTGCATGTATATATGCATGGCATGCATAGTTTTCTGCATGTTTTAGACTTCTGCCTGAAGGCCATATTGGTGTCAATAGCAGGACGTCGATGAGGTGTCAGCGTCCACCCATGGACGCCAACACTAATCCCAGCGTCTAACGATGTGGACGCCAACATCTCTGGCCTGCATGCGTTGCAGAGCCAGAAATTCCGGAAACAAGGTAGCTCACCCATTGGGGAGCTATCCCCAACGGCTCTGAGAGCCATCTTGTCACCCTGTGAGTGGGAGAGAAGCCTCTCCCATATATCCAAACCCGAATCTGCTCCCCAACCCTTCTCTTTGCCTCTTTACAAGAGAGAAAGAAGAAGAAGACCCCAGTTCGGAGCTGTGCAAGGACTGGTTTTTGAAGGCTCCAAACCGGCGATCCAAGGCTCCATCCGGCGTTCTACTGCAACTGGAGGCTAGAGGGAACCAAGGAGGAGGCTTCCCCACCACCGGCTCAGCACCTGCATCGACCAAGAACCCAGAGTAAAGCGTTTCCAAAGGCTTCTTGGGACAGCCCAAGGAGAGCTTCACCGAGCCCTAGATCCCTTGGTGCATTTTCCTAAAGGCAAGTACCCCATTCATAACGTCCCCGTATGTGTCTAGGTTGGTTTTACTATTTTTGTACATTTTCCCTCGTGTCCTAGACCCTCAGATTCACCCTATCTTGAGAGCTCGGGTCTGTGTTCTGCACAGACCTGCATTGACGGCAAAGTCCCTGGTCGCTAAGATCATGCTTAGCGTCCATCGACTATGACGTTGACCTTGAATCAGCGGCCAGAGACCGCCGCCAAGTTCATCTGGACAGAACAACAACTGTTCTGCCCTCCTATACGATTATTTTCGATATGTTTCACGATGAGGATATACTGTAAATCATTTATATGTATGTATAATGTTGAGGTGATGAATGTGGTGTGTGGATGGATGAGTGTGCATGGTGGTGAATGATAGAAGTTATTTTGTTCCATGAAATTACAAGCATGATTAGTTGTTAATCTTGTCAATCTACTGTTGCATGATTTAGGACTAGCCTGTATGCCCAAGTTTGTGAGGATCATGCATGTATGGATCAGCCCTATTCTGAAATTTGAGATTTTGCCATGCTTGTGTAAATTATTGAAAGTATTGTTTGGGGAAATAGGAATTTTGCATAAGTTATGATAAATCCTTGGTAAACCGGCATCGCCCCATAAATTGAGGAATAAATTTGTAGCTCTATACATGTAGGGTTCAGACAGTAGCTTGCTAAAATTGTGACTTGTGTATAATTCCATATCGACTTGAATTACGAATGGCATGAAAAATAGATGTTTGATTTTCTGTAAATTCATTTTAACTTAGAAAAATCTGAAAAATTGCATGAAGGGTCCTAAACCCGAAATTAGTTTGTGATTAAAATTTCAGGTCATTTGGACCAGAGCACGATGCCTTATGAAATTTTCCATGAAAAATGTGAAATTGATGCATGTCATTGTAAAATGAGTTGATTCTTGTTTAATCCAACTTGATTAGTGGAATTACCTGCTTGTTAATGTCTGAAATCTGTAGTGTCATGTTAGGAAAACAGAGGCATGTGCATGTGAGTGAGAAAGTGAATGAAGTGAGAGTGACATGTGTCAAACCATGTGTAAAATCGGTAAAAATGTGTAAATGTGTAACTGTGCCAAATGTGACACTGCTTCCGTAGAGGGCAGTGGAACCGTATCAGGGAAAAGTCCCCCTGAGAAAGTTCAATGTGTAAGTGACCCTAAGGGCATTAGGGGAAATCCTGGAGGTGGACAAGTACCACTGGTTAGGGTGGAGACTTGTTCTCCCGGTCTGCGCAGTCCAAGAGTCGCCATTGTATTGCCTAGATGGCGTCTATGTGATGTGATGTGTTTGTGTCCTTCTTTGGTGGTTTGGACTATGTGTCACGGCACCTAAATTGTGAATGTGTAAATGTGTATGTGTTCATGTGTTAATGTGTAAGTGAACAATGTGTAATGTGTATGTGTAAAGTGCAATTTAAGTGAATTGGAAATTGTGTAAAGAAAATGTGAGACCAAAATGTGAGGTATGATATTGTAATCCATGTTGTGACAAATCTGAAACCATGTTAAATCAGTAGCTTCATTATGTTAGGATCATGTTTATATGTGTAAATTGCCTAGAATCCATGCTAGGGACAATTAACAAGTATGTGCACAAAATTTCATGTTTGGTTGTTCACATGTTGTACTTTAAATAATGTTGTAGCTCTCATGTGTAGGTTATGGTTACTAAAGCATGTGAAAACCAGCAAGCTTAAGCATGTGAAAATGGTTATGTATATGTATAAGAACATGTAGATTCCATGCTAGTTGTGTTCCCTCTCATGTGCGCGCGGAATTCATGTTAATGGCTTTCATGTTTTGGTTAAAATGCAAGTAGAATTTCATGAGTAGGAATGATTAGAGAGCATGTGTTAGGAAATTTATTTGTTAAGGAAATCTGAAAGCATGTATCATGTGTTTACTGATAGAACTATCATGATAGATTGTGTATTTCAAGGTTTAAGCATGCTACATGTTGAGTCTTTTGCAATTGTGTGTGTAGAGCCTACTATGACATGTACGTGTATGGTATGAGTGGTGTTACTTGCTGAGTCTTTTAGACTCACTACTTGCTTCGGCGTACAGGTGTAGTTGGTGACGTGGCACCGTTGGAGGAGACGGTGGAGACGGACTCCGAGCGCGGAGATTAGACTGTTGGAGCAGTTGTACCCTTTTGTGTTTTCATAGTATGTAAAAGTGACATTGTACTAGAACTATCATGAGAAAATTGTATAAGTGTGGACATCTATGTATTTAATTTTCAGCAATTTAAATCATGTGAACTTCTAAGTTCTTTAATGTTATTGCAATTTCATGTATGTTAAATGTGGATGATGAATGAATGAAGACAGTAGTTCTTTTTACTTCCGCTACTCTGTTCGTATATTCGCGTGTATCTCAGCTGTTCGTATCGTTTGGGTAAATGTCCCACTGTGATGACGCTTGCTATACCGACGTGGGTTGGTATAACCGTACCGGTATAATGAGGGCCGTCACAGAGATTGGTATCAGAGAACCGGTTGAGATTGCACATGAATATATCTAAGTCATCATCTTCATTGCATGCTAAGTATGTCCACATGTGTAGAAAACACTAATAAGAAGTGAAAAATAGATAAGAAAATGGTTAGAAAACTTAGTAACCTAGCTCTAATAGTGGCTGAAATTTTATTATAGGCGTGGGGGAGCACCGGCCCATGAGGACGAGCCGCGATGTGACGAGCGGGCGGAGCAGCAGGCCCCGGCACTGCCAGGTCCTGTACTTCCCCCACCGCCGCCTGTGGACTATGGAGTATTCATGCAAGGTCTGGTGCAAGCCATGTAGACGCAGGCTCATACCCAGGCAGCACTCCAGGCACAGTTGGAGGCCCAGGTAGAACAATGAAACAACTAGTAGTTTGCTATTTAAATTGCATGATATTGTGTTTATTGTATATTGCTTGATGTGTGATGTAGCAGGCTCAAGGACCAGCTCAGGACCATGGTGGACCTTCTACCATGGAGAGATTCAAGAGGATGACCCCACCCTCTTTTAAGGGGGAGAGTGATCCATTAATGGCAGAAAGCTGGATGAGGGAGACAGAGAAAATCTTCCGAGCCATCAGGTGCCCTGATGAGGATAAGGTGACATTAGCCACCTACATGCTACAGGTAGGCTTTTAATTTTGTATGTTTGTATGTTCTGCTTAAGTTAGAATTTGTTAGTTGGTGCTTATGAAGGTGTATTGCAGGAGAGAGCGGATGTATGGTGGTCCTCCCTACTACGTACACGCTTTGAGGACGGAGCAGTAGGCGTGGCGTGGGACGCGTTCGTGAGGCTCTTTCGAGCCAAGTTCGTCCCAGAGCATATCCAGGACAAGATGGAGCAGGAATTTCTCTCCCTGACGCAAGGCTCCATGACTGTGCTGGAATACGAGGCAAGGTTTTCTGAACTTTCTAAGTATGCACCGCATATCGTAGAGGATGAGCGCAGGAAGACGAAGAAATTCGTGATGGGACTCAAGCCATCACTGCGGACGAGACTCGTGGCGTTTGACCACCGCACGTTGGACGAGGCCCTCAGCGCTGCCTGCAGGCAGGAGGGAGAGATGGAGCAATATCTGGAGAAAAGAAGGCTTCGCAGAAGAGGCCAGCAGCGACATTCCAGCGGCAAGACAAGAAGAAGATGGTGTATCAGACACCGCAACGAACCGTGACAGTCAGCAGCTCTCAGGTACCTTCTGTACGTTCCCCTGGTGTGAAGAAAGAGTGTCCCCATTGCGGGAAGACACACGGTGGTTCCGAGTGTTGGTTGGTAGCGGGTAGATGCTTGAAGTGCGGGAGCAGCGACCACAAGATCAAAGATTGCCCAAGACTTCAACAAGGAGCTCAGCGTGGAGCGCCAGCCCCAGCAGTAGCGGCAGCCGCGCCAGCTACAGGAAGACCAGGAAGGCCTCGAGCCCCAGCTCGGTGTTTGCTTTAGCTCGTGAGGACGCCGAGCAGGCGGAGCATGTCACCGAAGGTACGGTTTTGCTTTTAGGTGTGCACGCTCGGGTTTTGTTTGATACGGGTGCTACTCACTCGTTCATTTCCGAGCGGTTCGCTAGGCAGTTAGCCCTAGAGTCAGGCGTAGAGTCTGAGGAGTTAGAGGTCCCTTTGTCTGTGCACACCCTGCGGGTACGGTATCGACTAGGAAGTGCATTCCGTCGTTACCTGTGTGCATTGAGGATAGAATCCTAGATGGGTGTTTCTTCTTGCTAAAGATGAAGGACTATGATGCTATTCTTGGTCTGGATTGGCTAGAGGAGCACTATGCGTTAGTGGATTGTCGTCGGAAGAGGATCGTTTTCCGCATTCCTGGTGAGGATGAGTTCTCTCACCCCTTGCCAAGGAACTGGGCGGGAAAGATGGTCATCTCTGCCATGAAGGCGATGCGCATGGTAAACAAGGGTTGTGACGCTTTTCTTGCCAGCGTGGTGTTAGTGCCAGAGGCTGATGAGTCACTTACTCTTGCGGAGATTGAGGTAGTGCAGGATTTTCCAGATGTCTTTCCTGATGACTTGTCTGGATTGCCACCGGATAGAGAGATAGAGTTTACCATAGAGTTGCTTCCGGGCACCTCTCCTATCTCGAAGGCTCCATATCGGATGGCACCTGCGGAGTTAGCCGAGTTGAGGAGGCAGTTGCAAGAGTTGCTTGATAAGGGATTTATTCGCCCTAGTGTTTCCCCTTGGGGCGCACCTGTATTGTTCGTCAAGAAGAAAGACGGGTCACTTAGGTTGTGCATTGACTACAGAAAGCTGAACCAAGTGACTGTGAAGAACAGGTATCCCTTACCTCGTATTGATGACTTGTTTGACCAGTTGCGAGATGCATCAGTCTTTTCTAAGATTGACTTGCGATCTGGTTATCATCAGTTGAGGATTCGGAGTGAGGATGTGTCCAAGACGGCATTTAGAACCCGTTATGGACATTATGAGTTCTTGGTCCTTCCTTTCGGATTGACCAATGCCCCTGCAGCGTTCATGGATCTCATGAACCGGGTGTTTAGGCCTTACTTAGATAGCTTTGTTGTAGTGTTTATTGACGATGTGTTGGTCTACTCTCCGGATGAGGCCACGCACCGTCAGCATCTGAGGTTAGTGTTAGAGGTTCTTCGTGAGCACAAGCTGTATGCAAAATTCAGCAAGTGCGATTTTTGGTTGCGCGAGGTTCATTTCCTCGGGCATGTTATCTCCGGCGCTGGTGTTGCAGTTGATCCAGCGAAGGTCCAGGCAGTTATGGATTGGGAGGTTCCCAAGACCCCTTCAGAGATTCGTAGTTTTATTGGGTTAGCTGGTTACTATCGGCGATTCATTGAGGGTTTCTCATCCATCATCGCCCCCTTGACAAAGCTGACCAGGAAGGGTGAGAAGTTCGTATAGTCTGAGGCATGTGAGCGTAGCTTCCAGCTATTGAAGACTAAGCTTACTTCTGCTCCGGTATTGGTATTGCCTAGTGGTCTAGAGGGCTTTGCCATTTATACGGATGCGTCTCAGATTGGTTTGGGCTGTGTGCTAATGCAGCAAGAAAGGGTAGTGGCTTATGCTTCTCGTCAATTAAAGGAGCATGAGAAGAACTATCCGACTCATGACTTGGAGCTCGCAGCAGTGGTTCATGCACTAAAGATCTGGAGGCACTATCTTTATGGTGTCAGATTTGAGGTGTTTACCGACCACAAGAGGTTGAAGTATCTTTTCTCCCAAAAGAATTAAACCTGAGGCAGAGGAGATGGATTGAGTTCTTGAAGGATTATGACTTCGACCTTCAGTATCACCCTGGGAAGGCGAATGTCGTAGCGGATGCTCTTAGTAGAAAGAGGTCTTCGCTCCAGCAGGATTGGAAGATGTTGGAGGATGCGGCGTACTCTATGACCGAGTTAGAGCCATCGCTGTGTCAGGCTTTTGTAGCTCAGCTATCCCTTAGATCCTCGGTTTTGGATGAGGTGATCGAGCGACAGGGAGCCGACCCTAGACTCTTAGAGTTAGTGGGTAAGGCGGGCATCGCTCGTGATGAGGACGGTGTGATTAGATTTCAGCACCGTGTTTGTGTCCCTGATTTAGTAGATGTCCGTGAGCATGTGTTAGCGGAGGCTCATAGATCGCGATTCTCTATTCATCCGGGTAACACTAAGATGTATCAAGACCTGAAGAGATCATTTTGGTGGTCCGGCATGAAGAAGGATGTTGCGGATTATGTGTCTAGATGTCTAGTATGTCAGCAAGTGAAGGCCGAGCGACAGCGACCATCCGGCCTTATGCAGAGGATGGATATCCCAGTGTGGAAGTGGGAAGCTGTCACTATGGACTTCGTTTCTGGTTTGCCTCGATCTAGAAGGGGCAATGACTCGATTTGGGTAGTTGTAGATAGATTCTCGAAGACTGCTGATTTCTTGCCTATGAAGAAGAAGCAGTCAGTAGAGAGTTTAGCTAGATTGTATGTTAGTAGTGTCATTAGATTGCATGGTGTGCCGAAGTCGATCATTTCGGATCGAGATCCGAGATTTACTTCGAGGCTGTGGAAGGGTCTTCAGGATGCTTTAGGTTCGGAGCTGAAGCTCAGTTCGGCGTTTCATCCCCAGACCGATGGACAGTCCGAGAGGACTATCCAGACGCTCGAGGATATGTTGAGAGCGTGTGTTCTGGATTGGAAGGATGATTGGGAGCGTCATTTACCTCTTGTGGAGTTCGCATACAACAACAGCTTTCATGCGAGTATTGGTATGGCTCCATTCGAGGCGTTGTATGGTAGGCCCTGCAGATCTCCGTTGTGTTGGGAGGAGACTGGTGATAGGCAGTTGATCGGACCGGAGTTAGTTCAGGAAACTTCGGATAAGATCCAGCTTATCAGGAAGAGGCTTGTTGCGGCACAGGATAGGCAGAAGAGTTATGCCGACAATAGGAGAAAGGATTTGGAGTTCGAGGTTGGCGATCATGTCTTCTTGAAGATATCGCCTACTCGAGGTGTTGTCAGATTTGGCAGGCATAGTAAGTTGAGCCCTAGGTTCATTGCCCATATGAGATTCTCAGACGTTTGGGCAGCGTGGCATATGAGCTAGCATTACCCCCAGCTTTGGCTAGCGTTCACCCTGTATTCCACGTATCTATGCTCAGGAAGTATGTCCGAGATCCGTCTCATGTGATTAGTCATGAGCCAGTGGAGATCCAGCCAGATTTTCGTATGTCGAGCAACCAGTAGCTATTCTTGACCGGAAGGTTCAGCATCTCCGGAACAAGAGTATTGCGTCGGTGAAGGTCCTATGGCGGAACTTCTCACGAGAGGAGGCTACGTGGGAGCTTGAGGATGCGATGAAGAAGAAGTATCCCCTTTTGTTTGAGTAGTGTCGTTCTAACTTCGAGGACGAAGTTTCTTTAAGGGGGAGAGGGTGTAAGGCCCTCGAATTTCCGTCGCATTATTTGTATTTGTGTGTGTATATTGTGCTTGTGTATGTATATACATATTTACATACGCATTAATTAGTACAATTACGTGTGCATGTGTTTATACTAGATGTAAATAATGCATGTACTGAATGGTGATAGTATGAATACACTACCATATGCATATTGCATGTATATATGCATGGCATACATAGTTTTCTGCATGTTTTAGACTTCTGCCCGAAGGCCATATTGGCATCAATAGCAGGACGTCGATGAGGTGTCAACGTCCACCCACGGATGCCAACACTAATCCCATCGTCTAACGATGTGGACGCCAACATCTCTGGCCTGCATGCGTTGCAGAGCCAGAAATTCCGGAAACAAGGTAGCTCACCCATTGGGGAGCTGTCCCCAATGGCTCTGAGAGCCATCTTGTCACCCTGTGAGTGGGAGAGAAGCCTCTCCCATATATCCAAACCCGAATCTGCTCCCCGACCCTTCTCTTTGCCTCTTTACAAGAGAGAAAGAAGAAGAAGACCCCAGTTTGGAGCTGTGCAAGGACTGGTTTTTGAAGGCTCCAAACCGGCAATCCAAGGCTCCATCCGGCGTTCTACTGCAACTGGAGGCTAGAGGGAACCAAGGAGGAGGCTTCCCCACCACCGGCTCAGCACCTGCATCGACCAAGAACCCAGAGTAAAGCGTTTCCAAAGGCTTCTTGGGACAGCCCAAGGAGAGCTTCACCGAGCCCTAGATCCCTTGGTGCATTTTCCTAAAGGCAAGTACCCCATTCATAACGTCCCCGTATGTGTCTAGTTGGTTTTACTATTTTTGTACATTTTCCCTCGTGTCCTAGACCCTCAGATTCACCCTATCTTGAGAGCTCGGGTCTGTGTTCTGCACAGACCTGCATTGACGGCAAAGTCCCTGGTCGCTAAGATCATGCTTAGCGTCCATCGACTATGACGTTGACCTTGAATCAGCGGCCAGAGACCGCCGCCAAGTTCATCTAGACAGAACAGCAACCTGTTCTGCCCTCCTATACGATTATTTTCGATATGTTTCACGATGAGGATATACTGTAAATCATTTATATGTATGTATAATGTTGAGGTGATGAATGTGGTGTGTGGATGGATGAGTGTGCATGGTGGTGAATGATAGAAGTTATTTTGTTCCATGAAATTACAAGCATGATTAGTTGTTAATCTTGTCAATCTACTGTTGCATGATTTAGGACTAGCCTGTATGCCCAAGTTTGTGAGGATCATGCATGTATGGATCAGCCCTATTCTGAAATTTGAGATTTTGCCATGCTTGTGTAAATTATTGAAAGTATTGTTTGGGGAAATAGGAATTTTGCATAAGTTATGATAAATCCTTGGTAAATCCGGCATCGCCCCATAAATTGAGGAATAAATTTTGTAGCTCTATACATGTAAGGTTCAGACAGTAGCTTGCTAAAATTGTGACTTGTGTATAATTCCATATTGACTTGAATTACGAATGGCATGAAAAATAGATGTTTGATTTTCTGTAAATTCATTTTAACTTAGAAAAATCTGAAAAATTGCATGAAGGGTCCTAAACCCGAAATTAGTTTGTGATTAAAATTTCAGGTCATTTGGACCAGAGCACGATGCCTTATGAAATTTTCCATGAAAAATTGAAATTGATGCATGTCTTTGTAAAATGAGTTGATTCTTGTTTAATCCAACTTGATTAGTGGAATTACCTGCTTGTTAATGTCTGAAATCTGTAGTGTCATGTTAGGAAAACAGAGGCATGTGCATGTGAGTGAGAAAGTGAATGAAGTGAGAGTGACATGTGTCAAACCATGTGTAAAATCGGTAAAAATGTGTAAATGTGTAACTGTGCCAAATGTGACACTGCTTCCGTAGAGGGCAGTGGAACTGTATCAGGGAAAAGTCCCCCTAAGAAAGTTCAATGTGTAAGTGACCCTAAGGGCATTAGGGGGAAATCCTGGAGGTGGACAAGTACCACTGGTTACGGTGGAGACTTGTTCTCCCGGTCTGCGCAGTCCAAGAGTCGCCATTGTATTGCCTAGATGGCGTCTATGTGATGTGATGTGTTTGTGTCCTTCTTTGGTGATTTGGACTATGTGTCACGGCACCTAAATTGTGAATGTGTAAATGTGTATGTGTTCATGTGTTAATGTGTAAGTGAACAATGTGTAATGTGTATGTGTAAAGTGCAATTTAAGTGAATTGGAAATTGTGTAAAGAAAAATGTGAGACCAAAATGTGAGGGTATGATATTGTAATCCATGTTGTGACAAATCTGAAACCATGTTAAATCAGTAGCTTCATTATGTTAGGATCATGTTTATATGTGTAAATTGCCTAGGATCCATGCTAGGGACAATTAACAAGTATGTGCACAAAATTTCATGTTTGGTTGTTCACATGTTGTACTTTAAATAATGTTGTAGCTCTCATGTGTAGGTTATGGTTACTAAAGCATGTGAAAACCAGCAAGCTTAAGCATGTGAAAATGGTTATGTATATGTATAAGAACATGTAAATTCCATGCTAGTTGTGTTCCCTCTCATGTGCGTGCGGAATTCATGTTAATGGCTTTCATGTATTGGTTAAAATGCAAGTAGAATTTCATGAGTAGGAATGATTAGAGAGCATGTGTTAGGAAATTTATTTCGTTAAGGAAATCTGAAAGCATATATCATGTGTTTACTGATAGAACTATCATGATAGATTGTGTATTTCAAGGTTTAAGCATGCTACATGTTGAGTCTTTTAGACTCACTACTTGCTTCGGCGTACAGGTGTAGTTGGTGACGTGGCACCGTTGGAGGAGACGGTGGAGACGGACTCCGAGCGCGGAGATTAGACTATTGGAGCAGTTGTACCCTTTTGTGTTTTCATAGTATGTAAAAGTGACATTGTACTAGAACTATCATGAGAAAATTGTATAAGTGTGGACATCTATGTATTTAATTTTCAGCAATTTAAATCATGCGATCTTCTAAGTTCTTTAATGTTATTGCAATTTCATGTATGTTAAATGTGGATGATGAATGAATGAAGACAGTAGTTCTTTTTACTTCTGCTACTCTGTTCGTATATTCGCGTGTATCTCAGCTGTTCGTATCGTTTGGGTAAATGTCCCACTGTGATGACGCTTGCTATACCGACGTGGGTTGGTATAACCGTACCGGTATAATGAGGGCCGTCACAAAGTGCCTCTCTCTAGACATATATAATTTGTGTCTTTTGTTAGCTTATGATTATTAATTTCTAGTGAGAATGACTTATTGCTCAATTGATCAAATCCTATTCCTCCATGTCACTCCCACTTTATATTATGTGATGGAGGGTGATAGTGATTTGGAATAATGCAATTATAATTAGTGGTGACCGATAATAATTGATTGCTGACATTCCACATTTAGTAAAAGATAGGCAACCTCTAACAATTGACAGCCGTAGTAATTTTCAACTTGAGAAAGTCACACCACTCCTCCATTGCGAAATTGGCTCAAATTGTTTGATATGGAATCCCAGACTATTAAATACTTTATAGCACTTATTTGTCTCATGTAAGATCTGCTCGTTACCCTCATGCATGTCACTCTTATTTAGTAAGAGTGACAAGTAAATTCTACAAGTATTTATGATGTGGAACTCCCACTCCGGGACCAATTCTACATCGGATGGATAACTTTACTACCCATCCAAACAAGTAATAAGTATTTCTCTTATCAATCAAAGTCCAATATTTGTCAATTGACTATTATGTGACGGCAAATAACATTATTTATCGACAAAAAACTATTATTAATTTGTCAACTAATGATCATTATGTAGTGATTCCGGATACTTATACTTGAAAAGACTCTATAACTAGATTCACCTCCCACGAACAGATCGAAGTCTCCCAAAAGATATCACACACACATGTCCAACAAGAATATAATAGACAATCACATACATGATAAAATACATGATCTTAGACACTTTCATAGAATTACATGGTTCCACTACATTATTATATATCCAAAGCAAAAGGTATAGAAACCTGAGACATACTCTAAGGTGTACAACAAGAGCAAAAATTTACTTAAATACTAGTGGTAGAAGTTCGCTCTCGAGAACTACACTCGTTGCTAAACACCTGAAAGGAGATTATAAAGGTACGAGCCTCACAAGTCACCAACTCAGCAGGAAAACCCTCAAAACAACACAGGAATCCAACATGTAACCACAAAGAACAAGTGTAACTCATAACCACGTTAGCTAGATAGAACATAACAATTTAAAGAAAATACAAGAACATAGGAATTATCATAATTATCAAGAATTAACATAGAAATGCAATTATTATAAAAGGATACACAATTAAAGATTGCAAAGTAGCTGCAGTTACTAATGAAATATTATAAATAACAATCATTACACTGATTACATGACTAGCCAAAAGTAAACCATCTTTAATCACATTATCCAGACATTGTGTAACCCTAACCATAAGTTCATTGGGATAAAACAAAACATAATCTATTATGACTCAAATAACCAACCAGCATGGCGTACGGACCTACCATTACCACTATAGAAAGCCCGAGTCGAAAAGTACAATGCTACCATTTGGACCACAGTATCTGGGTAGCTAGTTCAAGACCTACTTCGGACAAGAAACCACAAGAAAGTTCTCCCAATCTTATAGCCACGGACAAAAGATCCAATTGCAGCTCCACAACAACACTACGTAAGTCAAAGAACTGTGAGGACCAACCAACACCACCTACAACGACACACATTGTAGACCCATGCCTGACACACCTCTACAGGTTCCGGGGCCTGCAGAGTGAGACAAGTGGAAATACGAGACTAGCTGGAGACCAGTACGTCTATTGATGTCTGTCCCCCAACCATGAACGTACTACAAGTGACCAAACTGAAAGACCACTACACCACAAGTTGATGCCCCACTGCCGTCTTTCCCTCGGCTAGACAGGCTACTCGACAAACGAGTGAGTGTTAAGGAAGACGACACAGACCTCAACGGTACTCACAGTAGTGAGACAAACCCCGGACACACACATGCTTAGCTCATAGAGAACCTATGGTACCCTACTAGAGATACATTTCGAATAAGTACCGGACCTCCGAACTCGGCACGATAATTCACAGCTAATTACTTGATGTTCAAGGATGCGATGGACAACCAAGAGGGGAGGGGTGAATTGGTAATCGCCCAATAAAAAATTCTTTTACACATAATAGATTAGACTAAATTAATCAAACCTATTATGTGATATGTACAATGGAATAAAACAAGTATATAGATGAAACCAACTATCCTAGCGTGTATAGAACGGAGGTAGAAATGATGGATCAAACCACACATGCATGTAGGATTTATAGTGGTTCAGCAAACACACCCACGTATGTGCCTACGTCCACTACCCCACACCCCTGTGAGGATTTCCACTAACTTGTTTCCAGGTACAAGCGTAACCCCCCCCCATTCCCACACACACGGTTGTTTCCGGGGACTACACAAACCTCACCTCATTTCTCGGGGACAAGAAAACCCAACGTGTATGCGTGCATGCACTACACACTCACAAACTGAGCACACACACAGTATGATCAGGGTTCTAGAAAGAACAATAAAGCATGGACAGGAGAGACAACAATCTAAATAGTAAGGTGTAGAGTTCTCATGTTCCAAAAATTCGGCCTTTATGGTTGTCTTTGATTGACGATGACTCAGGTGAAGAACTAGCCGATGTAGAACTCTTCAGAATGGAGTCTTGCAAGTAACAGCACTAGATCCACACCTTTCTGATGGAGAAACACTTCTCAGGTATGTCTGGAAGGCTTCTGGATGATGAAGACTCATTCTTCAGGCTTCTACAAGTTCAGAGCATCTGTTGGCTCTTCCTAGGGCTTCACGATCCTCCTTGTACTCTAGGGTATGAAGCAACCTTCTTGGAGGCATGTTCTCTTCTTCCAAAACATGGGAATATGTTGTATTTATAATCCCAAAGAGTCCCTGCATGTTTGTAAAGAGTTGGATCTTCATAGGACTATGTTTAGGAAAGTCCGTATGGAGAAACACTAGAATCGGTGGACCGAATTCATCGGATTGGTCATCCAATTTCAACTTTGCTTCGACTGACAAATCGACTGGTGCTTCAACTGATGAATCGATTGACCGATTTCTTAAAGTCGGTCGTCTGACTTTCTGACTGTCCCACTGCCAACCTGTGCTGGCTAGGTCAATCGACCGAAGTTCCAAAATCGGTTGTCTGACTTTTTACTTGGTCATCAATCGATTGTCCATCGATGGCCCTTGTTCTACAATTGATTGGGCATCGATTGGCTTTGTCCTACAATCGATTGGCTTTTCATTGTCGGTCGACCGAGTTCCACATTTCGGTCGTCGATCTCCTGATCTGTCTTCTTGATAATCAGTCGATCGATTTCACCAGGTCGGTTGTGTTGAGCAACTACCCCTAAGAAATTTAGAGATTTTCTTAATCTTTATAAACAATGTTTTTTCTATGAAAAATCTTTAAATATATATTTTTCAAAGTAGATATACCACAAAATTCTATAAAGATAAAATTCATGAACACTCAAAAATTTCTAAGGCCACAGACTACTTCTATAGCCTACTGAATTCGACTGATGCCTTCAACTGTAAAATCCGACTCCTTCAGAAACTCAGTCAAAAGTCTTGAAAATTTTCTAAGTCCACAACTTTGCATAACATACGACTCATATAGCCGAATGTTTCCTTACTCTGTATTCGACTGATGACTCTGACTGGTACAGTCGAATGCTTCATAAATCATTAGCACTCCATTCAACTGCTACCTTCAGCTCATACAGCCGAATGTTTTCTTACACTTGATTCGACTGATATCTTCGACTGCCACAGCCGAATACCTTATAAATCGATGCATAGTATTTGACTGTTGTAGTCGAATTACCTTGTCTTCTCAGAAGCCGAATCACTTGATCTTCTCTCTACTAAAGTCGAATCATTCCTATTTCTTCAATCAAATTATCTGTTCTTATGCATTCGACTTCACTGTCAGTTTTGTGCTTGTACTTTTTACCTCACTGTCAGTTCTGTCTTGAAATATAAAAGTCTATCAAATCTATTTTCATTCTTAAATATCCTAGACATAACTTCTTTGTAAGACGTTTGTTGTATCTTACTGAAACCTCAGAATATTATTATATTCCTCTGACAGAACATGACATATTATATTTAAAATATTCATCCTATGCAAAAACTTTTTCTAAAATGCTTCTTTTCTAAGCTCTATAAGTCTTGATGTCCTTGCTTCAGTTTATTAGACTCATAAGACACAAAGCATTTATGAATATCTCAGGCGCATGGCATCTGACTGTCTCACCTACCACTGACAGACCCATGCTTCACCTTTTCAGCATAATCTGTCTGTCTGCTTTTCTTTTCTGAAAGGTTTGAGGGATACTAGGTTCCATACTTTCTTTTGTACTAAAACTGACCCACCTATCACAAAGGTATGGAGATACGTTTCTCTTTGTCTTGTCCTTGTAACAGGTATTAATTGGAGCATATGTTTAGCATGTCTTTCTCTCAGACCAGCTCTACAAGAGCTTATCTTCTAGCTGTGGACAACTGCTCCTCTTCTGAAGACCTTAGGAAGATGCAAGTTTCAAGATCTCCTGGACAAAGTCTTCAAGATCCAAAGGATCCCAGAAACTCTCCTCAAATGGCTAAATTGCAAATAGTCACCAAGCTCCAACGGCTATCTTCTTCAAACGGCTATATTTTGAAGATTATAAAAGAAGCTCAATAGAGAGACTACTATATATATACACACCAGATACACAGAAGTGCATACAAGCCAATTCTCCTGAAAAGCTTCATTCGAATCATTCAAAGCTCTCTCTCAAGCCTTCCTGCTAGCAACAGTTGGAGAGCTCCACTTCAGAAAATTTTCTTCTGAAGTTTTGTGTTGGGTGGAAATTGTAATTGTCATATTTTCTTCAAGTCCACCCTTGTTGCTTCAGATAGGACTTAGTTTCATTTCTTGATCTTTTAATCCTACTGAAGTCAGTGTGTGTTTGTGCTCAGATTTGAGGCAAACACACAAGTGTTTTAACTCTTCTTCCTTTGTAATCTCTGCAGAAGGTAGTTCTGCATTGCCCCTCCTGTGAAGGGAAGGCCTTGTGAAAGGCAGTCTTTGTACCCCTGTTTAGGGAAGACTTGCTTGGGAGCAAGTGGGTTTGTAATTCCTCTCAAGGGTGAGAGAAGGCCAATTTGTTGGCAGTTAGTGGAAATCTCAAGTGGTTGACTTGAGGACTGGATGTAGGACTTCCATGTGGGAAGGGCCGAACCAGGATAAAATCCTTGTGCATTTCTTTGTGTGATTGTTTCCGCCTAGCTTACACTTGAATCACACACATCACACTAAGTACTAACATATCCATTTAGTGTTGTGTTTTTCAGAAGAAATTTTTAAAGATAAAAAGTCCTATTCACCCCCCTCTAGGACTGTTTGTTTGCCATTTTGATCCAACAAGTGGTATCAGAGCTTGGTCTTCTCAGAAGAATCTATGAGATTTGAGAAGAAATGGCATCCGAAGCTCACAACTATGAAGGCCAATCTATCACAAGGCCACCATTCTTTGATGGTGAAGATTACCAATACTGGAAGATGCGAATGGAGTGCTTCATCAGAGGTACTGACTTCGACTTATGGCAAGTAATAGAGCAAGGTGACTGTCAAATCATTGGTGAAGCTTCTTCCTCTGGTCTTTCCATTGCAGACAAAAGAAATATGTCTTTAAATTACAAGGTAAAAAATTATCTTTGTTGTACTTTGTCTAAAAGAGAATTTAACAGACTTTCAACATGTAAAATAGCTAAAGAAATGTGGGATAAACTTCAAGTAACCTATGAAGGTACAGATAGGGTTAAACAAATAAGATTAGATATACTTGTATCCCAATATGAACAATTCAAAATACTTCCTAATGAAAATATAACTCAAATGTATAACAATTTTCAAACATAATTGTCGGACTAAGTTCCTTGGGAAAAGTCCTAACTAATGAAGAAACAGTTAGAAAAATTCTAAGATCTCTAACAAATGTATGGACCCCTAAAGTTACAGCCATAGAGGAGGCCCATGACTTAACACAATTATCTATTGATAAATTAATAGGATCCCTTATGGCTGATGAAATTAATATGGAAAGATTCTCTGAAAATTCTTCGAAAAGAAAATGTCAAATGCTTTGAAGATTGTAGATTCCTCCTCATCTGAAGATTCCAAAGAAAAATCAGATGACAGTGATGATGAGGCAATGCTCTCAAGAAAGCTACAGAGAATTCTGGCAATGAAAAAGAAGTTTGGGTCGAAGAGGTTCTTTAAGAAAGAAAAGAAGAAAGAACCTACTTGCTATGAGTGCAATCAGCCAGGACACTACAAGTCTGAATGTCCCAAGCTTAAGAAGAAGGATCAAGCTGAAAAATCAGATATGAAGAAAGGCAAAGAAAAGAAGTTCAAAAAATTCAAAAAGAAGGCTATGGCAGTAACATGGGACAATGAAGAAGAAACCAGTTCAGAATCAGAAGAAGAAGAAAAGACAAATCTAGCCCTCATGGCAGGACTAGAATAGGTAACTTCAGAAACCTCATTCACTTCCTGTTCTGAATCTGATTCTGATAGTCTTGAAGATGCTTTTAATGAACTTTATGAAAAATATAAGACAGTAGTAAAACAAATAAAAATAGTTAAACTAAATCTATTGAACCAAGAAAACGCTAACACCTTTCTTAAAAATGAAACAGAAAGATTAAACAAAAGTTTAAGTGAAATAAAAAGAACTAATGAATTACTGTGCGAAGACTTAAAAAATAAAAATAGCAAAATCTTGAAAATTGAATCAAATCTTAAGAAATTTAAAGATGAAGAAAAATTGCAAGAAGAAAATAATTATCTAAAAGTCACTATTGAGAAAATTTCCAACTGCAAAACCTCATTATTTGTTAGAATCAAAGGAGCTAGGTCTGGAAAGAAGAAGTATGGATTAGGATATACACCTCCACCAAACGAAGAAGAAATTATTCGACCTCAAGTATATCCAACTCCTAAGTTTGTAGCAGAAAAAGAAATCAAAAATCCTAAAAAGGTAAACCAGCATGTTTACAAACAAAAATAGAAATTCAGCAATAATACACATAAGAGAAATACTTTTTATCTGTGTTGTACTCATTGTAACCAATTAGGACACACTGTTAGCACATGTACCACTAGGCACTTGAGATGGATTCCTAAAACTAACCATCAAGGACCCATGAAAATTTGGGTACCAAAAGTTACAGTTTAGCTTTGTTTGCTGGGTCGGCTGAGGGCATCCAAATGGTATCTAGATAGTGGATGCTCAAGGCACATGACAGGAGATAGAAAGCTATTTACAACATTTAGAAGTGAAGTTGGTCAAGTAACTTATGGTGACAATGGAAAAGGAAAAGTTCTGGGATGTGGAACAGTTGGTACTAAGGAAAAGAATCTGATTGAAGATGTTATGTATGTAGAAGGACTAAAGCATAACTTAATTAGCATTAGTCAGCTATGTGACAAAGGGCATACAGTGAATTTTCAGAATGATAAGTGTATCATCCAGAAAGATAACAAGATAGTTTTTGAAGCTCAAAGGATAAAGAATCTGTACACTCTACAGTTAGCAGAATTAAGAGAAGTAAATTTGTGTCTTGCAACAACCAAAAGTGAAGAGTCTGAGTTGTGGCACAGAAGGCTAGGTCATGCAAGCACCTTAGTGATCAAGAAATTAATAAAGCATGATCTGGTTGAAGGTCTTCCTAGAATGAAAATCAAGAAATATGGAGTATGCTCAGCTTGTGCAAAAGGAAAACATACCAAGACTTCATTTCAGTCCAAGACAATTGTTACAACTTCCGAGCCTTTGGAATTAATTCACATGGATCTGTTTGGACCTATGAGGACAGTTAGTCTTGGAGGAAAAATCTATGGCTATGTATTAGTAGATGACTACTCAAGGTACACTTGGGTATCCTTTCTAGAAGCAAAATCTGAAGCATTTCAAGCATTTCTGAAATTCAGTAAGATAGTTCAGAAAAATCAAAAATTTTAGATTACAAGCATTAGATCTGATCATGGAGGTGAATTCAAGAATGAAGAATTCATGGAATTCTGTGAAGAAAATGGAATTGAACACAATTTTTCAGCACCTAGAACACCTCAACAAAATGGAGTAGCAGAAAGAAAGAATAGGACACTACTGGATATGGCCAGAACAATGCTGAATGAGTATAATTTACCAAAATATTTCTGGGTAGAGGCAGTTAATATAGCCTGCTACATTATCAACAGATGCATGATCAGACCTATTCTAAAGAAGACTCCTTATGAACTATACAAAGAAAAAAGGCCCAACATCAGTCATCTCAGAACTTTTGGCTGTAAGTGTTTTATTTTAAATAATGGTAAGGACAATTTAGGAAAATTAGATGCTAAGAGTGATGAAGGTTTTCTGTTAGGATATATTTCAAAACCTAGAGGTTATAAAGTGTTCAATAGAAGGACATTAACCATAGAACAATCTGTGCATATACTATTTGATGAAACTAACCCTTCTATCAAAAGGATAGAAGAAGAATAAGAATGTGTTGATGATCTTTGCAGGGATTTAGAAAAGACCTCTCTTGAAGAAGAAGGTAAAGATGAAGAAATAGAAGATCCCCCATTAGAAGATCTTCAACAACTAGAAGAACCACAAGAAGGGCTACCTAGAAACGTAAGGTATCATCGAGATCATCCAAGAGAAAATATTATAGGTGATCCTCAAGATAGAGTAAGAACAAGAGGTATGCAAATTCCTCGTGACTTTTTTGCTTTAGTTTCTCAAATAGATCCTAAGACAATCAATGATGCTCTGGGAGATGAATCTTGGATCCTTGCTATGCAAGAGGAACTTAATCAGTTCCAACGCAGTGAGGTTTGGACTCTTGTACCTAGACCTACTGACCATCTAGTTATTGAAACCAGATGGGTTTTCAGAAACAAGATGGATGAATCATGGGTGATTACTAGAAACAAGGCCACACTTGTTGCTCAAGGATATTCCCAAGAGGAAGGCATAGACTTTGATGAAACCTATGCTCCAGTAGCTAGATTAGAGGCAATTAGAATTTTATTGGCATATGCTTGTTCTCTTAATATTAATTTATTTTAGATGGATGTTAAAAGTACTTTTCTGAATGGTTTTATTAAAGAGGAAGTGTATGTTGAGCAACCACCTGGTTTTGAAGATACTAAGTATCCCAATCATGTTTTCCGTTTAAAGAAAGCATTGTATGGTCTGAAACAAGCTCCAAGAGCTAGGTATGAAAGATAAAGTGTTTATCTTATATCACATGATTTTGTAAGAGGTAAAGTAGATAGCACTTTATTTATAAAGAAATTTTCAGATGGAATCTTAATTGTACAAATTTATGTTGATGGCATTATCTTTAGTTCTACTAATGAATCACTCTGCAAATTCTTTGAAAATTTAATGCAAAGTGAATTTGAAATGAGCATGATGGGTGAACTTAATTATTTTCTTAGATTGCAAATCAAGCAGACTAAGGAAGGAACTCACATTTGTCAAACCAAATATATTTCAGATTTACTTTCTAAGTATGGTTTTGACAAGTGTAAACCTTTAGAAACACCCATGAGCTCAGACATTAAGTTAGATAGTGATCCTCTTGGTAAAAAGGTAGATCAAAAGCTCTACAGAAGAATGATAGGATCACTGCTCTATCTCACTGCCAGTAGACCAGATATAATGTTCAGTGTTTGTCTATGTGCATGATTCCAAGCTGATCCAAAAGAATCACATGTTCATGCAGTTAAAAGAATTTTTAGATATCTTATAAATACCAGTAATTTAGGTCTATGGTATCCCAGATGCTCAGATTTCAAGTTAATTGGTTATAGTGATGCTGACTATGCTGGATGCAAATTAGATAGAAAAAGTACCAGTGGCACTTGTCAAATTCTTGCAGGGTGCTTAATATCTTGGTCTTCCAGGAAGCAAAACTCTGTAGCTTTATCTACCACAGAAGCTGAATACATTGTAGCTGGAAGTTACTGTACTCAAATCTTATGGATCAAGCATCAATTGGAAGACTATGGTCATCAGCTCCAAGAAATTTCAATGCTTTGTGACAACACAAGTGCAATAAATTTGACCAAGAATCCAATCCAGCACTCAAGAACAAAGCATATTGAGGTTAGACATCACTTCATCAGGGACCATGTAAGTAATGGAAATATTTCACTTGAATTTGTTTCTACAGAAAATCAACTTGCAGATATTTTTACAAAACCTCTTCCTGAGGATAGATTCACATCTATTAGAAGAGAAATAGGTATGTGCAACCCTGATTAAAATTACCAAATCAAAATTTTGCTTGAATTGTATGCCAAAATACTGTTGTATGAATTGTCTGTGAAAAATCATCCTGAAAAATTTCTAAGTCTCAGACATTCGACTCATGCATTCGACCCATGCATTCGACTCATGTATTATTGTTACATTCGATTGATGAAGTAACAATGCATTCGACTGATGCAGTCGAATACATAATTCGACTCTCTAAGAAGTCATGAAAAGGCGCTTAATATTTAAAATTATGTAACTGACACCTCATTAAGACGCGTCCCTTCATGTCTTAACGGTCAAATCACTTAACTCCGACTGTTCATCCTGAAATCTAGGGCCAGTTACTTTTCTCTTTCCATATAAGCAAATCCCTTCTCCCTTTCGAAGACACCCTTTCGAAATCTATCCTCTTCTGCTCATCGCGCCTTCACTGTTCTCCGGCGAAGGACTCTCAGGAACCATCAAGAACCTCATCTCTCCGGAAGAAAGGTAGGTTCTTTCATCTCTCCTATGTATTTCTCTCTCTCCTTTGATGATTCCCTGAGCCTTTTCTGTTCCTATCTTCTAGATGGCTTCATCTAGGGTTCTAGAGTTTGTCCACTTGACCCCTGATCAACTCCAACTCCTGGCCAAGATACCAATCTGTCCTGGAAAGGCTGTTGAGTTTTCCCATCTGAGTGGAAACCTTTCTTGGGTAGAAGAGACCCTGAATGCTATGGGATGGACCAAGCTCTGTCAGATTTCCGAGCCCTTTGTAGCAAATGCAATTAGATCATTCTATGCCTCACTACAAGTTTCATCCGGAAATACTGTGGTAGGATATGTCAAAAGTACAAAGATCACCATTTCAGAAGAGTTGTTGGTTGAGATGTTGGATTGTCCAAGTTCTGGACACAGGCTTAGTGAGTTCATTCCCTTATAAAAGTAAAAATTGGGGATTATTGGCAGTCTGGGGACTATCAGTAAAAGGGGACTCCAAGTGAATGAGTTGTCTGCTGAAAAGAGACTAATCCACTCAGTGATCACCAACATTGTGACTCCTAGAGCAGGAACTCACTCCTCTATTACTGCAAGAGATGGAAATCTTTTATTTTGGGCAGTTCAGAGGCACCAAGTAAATTTGTCATCAGTAATATTAGAGAAGGTGATTGCTTCCAAAGACCTGCAGGAATCCCTTCCCTATGGATCTCTGCTTACTCTCATTTTCAAAAGATTCTCAGTAGATCTATCTGGAGAGTTGTTGGTAGGAACCAAAGAGAAAATTGGCATTTTCACATTAAGAAGAAGTCACTATTCCTTAGTTGGCAAGAAGCAAAATTTGTGGTTCAAGGACTCTGTGCCAGAGTGTGAGCATGAAATCTTTCCTGATGAACCTCTTGTTTCTCTACTCACACATGAAGTTCCAGCATCAGAAGAAAGATTAGAAGCCCCTATAGTTCAAATCAGATCTGAAGCCTCAGTTCAGATCCCTGAGTAAGAAGGTCAGTTCAATGTTTTCTCCTCCCTTCCAGTGCAAGATGCTCCTGAAGACACTATCAGTGAAGTTCTAAGAGACCTTCGAGGCAAAGGAGTAGCATCTGAAGATGTTCCAGCTTTCACCCCCTTGGAGCAGACCTTTGAAGAGAGAGAGCCTCACTTCTCTCCTTCTCAGTTTGAGACCCAGCCAAAGTCTCAGGGGGAGAGCAGCAATAGTCTTAATACACTTTTGGATTTAGTAAGAAGTCAGCATGAGAACCTTTCTGTTCTCCAAATGCAAGTAGAATTGATTGATGTCAAGTTTGACAGCTTGTCTGATGAGGTCAAGCAAATGAAAGATCTATTGCTTCAGTTAGTGTGCCAACATGGCACTTCTAGGCCATCAGGGCCGGCTTCCTCACAGCAGCAAGAAGAAGAAATCCCTGCTCAAGAACAAGAACAACAAGTAGATCCTCAAGGGCCTACACCTGAAGATCCAGTTATTGAGCAACCAGTTGAAATTGAAAAAGAATCTAAGAGTCAGGCTGAGCAGCAGCCTTTGATGGATGAATCTCGGCAGAAAGATGAGCAGCCTGCTAAGCAGCAACAAGTTCAAGACCGAGAAGCCCAGTTAGCAGTAGTAGCTTACAGTCTCAAGATGTGCAGAAGCAAGAGCCAGTACTTGAGAAGCAGCCAGAAGAAGTGGCAGCAACTGTAGAAGGATCCAGGCATGAAGGTCTAAAATCCCAGAAGGAATCTAAGGCCAAGAGAACCAGTCCTCTCAGAACCTCCAAACCTTCAAAAGGAAAGTAAGGAGAAGACTAGTAAAAAAGGGTAACCCTGTCTTCCCTCTTCCTCCTTCTAGGCCTAATCCTCCACCGGCTCCACCTGTTAACCCTCATCTTGAGCCCACTCCAGTTGCACCTCAAAACTCTGCACCCTCAACATCAACTCCTGCACAGCCTTCACACTCCACTTCTCTGGATCCTCCTCCTGCAGCTATTCCCATAGATCCATTTTATCACAATGTCCAGTTCTCTATCTATCCTATGAAACATCAAGCCAAAACTCTTAAGGAGATCACTCTAAATCTCTCCACTCAACCCCCACACTACTTTTCTTCTCTTCCCACTACTTCAATAACTGACTCCAAGAAAACCCTTCTTCATCTAGTTGAGATACTTCCTAGTATCCAGCTTTTAGCTTCTAGTGGACCTAAATTAGGAGACAAACCCTCCTTATTACTTCCACCTTTTTGGTATGCTTTTGTTTATCACTCTAAACAAAACATGAACTTGTTCAGAGAATATCTTTCCATTAGAGCATTTCTTGAAGTCCATGGGATGCCAGGGTTCACTTTTGAACATTGGCTTCCTATTTTGCTGAAAACCTCACAACTTTCCATTCTAGATCTTCAGCTTATTTCTCAGAAGAGTCACTGCCTCACACCTAAAGAATTTGTTGATCTCTATCCAGCAGAGGCAGCCAGATTTCAAGAAACCCAATCCAGAAACCATTTCTTGACTGTTGAGCACCATCTTTCTCTAAGGTTCCATGCACTGTTTGCAACCCATCTCAAGGCATCTCAGGCCAAGTACACAGAAATGAGGACTTTCAATTTTGAAAGATTCAAATTAGGTTTGCCTAATGTATCCAAGGGGCAATATGAAAATCTGTTAAGAGGTCAAAGGGAAATTGTCCCTTCTATGACAGTGGCATTGCCCTCCGGACTCCATCCTCCCCTTATAGGCGCAGTCTCCTACAGAGGAACCTTTGCTGAAGCTGTATTCGATAGATTCATCAGAATTGCCACTAGATTCAGAATCAAGTACAAGTCCAAGTTGAGTTTCCAAAGGTTTATATTTCTTCAACTGTCCAAGAACTCTCATCACCTTCTTGACATTCAATTAAGCTTTGCTGAATCTGAGAGATTCACTCCTGAGCAATGGGCAGCAGCTTATCCCTCCTACAACTCTCAGTGTCAAAAGATGAAACTCTCCCCTGATGAATTTCACTCTAAGAGTCTCATGGATTTGAAAAAGGACATAGGTCATAGATGGGCACAGAGATATCTTATTTACTATTAAGCCAAAGATGCAGCTGTGTCAAATGGTCTTTACTGGAATATCACTCTCCATGACTTTCTCCATCTAGCTGCAACTAAAGAGTTTCTTCCCCTCAAGCTAAGACTAGACAGTGACAGATATTATAATAAAGTTGGATGGTACCGAAGGCGCCACGTCAAATCCGTTAAGAAATTACCCTCCACCAATCCAACTTACAATGTTGATTCTAGCTTGTTTGAAGATCTGGGAGCTCATCCAACCCTTCTTAGCTATGATCCCTCAATCCCTGTATCTACCCCGTTCAGTTAGGTCCTGAACTTTGTATTTTTTTATATATGAAATCTCTCTCTTCCTACCTTTGCATTATCTTGTGTTTTGCTATCCTTTATGTTAATGCCACAAAGGGGGAGAAAAGGCATAGTAAAAGCTCATTGGAGAAAAGGTATAGAAGAAGTTTATTTGCTAGCCTATTTAAAGATTTTTGTCATTAATAAAAAGGGGAAGAATTGTTGAGCAACTACCCCTAAGAAATTTAGAGATTTTCTTAATCTTTATAAACAATGTTTTTGCTATGACAAATCTTTAAATATATATTTTTCAAAGTAGATATACCACAAAATTCTATACAGATAAAATTCATGAACACTCAAAAATTTCTAAGGCCACAGACTACTTCTATAGCCTACTGAATTCGAGTGATGCCTTCGACTGCAAAATCCGACTCCTTCAGAAACTCAGTCAAAAGTCTTGAAAATTTTCTAAGTCCACAACTTTGCATAACATATGACTCATACAGCCGAATGTTTCCTTACTCTGTATTCGACTGATGACTCCGACTGGTACAGTCGAATGCTTCATAAATCCTTAGCACTCCATTCGACTGCTACCTTCAGCTCATACAGCCGAATGTTTTCTTACACTTGATTCGACTGATATCTTCGACTGCCACAGCCGAATACCTTATAAATCGATACATAGTATTCAACTGCAGTAGTCGAATTACCTTGTCTTCTCAGAAGCCGAATCACTTGATCTTTTCTCTACTGAAGTCGAATCATTCCTATTTCTTCAATCGAATTATCTGTTCTTATGCATTCGACTTCACTGTCAGTTTTATGCTTGTACTTTTTACCTCACTGTCAGTTCTGTCTTGAAATATAAAAGTCTATCAAATCTATTTTGATTCTTAAGTATCCTAGACATAACTTCTTTGTAAGATGCTTGTTGTAACTTACTGAAACCTCAGAATATTATTATATTCCTCTGACAGAACATGACATATTGTATTTAAAATATTCATCCTGTGCAAAAACTTTTTCTAAAATGCTTCTTTTCTGAGCTCTATAAGTCTTGATGTCCTTGCTTCAGTTTATTAGACTCATAAGACACAAAGCATTTATGAATATCTCAGGCGCATGGCATCTGACTGTCTCACCTACCACTGACAGACCCATGCTTCACCTTTTCAGCATAATCTGTCTGTCTGCTTTTCTTTTCTGAAAGGTTTGAGGGATACTAGGTTCCATACTTTCTTTTGTACTAAAACTGACCCACCTACCACAAAGGTATGGAGATACGTTTCTCTTTATCTTGTCCTTGTAATAGGTATTAATTGGAGCATATGTTTAGCATGTCTTTCTCTTAAACCAGCTCTACAAGAGCTTATCTTCTAGCTGTGGACATCTACTCCTCTTCTGAAGACCTTGGGAAGATGCAAGTTTCAAGATCTTCTGGACAAAGTCTTCAAGATCCAAAAGATCCCAGAAACTCTCCTCAAACAGCTAAATTGCAAACAATCACCAAGCTCCAACGGCTATCTTCTTCAAACGGCTATATTTTGAAGATTATAAAAGAAGCTCAATAGAGAGACTACTATATATATACACACCAGATACACAGAAGTGCATACAAGCCAATTCTCCTGAAAAGCTTCATTCGAATCATTCAAAGCTCTCTCTCAAGCCTTCCTGCTAGCAACAGTTGGAGAGCTCCACTTCAGAAAATTTTCTTCTGAAGTTTTGTGTTGGGTGGAAATTGTAATTGTCATATTTTCTTCAAGTCCACCCTTGTTGCTTCAGATAGGACTTAGTTTCATTTCTTGATCTTTTAATCCTACTGAAGTCAGTGTGTGTTTGTGCTCAGATTTGAGGCAAACACACAATAGTTTTAATTCTTCTTCCTTTGTAATCTCTTCAGAAGGTAGTTTTGCATTGCCCCTCCTGTGAAGGGAAGGCCTTGTGAAAGGTAGTCTTTGTACCCCTGTTTAGGGAAGACTTGCTTGGGAGCAAGTAAGTTTGTAATTCCTCTCAAGGGTGAGAGAAGGCCAATTTGTTGGCAGTTAGTGGAAATCTCAAGTGGTTGACTTGAGGACTGGATGTAGGACTTCCATGTGGGAAGGTCCGAACCAGGATAAAATCCTTGTGCATTTCTTTGTGTGATTGTTTCCGCCTAGCTTACACTTGAATCACACACATCACACTAAGTACTAACATATCCATTTAGTGTTGTGTTTTTCAGAAGAAAATTTTAAAGATAAAAAGTCCTATTCACCCCCCTCTAGGACTGTTTGTTTGCCATGTCGATCCAACAGGTTGTCCAACTGTCAGTTTTGCAGTTCTTCTTCCAGTCTTGTCTTTCTGTTTTGTCCAAGTCTTGGGATTTGTATTGACCACTTCAAATGCAACTTTTTGACAAAAATACTACACACTTAACACACAAATTCGACCCTCAAATTGAATAAACATAAATCAATTGCTTAGGTTATCAACATGAATTACACTCAGTGTTTTGTGATTTTTTCAACATGAGTTAAACTTAGTGCTTTTGTGATCATCAAAATCTACAAAGTACAACAATCTCCCCCTTTTTTATGATGACAAAACACTTGTAAAACAATTGTAGATTTTTCACACAAAACACAACATAGGTGCAAATTCTTTTTGTTTTTGTTTTAGACTGGCATGCATTCATGCATTTATGCAGAAACATTACTCCCCCTCACAAAGATACTTATGAATATTACTCTCCCCTTTTCTTTCTAACACTAACTCTCTCTCAAAACTAAACTGTAAAATCTACATATTTATCTCTCAAGATATTCTCTCCCCCTTTTTGACAACATCAAAAAGTGGGTGGTAATAGGGATAAGAAGTTCATTTGGCATAAGTACAGAGTATGTGAAAGTGTCACTGTGGGAATTAATGATGGGAGTGCATGCTCTAAAAGATAGTCGTTAAATAGTCCAGTGTTTAATCAAGTTCTCAACACACATTCAAAATTAAATACTATTTAAAGTGAAGTGTGAGACATGATTAAGAGGCATCACACATGATGATAAGCAGCATTCTAATTAACACTAACGGATACTCTCAATCTTACCCATACATGATAGACCCTCGATTTTTTGGTAGTTATCACTCTGCCCCTTTTTTTTGTTCTGAAACAAATAATGTGATTCATTTTTTTGTTTCTTTCTTTTCTTTCATTTTGAGGAAAGTATTGCCTTTTGACGCGAGGCTTCAGTGGAAAGACCCAGTTACTAAGCTCAGTTCCTCTTTCAATTTGGGACAGGTAGCTTTTTCCTCATGAGTTTGTTGGATCGAGACGACACTCTAGATGTCCTAGAGGGGGGTGAATAGGACTTCTTTTGCTTTAAAAAAAATTCTATCTGAAAATAGATAACACTAAATAGAGTTGTTAGTACTTAGTGTAGTGTGTGTGAAACAAGTGAAAACTTGGCGGAAACAATCACACAAATGCACAAGAGATTTTATCCTAGTTCGGCCATTCCCACATGGAAGTCCTACATCCAGTCCCCAAGCAACTACTTGGGATTTCACTAACTACCAAGAACACTTGGCCTTCTCTCAACTTGAGAGGTATTACAAATCCACTTGCAACCAAGCAAGTCTTCCCTTCACCAAGGGGTACAAGGACCACCTACACCAGTAGGTCTTCACTTCATAAGAGGGGCACTGCAGGGAACAAACCCCCTGCGAGTTATCTTACATAGAAGTGAAAAATACTTGTGTGTCTGCTCAACAGAATGAGCAAAACACAGAGAATCAGAAAGAAAAACAAATAAGACTTGGATCTCTAACTCCTTATGAAACTAAGAAGGTGGACTGAGAAGATCTGCAATGCAGTATGCCACCCAAGAAGACAAGACTTCTAAAAAACTAGAGAGCTTGGAAGTCGAAGACTGAACAAGTAGCTTTCTCTCTTTCTTCTTTTCAGTAGAAGGCTTGTGGTGACTCTTGCGATTTCTGAATGGAGCTCAGTGTCACTGGTTGGTGTGTTTTCTTGTTCAAACTCTAGCGTCTATATATGGGCTTCAAATATCTTCCCGTTTGAAACTGACTGTTGAAAGCTAGTCATTTGAAGGATAGTTGTTGAACCTTGGATGTTGTCATCTTGAGACTTCTGTGATGACCATCAGTCTTTCAGCTCTAAGAGTCTCAATGTCTTCAGGCTTGATAGGTAGCTTCATTAATGTTCTACAAATTCCATACCCAAGACTGAAAGCTAAGCAAGCTTCAGTGGGTGGTTGCGCATCTGAAACATTATACAAAGAAGATAGAAACCTCCATACCTTGGAGGTAGGTGAGATAGAAATACATAAAGTACAAATCAGTTCAGATAGAAATGCTCACAGTATTTAAGGATAGACAGATAGTTGTATAGGGAATACACAGTTTCTTCCTGAAAGTCATGGTGTTTCTGACAGTGGTAGGTGAGCTCTGACAGATAACCCATGTTGCTTATACCTACCATCGCATTAAAACTTTAGTCCATTTGTCAAACAGGAATAGACCTTAAATTTCTGACAGTGAGAAAGACAGTAAGCATACAGACATTGTAGATCTCAGAAAGACATTTCAAATGAGAGGATATGATATTTTTCCCGCCAAAAGATATTTTGAATTTTATGATAGCAGAAAAATAATTATAAGTCTCCTAGAAAATAATCTTATGTAAAAGATATTTCAATATGAATAATGAAAACTCATTAAGAAGTTAAGATAATGAATTATTAAGTTCTGTGCTAAAAGACAGAAATAGAAAGATTATCTAAGTGCAAGTATACAGAAGTTGATATGTGATACTTCGACTTTAAAGAAGTCGGAGTCAAAGACATGCATACAACTCTTCAACTATATAGAAGTCGTAGTGAGACATTTGATTGACAAAAGACTTCGACTCATACTTTGACTTTTAAGAAGTCGGAATGCCAGTAAATAGATAATAGACTTCGACTTTTCTGGAGTCAGAGTAAGGTACAATCAACAAGACTTTGACTTATATGTGAAGTCGGAGTAAGTTCGACTTCGACTTTCAAGGAGTCGGAGTAAGGCTCAATGGATAAGCAATCGGTATAAAGACTTCAACTTTTGAGGAGTCAGAGTCATGTCAGACTTTGACTTTTTCGGAGTCAGGGTACTACCAGTTTGTTCATGAATTGAAGCAATACTTCGACTTTTCTAGAGTCGGAGTCAGGAGTCGGAGTCAGTATGATATACAGTATACGCTGTGAACTTAGAGAAATGTTGTTTCAGTGTTGATACTTAGATTATGTGTAAGCATAAATTTTGGCTAAGATATATTACAGTATATATATGAAAGCCTTTGTATATTAATTTTCATAAATGGTAGTAAAAAGATATTGAAATATATTAAAAGGTTTTGTCATAGCAAAAATATTATGATAAATGTTTAGCAATACTTTTAGGGGTAGTAGCTCAACAATTCTCTCCATTTTTGTTAATGACAAAAAATTTTAAATAGATAGTGAGAAAACAAAAATTTTGAATTGTTCCTATTCTCTCTCTCTCTTCTCCCCTTTAGTAAAAATTGTTTTCACTCTTATTTCTCTCCCTTACAAAATTTTGTTTTCTCTCTTCTCCCCCTTTGTGACATTAACATAAAGGATAAGAGATACACAAAGAGAAAAAGATAGATACATACACAGAGATGTGTAGAAACATATCTATATTGATTTCTATAAGGAACATTTTACATCATGGAGTAAAAGAAGAACTAGGAAGATAGAGGGAAGGAGGGATTTGAGCAAAGAAGGGTTGAAGAAAATCCCACAACTTTTACTCATTGGCAGGGAAGAAATTTAAAATTTTAAAAAAATCTATGTTATAGGAGGATCCTATAGAGGGGATTTTCCTATAAGACTTAATGTGCCTGCGATGATACCAGATGAGTCTCCTAGGGTAGTTATCATCTGATAGGATTCTCTTAAGGGGAACAAACTACTTCTTGGCTACTTGGTGTAGAAAATCATGAACAGTAATGTTCTAGTGTAGTCCCTTGGAGTGTGCTGCTTCCTTGGCTTGGTAATATACTATATATCTCTGAGCCCATTTTTGAGAGACAAACTTTCAAAGTGTGTCATAAGCCTTAAGGAGATAGACAGAAGGAGATATCTTGAGCCTCTGACATTCTGCACTCTCTTCTAGATAAGCTATTGCCCATTGTTCTTCATTCAATCTCTCAGACTCTACAAAGCTGTGCTAAAAATTTTATATGCTGAGAATTCTTGGGAGCTTGCATCATGGCAAATCGATGGAAGGATAGCTTGATATTGTACTTAACTTTGAATCTGGTTGCTATCCTGACATGCCTATTAAACACTAATTGAGCAAATTGCTTCCTAGATGAAATGGCACCTAAAAGACTGGGATGCAGTCCAGAGGGCAATCCAATAGTCATGGAAGGTGTGATTGGTTTTTGACCCTGAATAATCATCCGCCACTAGCCTTTGTTGACATCTGGCAGGCCTAACTTAAACCTATCTTCATTGAAGACCTTCATTCTAGTATAGCTAGCCTGGAGCTCTCTAATGAGGTTACCAAATAGGTCAAAGAACCTTAGATTCAGGTGACGGTGAACAGTCAGAAGAGGGTTTCTAAATTTGGCTGAAATGAATTTTTCGGCTTCAGCAGGGTATAGATTGACGAATTCTGAAGGGGAAAGACTCTGGCTTTTCTATGTGATGAGATTCACATCAGCCAATAGAACTTCAGAAGCTTTTAGTAGAAGAGGGAGCCAGTCTTCGAATTTGTAGTCTGTCATCCCATGGACTTTAAAGAAAGCTTTTATGGACAAGAATTCTCTGAACAGATTCATGTGATGTTCAGAGTGGTAGATGAAAGCATACCAAAAAGGTGGAAGAAGGGAGCCATGGCTGTGAGAGCTTGCTCCAGATGATAGTGCCATACTAGGTACTATCTGAGCAAGTGGAGGAGTGGAGCTAATTGAAGAAGAAATTGATGATAGAGGAGGAGAGGAAAAGAAATGTGGAGGTTGGGTGTGCAGAGTGGGAGTATTCACACTGTGAGTTTTGAATATATACTTCAAAGGAAATGAGAAAATTGAAGTATTTATTGGAGGTTGTATTTATGGTTGAGAAGTGAAGGAGGGGGATCAGTGGAGACAGGAGGAATAGGTTGAGATGGAGGTGGAGGTGGTTGTTCAATAATAGGTGGAGGTGTAGGGTCAGTAGCAGGAGGAGGAGTTAGATCAGTAGGAGGAGAAGAAATGGTTACGAGCTGAGAGGGAAAGACTAGATTACCAGACTTCATGAGTTTCCTTCTAACCCTTCTCTTAAAGGTTCTGACCTTGGGATCTACTTCTACCTCCATGGACTGATCTTGATGCTCCAAAAGCTGCTCAGAAGCTTGATCATCTTGGACTGACTGCTGTTGTTCTGACACTACCATTGGATCCACACTAGGTTGATCTGAACTTTTCTCTGGTTGTGGAACCACATCCTCAGGCTGCTGCTGCTACTGCTGTTCAGTTTGAGGTTGAGCAAGGAGAACTTGTGTACTTCCAGTGCCCTGTTGGCACACTAACTGTAGGAGTAGGTCCTTCATCTGTTGGACCTCTTCAGACATAAAGTCAAACTTGACATCTATCTGTTGAATTTGCATTTGTAGTACATATGATATTTCCTGCTGCTTCATGATCAATTCCATCATATGATCTACTGGTTTGTTGGTCTCCCCCTGAGACCTTGGCCGGGTCTCACCATGAGGTGGAGAGACATGGTGGTGTTCCTCATCAAATGAAGGCTCAAAAGGTGTGAAACTGGGAACATCTTCATCCTGAGCCACTCCCTTGCCCCTTAGATCCCTTAGAACTTGATTGATAGTTTCATCAGGAACATTTTGTTCTTGAGAGGGGACAGTAGTATGGTCTTCTGCTTGAACTGCTACTGGTGCTTCTATTCTAACTTCCTCTCTACTGATCAAAGGTGACTGTACTGTAGGAATTGAAGAAGAGCTCGTGCCTCATCTGGAAATACTTCATGAGAGCACTTGGGGACAGAGTCCTTAGTCCAAACATTTTGTGCCTTATTTTCCAAAACATAATGGCTTCTCCTCAAAGTGGAGAGCCCAATCTTCTCCATTACAGAAGTTGAAATTTCATCATTCATGTAACGACCCACTTTATACCGGTACGATTATACCAATCCTCATTGGTACAAAGGGCGTCATTACAGTGGGATAATAACCCAACACTAGATGATAGGTTGATATGTACGTGGATAGCAAATGAATACAATGGAATTAAAAGGAATAACTCATTCTCATTCCATCATCATCACACATTCCACAGTCTATATAGTAAGAAAAGTAAAGACAATGTCCACATTATTACAAAAATAAAATAACTACATTGTCTATTACATTGTCCATACAATTAACTTTATTCATGCTATGAAAGGGAAAAGTACAACTCTCTAGCAACTCCACAAACTACTCCTCACGCTCGGGGATACTCCTCGCTATGCCTTCCTCTAGCACGGGATACCTGTCTCACCTGTACGCCAAAGCAAGTATTAGTCTAAAGACTCAGCAAGCAAACCAAAGACTCACATTACACATATCACACACATGTTAACTATTACACAATTGAGAAAACACATATTATCTTTTCACAATAAAGGCATTACATGTCACATGCTTTAAACAATCATCAACATATCTATACCACTTACATATGCTTTAGATTAACATGTACTCATTCTACATCATGGATACTAACATGATATTCCATTAAGCCAAAACTACAATGGCATATGGATATGATAACATATATCTACGCATGCTTCCTATACATGACACTTAATTTAACTCATGATTCAACCCATAACTTGTGTCAATCATACTTTACATAAACAAATACCTATACATGCTTACTACCCTTAACATGTAACAAGATTTATCAATCCAATCATTATCCCTTTTATGATACAATTCTACCAACTAGAGCATAGATTTAAGCACAAAGTAAAGAGTAACTTAGCATGCTATCTATTCATGTTTCTCATGCATTTTACACATTAATTACATATTTCATTTGTTGTTTTAATATAAATAAATCGTATTCCACATGATTTCACATTTTATAATATGAGTGGAAGGTTTAGAATATATTCAAGTTGGTTGGCAACAATAAGCAATTAAAGTATGGAACTTTGTACTAAGTAAACATCACATCTAGTATAGAATTTAAACATTCTTTCATATATTTATCACATTCATAACCACACTTTACTTGCTGTTTTGACATGAATTAAACTCAATTACATGGAATTAGATTTATTCACACTTCATCTTATTCATTTAGCAATTCCACATGTTCATATTTTCGTTGCATAATTCCCATGTCTACATATGTATATTCACTTGCACGATTACATGAAGATTAATAAACTACATGACATAATACTAAACATGATATTGCATTTGAAGTATTAATACATGAAAGTATGAACATATGCACTATTATATTGGTTTCACATGTAATCATATTCTCATTCATATTTACTCTCCCTTACATATCTTTTCACACATTCTTCGCATTGTTTATTCTTGTACTTTCACTTATCACATATCATATCATTTGCATTCACCACGTACCACATTCACATATTACTTTACACTTTGTTCATATTTTATCGCTTAAATTGTCATGACATATAGTCCTAACTACCTACTAGAGGACGCATGCACCCATATCGCATAGCACATATCTCATCTCATAGCACATTACATCACATCTCATAACACATACCTACCACCTGGGCAATCTAGTGGCGAATCTTGGTAACTACGCAGACCGGGAGAAGCCCTCTCCACCCTAACTAGTGGTACTTGTCCACCTCCAGGGTTTCATCCTAATGCCCCTTAGGATATATTTTTCATAACGTTGAGCCTTCCATAGGGACTTTTCTATGGTACAGCTCTCAGACCTCTATAGTAGCAGTGTCAATCTCGGCCCAAATTTTATATATTCACTTTATCACATTATTTACATATTTCACATGATCACATTGTTTACACATTATACATATGCTTTAATTTACACATTCACATGTACTTCTAGAGTTTACACATACTTCAGTTTACTGAGTTCAATCTTACTGTTTGTATTAACAAATGATCATAACAGAAGCCCAAATCATGTTGTTAATCCTTTAATTTCATACAATTAGAATTAACTTAACTAACATGGACATTAACACTACATAAACTGATCATAGTACTTACTGATGTCAATTTAGTATGAAATTTTTACAAGAGGTTGTATACAGATCATATATCACATCGTAAAATTTCACATTTTTCAAAATAGTAAGTTAATTTCTACAATTTAAACTAGATTTCAAACATATTCATTAAAATGTCATTAGACATGGTACATATTAACATGGTTGGGTGTTAACAGTTCATAAACCTAAAATCAGTATTCATTCAGTCATGTAAAAATTAGGAAACCTTAACTTACAACAAATCTATTTATACAAGATTTAAACATGCTCATGTTATGCTCATAATTCAATTACTGAATTTTAATAATTAACACAATTCACTGAAAATCAGTGCAACCTCATGATATGACCTAATGACTGCATATGTGATAATTGCGCTGTTATTGATGATAATTATGTTATTTTTTATCTTATGGTCCTTAATTTTACACAAACTCATTGTGACTTTATTACAAAAATGATAATTGATTAAATCTCTTTTGTGTTGTATTTGCAGGATTAATGGGCCAAGAAATGAAGTATCAAATGGGTCAATGAATTTGATTGGATCAAGAGAGAATAATGAGAGATTCTATTTTTTTTAATATTTCCTCTCTCTCTTTCTTTTCAATTTTTAAAACTCTTTTTCATTCAAAAAAAAAATCCCCTCTCCTATTTTCCAAATTATCTCTTTCCTTTAATCTCTCCTCCTTTCTCTCTTTTCTCTAATACTTTATAAACTCTCTTTCTCTCTCTCTCTCTCAAGCTATTCTTCCTTTCCCTAGGCCCGTAGCCCTCTTCTCCCTCTGGGCGATCTCCTCCCTCTCTCCTTCTCCTCCGATCTCTTCTTCCTCCTCGTCTTCTTCTCCTCTTCTTCCTCTTCTCTTCTTCCTTGCTCTTTCTCCTCTTCTCTTCCCGATCTCTCTCTCTCTTGAGACACAACAGAAGTAGCAGCAGTAGCCATCGGCCGCCGCCTACGCGCAGGCACCCTGGCCCAGGCCCGCTCACGCACGCGACCCTGCACCCTCACCCGCCAGCGCACGCGCCCGTGTGCGTTGCTCAGCCACCGCCACTTGCCTGCATGCGCGCCACGCCAGCGCCCTGCCTGCCCGCGTGCCCTGTCGCCACGGGCCTGCCACTGTCGCCCTGTTGCCCCGCCCGCGCGTGCTACGTGCATGCTTATGCATGCACGTAGAGCAGCGCCTCTCGGCGCCCTCTCTCTCCTCTCGCCTCTCTCTCTCTCTCTCTCTCTCTCTCTCTCTCTCTCTCTCTCTCTCTCTCTCTCTCTCTCTCCTCTCTCGCACTTCTCTCTCCTCTCTCGTCTCGCATTTCTCTCTCTCTTCTCTTTTCTCTCTCTCTCGTTCTCTATTTTCTCTCCCTCCCATTCTCTTTCTTCTCTCTCTCTCTCTCTCATTTTTCTCGGTGCTCTCTCTCTCTCTCTCTCTCTCTCTCTCTCTCTCTCTCTCTCTCCTCTCTCTTTCGTCTCTCTAGTCTCTCGCATTCTCTCTTCTCTCTCTCTATGTCCCATATTTGTTAGTGGAGTTTTTGATGTCTTTTGTTTAGTATTAAACATTGCTTTGTAAGCATTTCAATTATTCACTAGATTGTAGTTTTAAATATTTTCTCATGTTCTCTCATTCACTCTTTATCTCTCTCTTTACTTATTTAACTTAATTTAGATTTATTTAATGAAACTTAGTTTTAATATCACCACATTATTTTCCTAAATAAAAATCCAAGGTTTTCAATTCTAAAATCTTTTTCCCCGTGGATTCGACTCGGCTCTCACCACTTAACTATTATTAAAATCTTTAGTGTAAGCCGATAAATTTTAATTAAGATTGTTAGCCACATATTTAACGATGTATTTGTGGGCTATCAATATGACCACACATAAAATTTACAGCATGCACACATACCCGAAAATCAAATAAAGACTTAAAGAGGTCAAACAGTGCATTTTCAGAACTCTGAAGAACTTGACTACATAGGATGTGGCCGCCTACAGTAAACGACACAATCTGGTGCCGCCAGCATAGGATCTTGGCGGCACAGGATGTGGCCGCCAACCTCCTGCCAGCAGACCATGCAAACAGCATACAATGCAAAGGGGAAATTGGAGGTTCCAGGACACGAGAAAAAATCCATAAAAATACTAGGACTTAAGGGGACATGTGTAGTGTTGATATCAATGGGTTACTTGCCTCCAAATAAATCCAAGATGATCAAGATTCTTCGGTGAAGCCCTCCTCGGCCAGAACAAGAGGGTACCCAAAACTCTTCTGATCTAGTTCTCCTGTTGATGCAGATGGTTCCTCGGAGTTGGGAGTGCTTCTCCTATGTATAGACTATCTGCCAGTCGTTGTAGATCTCCAGAGAACACCTCCAGTCGTCAGATCCGGCCCTCCAAAGATCTGCTCTTCTCCACAAAGGGTGCTAGGGTTACACCAAGGCCAAAAGACTTAATCCGGCCGAACCAAGGTGTTTTTATAGAGTTGGTGGGTTGGGTACACTTTAGGATAGGTCTCCTACGACTTTAGATGGGTTTCCTAAATAGGAACTGGGAAGAGCGCATGTGTTACCAAATCTGAAATCGTCCCACTGGAGAGAACTTGGCGTCCACATCTGGTGCCGCCAACATGTGGTTGGCGTCCACCCAGTGTGTCGCCCACAGAGGGATTGGCGTCCATCGATCTGGACGCCAACCCTGGCCTGCAGTCAGCGGCACACTGTCCTGTCGCCAACTATGCATTTCGGCCAAAACTGGGACAAACATCAAAGTAGATACATAAACACATCATAAACTATTTAATGGGTACTAAAATAAGTAGATATCTTATGTACAATGTCAAACATATGCATACATACATGTACTCAACGTAATTACATTCAACATGCATATTTTTAATTAATATAACATGTACATCGATAGTAAGATAATGCATGCACGCTTAAAGATATACATGTATGAAAAACAATTCACATGTACTTACAAGGTAAATGGCAATACCCACCTATCATATGCTCAATATTATTTAAGTACCATATATGCTATGGACAACTTAATGTATATAGAATTAGTTAGATAGATATCACATGCATAAGATGAACATACATATATACATATGTACAAAGTATAATTCCATACAATATTCATAGAATAATTAGCATAATATACACATCAATATTTAGATAATACATGCACGGTATCATTAAGATGCAATATGCAATAAGTTAACTAAGAAAATCTATACAACAAAATTAATTCTTGCATACGCACACTTAAATTGACATATGTATAAATATATACGCACACGTATACAACATAGGTATGTACATTATGCATGAAATAGATAAATACAACATGCACATCAGTAATTAGATTAAACATGCACAACATTACTTAAGTATAATATGCCTAGGATTTTAGTAAACACAATATACACAAAATTAGCTAATTGTCTATTCTCACATAAAATAACATATATATACATGCATATGCTCATGAGAAGTATAGAAATTGTAATATGCACAATTGAATGCATATGTTATATACACAACAAGTAAATACACATGCACAATATAAAATGAATGAAATTTCGGGGTATCACACTCTCCCCCCCCCCCTTGAAAAAGATCTTCGTCCTCGAAGATCGAATCGAGTACCTGTGGTGACGTCGCTGAGGTCATCTCCGGCTGACACATACTCCCTGGCTGGTGCTTGTTGCTCTGCTACTTGCTCTTTTATTGCTATTGATGAAACATCTCGTGGAATCAACTTCGTCTTCAAGTTTGGACACTCTCTAAGCTAATGATCCTTGCTACCACATTTAAGACATCTTCCTTCCTTTCGCCAACATACGTTCTGTAACACTCCATATAAGAATATGTTAAATGGACTAAATCAGCAAACTACCAACAACTCGGACTAGTCATTTTCAGAGCTCGAGATTGAAAAGAACTCTGAAGTTAAGCGTGCTCAATTGGGAGTACTCCCAGGATGGGTGACCTTCCTGGGAAGTCTACCAACTAGTATGGTTGTTGGGCCAGTTTGCTGGTTGTGTCGTCACAAATGGTATCAGAGCCTTGTCCAGCCGAAAGTGCAGGAACTAAGTGCCACACAGGCAAAGTGCTACACTATGGGAGCCACCTCTTGAGGCCATGATGGCGCAAAGTGCTACATAGTGGGAGCCACCTCTTGAGCTTGTGGGGGCCACCTCTAGAATCCTGCCTGTCTGGGGTTTGATTGTGTGCTATATGTGAGCAGCGACGAGGACGTCGCTTATATAAGAGGGGTAGATTGTAACACTCCATATAAGAATATTTTAAATGGACTAAATCAGCAAACTACCAACAACTCGGACTAGTCATTTTCAGAGCTCGAGATTGAAAAGAACTCTGAAATTAAGCATGCTCAGTTGGGAGTAGTCCCAGGATGGGTGACCTTCCTCGGAAGTCTACCAACTAGTATGGTTGTTGGGCCAGTTTGCTGGTTGTGTCGTCACAAATAATTTAATCTGTCACGTTCTAGCAAAACTACATTTACCGAATATGACAGATATTAAACATGGCGAGTCACACACGTTTGTTCATACCAACTAAGTTTGCGGAATTATTACATGATACTCCTCATTTTAGTCTGAATGAGGATCAAACAAAAGTAATTGTAACCTAATTACATTCTCACTTATAACTACAAAGAAAACAAAAGCTAACTGCATAGCACTTCTTGATATAAAGTGGTCCTCTCAGCACTCAAATCCCCCTTAAGCAGTACCTCCATCTCGTTCACCTGAAATATTGAATTGAATGAGCTAACTAGCTCAGTAGGATTCAATTTTTCTAAAAGGATTCAGACATAAATATATCCAAGGTAGAATGAGTAAAGGTTGCTAACATGGTGTGTTTCAAGAACGAAAACACGAGATCATTCAATAACATGTGTTGAACAAGCACAATGTTGGAATTAGAATCAGTAGTTCAGGATGATACTAGAGTTCATAATCAAATACGATATCATACACACGAGCATGACATGATGACCAATCAAGCACGAATTGATGCATGCCAACATCCACGACGTCCTTATCGCCCCCGCGTGGCCACTGACGAATTCGGGTGCTCTCCCCGGACTGAACCAGTCCTTATTTGCCAGGCATTTTTCTCGAATGAGTCCCAAGACTCGCAAAGTGTCATCATTACGCACTTATCCTTGTAATGAATCAAGGTATACAAGGATTCACTCATGAATCACACACAAGAATTAAGGAACTCTGTTCCTCTACTAATTTCATAATTTGGAAATCTCACAAGAACAACTTTGTTCGGAACTTTGAAGAAATGGTTCATTGTGAAATAAAAGTAACATGACTGATTCTTGTAGGTGTTTAGGTAGTAAAAACCACAAAACTTAGGTGGACTATTGGTTGGAACAATTGAGTAAGATTTGCAACAAGAAACAGGGCCAACTAGACACTAGAATCATGTCCCTGTCAGTACATGTCGACAGGCTGAAGATGGCTGTCGACAGGGGCTGATTTCCAGAGACAGGTTTTCAGTTCTATGGAGATCTGTCGAAGATCCTAATGGGGCTGTCGACAGTTCTAAACAGGTGGCATTTTCTGGTAACAGGAAATGGCTTTCTGTTGACAGCAGGGATTTCGTCTGTCGACAGATCCTGGGTAAACTTTCAGAAATGGTTCCAAACCGGCTAGAAATGGTGCTAACAAACTCCTCAATCATTCCTAACATGATTAGGACCTTAGGAAAGTGTACACTTAGCTTCAAACATGAAGATTACATGACAAGAAAATGGAAGAAGACCATGGAACTCAATTCACATGTGTGGTTAGCAACAAGTTAAATTCAAGGAAGATGGAATGGAAAGCCTTTCTCATAGTATCTCTTCTCTTTTTCCACTAAACACTTATCAAGTTTATTCACTTAAGACCTCCATGATCCCTTAATAATTTAATTTCCCGAAAGAGAAAGAACCATCATGGTTCTATCTACACTACACAAGAGTATTGATAAAACTCCAGATTTTGGATCAAGTTGAGGAAGGAAGGAACAATTTGTGACCTCCCATGGATCAAAACTAACTAAAACATGATGAGGAATATAGTTCTATCATGAACATATTCTCAAATTTACAGAGTAATAGACACAAGGTAGATTCATTTCAAACAATGAAACCAAGGGTGGAAAGTAAGAGATTTAGGAATTGAATCCTACCTTTCTAATATGAAGCTTCCCAAGAAGAAGAAGTAAAAGATCTCAAGTAGAGAGATACACGGACAAAGCTTGTTGTTATAGCAGTGGCAGCCTCCAAGATGGCTTTTTCGTGGAATAGTTCTAATAAAAGCTTGGACAAGAACAAGTTGCACGAAGGAGAGAGAGACAGCAGTTTACACTAAAACTGCTTCTGCACAAGATTTAGCACTCCAAAACTACCTCTAATCATGAGATCACTCAGAACAATAGCAGCAGCATATCAGTAGAACGTTTCAGAAACATAGCTACGAAGGTTCACAAAGGCATATTTATAACCAGAGGTGCCTCCCATGCACAACGACAGGTCGATGGCTAATGTGTCGCAGTAAGAATCTTTTAACCCATGCTTTAACACGTAGCCCGTGCAGCTTTTACCTTGGTTACATGAATGTAGTGGTAATGATGACCCAATCTTAGGTGTGGTGGCTCTTCAAGGGCCTTACACGTAAGCCATCAGAAAATCCCAAAAAATGGCTTACTGTAATTGACCCATAATTCAACTGGTCCAATGATCAACACATCCAAATGGTGTCCGTTTGAGTTCAAATTTCAACCATAACCTAATGTGATGGTTTTACAAGTTATGATGATTTTTATTTAATTTTTTTATTTTATTTTACACTAGGTGAAAAATCACCTGAAAAATAGTCGCGTCGACTTAATCTCAAAATCCGCGCGTCGAAAAATTTGGATAATTACATTTCTGACTTCTCCACATTTTTCTGGAAATTATGGTGTTCTCAGATTTTTATTTCGTTGTCGTTTTCCAGTGTCGCCCTGTGGGATCGCGCACTTCAATGTACGACACTGGGGTAACGTTCGTTACCACTAATTATACACAAATATTATTTTTTTTCAATTTATGACTATTGCTTAAGTCTAATAACTTTATTACCCATGGTTTTTCAATAAATAAAAATTCTGGGGTGTTACAACTCTCCCCCACTAAAAGAAATTTGGTCCTCCAAATTTAATAACATAAAGGTATGGATACTAACCTGTAAACAAGTCCGGGTATTTAATCTTGATAGTGTCCTCAAGTTCCCACGTTGCTTCCTCTTGTCCGCATTTACTCCATTGAACCTTTAACAAAGGAACTTCTTTGTTCCGAAGTTGCTTGATTTTCCGGTCAAGAATTTGTACAGGTCTTTCTTCATATGCTAAGTTTTCTTGTATTTCTAGATCTTGATATTCAATAACATGTTCCGGATCATAAACATATTCCCTTAGCATCGATACGTGGAAAATATCATGTACATTAGACAACTGTGGCGGAAGTGCTAATTGATACGTCACTTCTCCAATCCTTTTTAAAATCTCAAATGGTCCGATGTACCTTGGACTCAATTTTCCTCTAATTCCAAATCTTCTAATTCCACGTCGAGGAGATATTTTAAGGAATACATGTTCTCCTTCCTGAAATTCCAATTCTCTTCTTCGACGATCGGCATAACTCTTTTGTCGATCTTGAGCAGCCTTCATTCTGTCTTGTACCAACTTGATAATTTCTATGGTCTCTTGGATCATTTCAGGTCCAAGAATATGTGATTCTTTCAGTTCCACCCAACATAATGGTGATCTACATTGGCGACCATACAAAGCTTCAAATGGTGCCATTTGTATTGTAGACTGAGAACTATTATTGTATGCAAATTCCATGATTGCTAAGTGAGTGTTCCAGTCATTTCCAAACTCTAATATACAAGATCGGCACATATCTTCGATAATCTGATTCACCCGCTCTGTTTTTCGTCAATCTGAGGATGAAATACTGTACTAAATTTCAATTTAGTTCCCAATACATCTTGTAATTCCCTCCATAAATGTGAGGTGAATCTGGCATCTCCATCTGAAACTATATTCCTTGGAATTCCATGTAATCGGATAATTTCTTTCATATAAAGTGCGGCTAAGACACTCACTGACCATCTTGTCTTGATTGCTAAGAAATGAGCTGATTTGGTAAGTCGGTCAATAATTACCCAAATAGCATCAAATCCACTTCGAGTTCTAGGTAATCCCACAATAAAATCCATACCGATACTGTCCCATTTCCACCTTGGCACCTCAAGTGGTTTTAATTTTCCTGCTGGTTTTTGATGCTCGACTTTGATTTTTTGACATGTTAAGCATCTCGCTATGAAATTTACAATATCCTTCTTCATATTGCACCACCAAAAATGTTTCTTTAAATCTTGATACATCTTAACAGCTCCAGGATGAATGGTATAATATGATCGGTGAGCTTCTTCTAGAATGTGCTTTTTGATCTCACAATCATCCGACACATAACCTATTTCGAAATCGAAGATTTCCTTGAGAATCTTCATTAAAATCAGGTTTAGAGATCAATTTTTCCCTGATTTCTATCAACATAGGGTCATTGTCTTGTTGTTCTTTAATTTGCCTCAATAATTCTGACTGAACTGTCAAGTTATTAATAACAATATTTCCTTCTTGTGATTCCACCTTTAAGCTCAATGTGGAGAATTCCTCTAACAATTTCCACTCCCTTACTTGTAGGTGGCATACTTTAGCTATAGGATTTCTGCTGAGTGCATCAGCCACCGTATTGCCTTTCCCTGGATGGTATTTAATTTTGAAATCATAATCTTTGATATACTCCATCCACCTTCTTTGTCTCATATTCATTTCTTTCTGTGAAAACAAATACTTAAGGCTCTTATGATCAGAATAAACTATAAATTGATTGTCATATAGGTAATGTCTCCAAAGTTTAAGAGCAAAAACCACGGCGACTAACTCCAAATCATGCACTGGATAATTTTTCTCATGAATCTTTAATTGCCTTGATGCATAAGCAATAACTCATCTATCTTGCATCAACACACATCCTAGTCCAATACTTGAAGCATCAGTATAAACTTCAAATAACTTTCCCTCAATCGGCAAAGCTAGAATTGGTGCTGATGATAAACATTGCTTTAATAACTGAAATGCTTGTTCACAATCCTCATTCCATACAAATGCAGTTCCTTTTCTGGTCAACTGTGTGAGAGGCGAGGCAATTCTAGAAAAATTCTGGACAAATCGTCGGTAATAACTAGCCATACCCAAGAAACTTCTTACCTCGGTGAGATTCTTAGGCTGCTTCCATTCTTGTATGGTTTCTACTTTTGAAGAGTCCACTGATAACCCTTTCTCAGAAATAATGTGTCCTAAAAACATTACTTGCTTTAACCAAAATTCACATTTACTAAACTTCGCATATAATTTGTGATCTCGTAACAATTGCAAGGTAATCCGTAAATGCTCTTCATGCTCTTCTATGCTCTTGGAATAAATCAGTATGTCATCAATGAACACAACCACAAATTGATCTAAATAAGATCTGAACACGTCATTCATCAAGCGCATAAATGCAGCAGGTGCATTTGTCAATCCAAATGGCATCACTACAAATTCATAGTGCCCATACCGTGTTCTAAAAGCTGTTTTATGAATATCCTGCTCCTGAATTCTGAGTTGATGGTATCCAGACCTTAAGTCGATCTTGGAAAAATAATGAGCTCCAGACAGTTGATCAAATAGATCATCAATTCTTGGAAGGGGGTACTTGTTCTTTATAGTTAATTGATTCAACTGTCGGTAATCTATGCATAATCGCATAGATCCATCTTTTTTCTTCACAAATAATACTGGAGCACCCCAAGGTGAGGTACTAGGTCTAATAAATCCCTTTTCTATCAGTTCTAACAACTGCCTTTTCAATTCCTTCAATTCTTCCATTGGCATCCTGTATGGTGTTCTTGAGATTGGTGTAGCTCCCGACACTAACTCAATCAAAAAATTCACCTCTCTATTAGGTGGTATGCCAGGTAATTCTTCAGGAAAAATGTCTAAAAATTCTTTTACCACTGGAATATCACCTAATTCCGTGATATCTTGATTCAGTACCGTTACAGAAGCCAAGTACCCTTGACAACCTTTTCGTACTAGCTTACAAGCCTTAACTGCTGAGATTATCGGTATTCTTCTAACATGGGGTTTATCAAGAGTCAGAACAATTTTCCTTTCCTAGAAATGTGACCCGCCTTAATTGGCAATCTAAATTGGCATGGTATTTAGATAACCAATCCATCCCGAGGATCACATCATAATCCCACATTTCCAAGCATATCAAATCACCATATAAATTGTGTCCATCACATAAAATCTGACTATCAGGATAATATTCCTTAAGCTTTTTACCCTCACTCAAAGGTGTTGCCACTTCCAATTTTGTAGACAATAAGACTGGTTGTATTTCCAAAGACTTAACAAAATTATAGCTAATAAAGGAGTGTGTAGCTCCTGAATCAAATAGTACATGTGCAAGTTTTGAGTTTACTGTTAGTGTACCTTCAATCAGTCCGCCTTCTTGCGAAGATTCAGGTTCTACCTCCTGAATTGCTTGTATTCTTCCTTGTTTAGTTTGCCTTGCTTGAGGATTTGGTTTGGCTGGCATGTTCTTGATTGTCGGACACTCTGAAATGCGATGTTGAGTACTTCCACACTTAAGGCATGCTCCCAACCTACGCCAACAAACCTCTGCTTTATGCCCTCTAACATGACAATGATTACACACTTCCTTATTGCCACTTGGAGCTTTCCCTGCCTTCTTTCCAGATTGTTGTTCTTTCGAGGTATTTCCTGACTCAAATTTTCTCTTTCGATCCTCTCCTGACCTTCCTTTAATTTTGTCCACCATTTCATTAGCATCTTCTAAAGCCAGAGCTCTTTTGACCATCTCCTCCCAATACCCCTTGATCTGATGGAGCAACATCTCTTGCCCCAGCTTCAGACCATTCAGATCATTCATGATCTGGTTCATAATATCCAATGAAACGTGTGGATTTCCTGCCAAGAAAGTGCCTGCCGTCAGATTTAATACTTCCTCTTTGATCTGTACGTGGGTTTCTCTCTGTGCTTGAGCATATAATTCTAGGTCCTGACGTAGCATTTCCATGGCTGCTACCAACCTTTGTTGAGCACTCATGTCCATTCTGAAATAATTAACAGGTTAAGCATTTACATGATTAGAAAAATCATGCTAACTAATCCCATGTTTCTACCCTAACTCACTGGTTATCCCTAGGTTTATCGTACTAATGCTCTGATACCAATTTAATCTGTCACGTTCTAGCAAAACTACATTTACCGAATATGATAGATATTAAACATGGCGAGTCACACACGGTTTGTTCATACCAACTAAGTTTGCGGAATTATTACATGATACTCCTCATTTTAGTCTGAATGAGGATCAAACAAAAGTAATTGTAACCTAATTACATTCTCACTTATAACTACAAAGAAAACAAAAGCTAACTGCATAGCACTTCTTGATATAAAGTGGTCCTCTCAGCACTCAAATCCCCCTTAAGCAGTACCTCCATCTCGTTCACCTGAAATATTGAATTGAATGAGCTAACTAGCTCAGTAGGATTCAACTTTTCTAAAAGGATTCAGACATAAATATATCCAAGGTAGAATGAGTAAAGATTGCTAACATGGTGTGTTTCATGAACGAAAACACGAGATCATTCAATAACATGTGTTGAACAAGCACAATGTTGGAATCAGAATCAGTAGTTCAGGATGATACTAGAGTTCATAATCAAATACGATATCATACACACGAGCTTGACATGATGACCAATCAAGCACGAATTGATGCATGCCAACATACACGATGTCCTTATTGCCTCCGCGCGGCCACTGACGAATTCGGGTGCTCACCCCGGGACTGAACCAGCCCTTATTTGCCAGGCATTTTTCTCGAATGAGTCCCAAGACTCGCAAAGTGTCATCATTACACACTTATCCTTGTAATGAATCAAGGTATACAAGGATTCACTCATGAATCACACACAAGAATTAAGGAACTTTGTTCCTCTACTAATTTCATAATTTGGAAATCTCACAAGAACAACTTTGTTCGGAACTTTGAAGAAATGGTTCATTGTGAAATAAAAGTAACATGACTGATTCTTGTAGGTGTTTAGGTAGTAAAAACCACAAAACTTAGGTGGACTATTGGTTGGAACAATTGAGTAAGATTTGCAACAAGAAATAGGGCCAACTAGACACTAGAATCATGTCCCTGTCAGTACATGTCGATAGGCTGAAGATGGCTGTCGACAGGGGCTGATTTCCAGAGACAGGTTTTCAGTTCTGTGGAGATCTGTCGACAGATCCTAATGGGGCTGTCGACAGTTCTAAACAGGTGGCATTTTCTGGTTTCAGGAAATGGCTTTCTGTTGACCGCAGGGATTTCGTCTTTCGATAGATCCTGGGTAAACTTTCAGAAATGGTTCCAAACCAGCTAGAAATGGTGCTAACAAACTCCTCTATCATTCCTAACATGATTAGGACCTTAGGAAAGTGTAAACTTAGCTTCAAACATGAAGATTACATGACAAGAAAATGGAAGAAGACCATGGAACTCAATTCACATGTGTGGTTAGCAACAAGTTAAATTCAAGGAAGATGGAATGGAAAGCCTTTCTCTTAGTATCTCTTCTCTTTTTCCACTAAACACTTATCAAGTTTATTCACTTAAGACCTCCATGATCCCTTAATAATTTAATTTCCCGAAAGAGAAAGAACCATCATGGTTCTATCTACACTACACAAGAGTATTGATAAAACTCCAGATTTTGGATCAAGTTGAGGAAGGAAGGAACAATTTGTGACCTCCCATGGATCAAAACTAACTAAAACATGATGAGGAATATAGTTCTATCATGAACATATTCTCAGAATTTACAGAGTAATAGACACAAGGTAGATTCATTTCAAACAATGAAACCAAGGGTGGAAAGTAAGAGATTTAGGAATTGAATCCTACCTTTCTAATATGAAGCTTCCCAAGAAGAAGAAGTAAAAGATCTCAAGTAGAGAGATACACGGACAAAGCTTGTTGTTGTAGCAGTGGCAGCCTCCAAGATGGCTTTTTCGTGCAATAGTTCTAATAAAAGCTTGGACAAGAACAAGTTGCACGAAGGAGAGAGAGACAGCAGTTTACACTAAAACTGCTTCTGCACAAGATTTAGCACTCCAAAACTACCTCTAATCATGAGATCACTCAGCACAATAGCAGCAGCATATCAGTACAAAGTTTCAGAAACATAGCTACGAAGGTTCACAAAGGCATATTTATAACCATAGGTGCCTCCCATGCACAACGACAGGTCAATGGCTAATGTGTCGCGGTAAGAATCTTTTAACCCATGCTTTAACACGTAGCCCATGCAGCTTTTACCTTGGTTACACGCATGTAGTGGTAATGATGACCCAATCTTAGGTGTGGTGGCTCTTCAAGGGCCTTACACGTAAGCCATCAGAAAATCCCAAAAAATGGCTTACCGTAATTGACCTATAATTTAACTGGTCCAATGATCATTATACAAACACATCCAAATGGTGTCCGTTTAAGTTCAAATTTCAACCATAACCTAATGTGATGGTTTTACAAGTTATGATGATTTTTATTTAATTTTTTTTATTTTACACTAGGTGAAAAATCACCCGAAAAATAGTCGCGTCGACTTAATCTCAAAATCCGTACGTCGAAAAATTTGGATAATTACATTTCTGACTTCTCCACATTTTTATGGAAATTATGGTGTTCTCAGATTTTTATTTCGTTGTCGTTTTCCAGTGTCGCCCTGTGGGAGCGCGCACTTCAATGTACGACACTAGGGTAACGTTCGTTACCACTAATTGTACACAAATATTATTTTTTTTCAATTTATGACTATTGCTTAAGTCTAATAACTTTATTACACATGGTTTTTCAATAAATAAAAATTCTGGGGTGTTACAGTTCCCGCCATGACGCTTCCTGCAATGTATACACTCGGGCTTCTCGCTGCCCTATACCACAACTGATTGCTGACCTTCCATGAGTTTCTTCATCTTCCTATTTTACTGTCGGAATGGTTCTGATACTCCCTTCTTCTGAGCTTCCTTCTCTTCTTGATATGATTCCACTCTATTCTCTTGCCTACTTGCCATGTCGAGAACCTCTTCTAGAGTACGGGGGTCATACTCCAGAAGCCTAGCTTTCAACGATGGTTTGAGCCCCTTCACGAACTTCTTTACCTTGCGACTCTACTCATACCTCCTAGACTGAGCACTACGTCTACCACGTCCTGTCATAGCCTGCAAAACAATTAATCTAGTTAGAATACTTAATCCTAACTATTTTCCTTAACTATCTTCCATTCATTATTTGTAATTTCTACATATATGGACAATTTTCTATAAAGACTTTGCAATATTGTGAAGATGATGGTCTATCTATGTACAATCTCAACCTTGTAGGCTCTGATACCATCTGTGTAACGACCCACTTTATACCGGTACGATTATACCAATCCTCATCGTTACAAAGGGCATCATTACAATGGGATAATAACCCAACACTAGATGATAGGTTGATATGTACGTGGATAGAAAATGAATACAACGGAATTAAAAGGAATAACTCATTCTCATTCCATCATCATCACACATTCCACAGTCTATATAGTAAGAAAAGTAAAGACAATGTCCACATTATTACAAAAATAAAAGAACTACATTGTCTATTACATTGTCCATGCAATTAACTTTATTCATGCTATGAAAGGGAAAAGTACAACTCTCTAGCAACTCCACAAACTACTCCTCACGCTCAGGGATACTCCTCGCTATGCCTTCCTCTAGCACAGGATACCTGTCTCACCTGTACGCCGAAGCAAGTATGAGTCTAAAGACTCAGCAAGCAAACCAAAGACTCACTTTACACATATCACACACATGTTAACTATTACACAATTGAGAAAACACATATTATCTTTTCACAATAAGGGCATTACATGTCACATGCTTTAAACAATCATCAACATATCTATACCACTTACATATGCTTTAGATTAACATGTACTCATTCTACATCATGAATGCTAACATGATATTCCATTAAGCCAAAACTACACTGGCATATGGATATGATAACATATATCTACGCATGCTTTCTATACATGACACTTAATTTAACTCATGATTCAACCCATAACTTGTGTCAATCATACTTTACATAAACAAATACCTATACATGCTTACTACCCTTAACATGTAACAAGATTTATCAATCCAATCATTATCCCTTTTATGATACAATTCTACCAACTAGAGCATAGATTTAAGCACAAAGTAAAGAGTAACTTAGCATGCTATCTATTCATGTTTCTCATGCATTTTACACATTAATTACATATTTCATTTGCTGTTTTAATATAAATAAATCGTATTCCACATGATTTCACATTTTATAACATGAGTGAAAGGTTTAGAATATATTCAAGTTGGTTGGCAACAATAAGCAATTAAAGTATGGAACTTTGTACTAAGTAAACATCGCATCTAGTATGGAATCTAAACATTCTTTCATATATTTATCACATTCATAACCACACTTTACTTGCTGTTTTGACATGAATTAAACTCAATTACATGGAATTAGATTTATTCGCACTTCATCTTCTTCATTTAGCAATTCCACATGTTCATCTTTTCGTTGCATAATTCCCATGTCTACATATGTATATTCACATGCACAATTACATGAAGATTAATAAACTACATGACATGATACTAAACATGATATTACATTTGAAGTATTAATACATGAAAGTATGAACATATGCACTATTATATTGGTTTCACATGTAATCATATTCTCATTCATATTTACTCTCTCTTACATATCTTTTCACATATTCTTCACATTGTTTATTCTTGTACTTTTACTTATCACATATCATATCATTTGCATTCACCACGTACCACATTCACATATTACTTTACACTTTGTTCATATTTTATCACTTAAATTACCGTGACACATAGTCCTAACTACCTACTAGAGGACGCACACACCCATATCGCATAGCACATATCTCATAGCACATAGCTCATCTCATAGCACATCACATCACATCTCATAACACATACCTACCACCTGGGCAATCTAGTGGCGAATCTAGGTAACTGCGCAGACCGGGAGAAGCCCTCTCCACCCTAACTAGTGGTACTTGTCCACCTCCATGATTTCATCCTAATGCCCCTTAGGATATATTTTTCATAACGTTGAGCCTTCCATAGGGACTTTTCTATGGTACAGCTCTCAGACCTCTATGGTAGCAGTGTCAATCTCGACCCATATTTTATATATTCACTTTATCACATTATTTACATATTTCACATGATCACATTGTTTACACATTATACATATGCTTTAATTTACACATTCACATGTACTTCTAGAGTTTACACATACTTCAATTTACTGAGTTCAATCTTATTGTTTGCATTAACAAATGATCATAACAAAAGCCCTAATCATGATGTTAATCCTTTAATTTCATACAATTAGAATTAACTTAACTAACATGGACATTAACACTACATAAACTGATCACAGTACTTACTAATGTCAATTTAGTATGAAATTTTTATAAGAGGTTGTATACAGATCATATATCACGTCCTACAAATTTCACATTTTTTGGAACAGTAAGTTAATTTCTACAATTTAAACTAGATTTCAAACATATTCATTGAAATGTCATTAGACATGGTACATATTAACATGGTTGGGTGTTAACAGTTCAGAAACCTAAAATCAGTCTTCATTCTATCATGTAAAAATTATGAAACCTTAACTTACAAGAAATCTATTTATACAAGATTTAAACATGCTCATGTTATGCTCATAATTCAATTACTGATTTTAATAATTAACACAATTTACAGAAAATCAATGCAACCTCATGATATGACCTAATGACTGCATATGACCATACAAAAAATTTACAGCATGCACACATACCCGGTAATCAAATAAACACTTTAAAGAGGTCAAACAGTGCATTTTCAGAACTCTGAAGAACTTGACTACACAGGATGTGGCCGACTACAGTAAACGACACAATCTGGTGCCGCCAGCACAGGATCTTGGCGGCACAGGATGTGGCCGCCAACCTCCTACCAACAGACCATGCAAACAGCATACAATGCAAAGGGGAAATTGGAGGTTCCAGGACTGGAGGAAAAATCCAGAAAAATACTAGGACTTAAGGGGACATGTGTAGTGTTGATGTCAATGGGTTACTTGCCTTCAAATAAATCCAAGATGATCAAGATTCGTCGGTGAAGCCCTCCTCGGCCAGAATAAGAGGGTACCTAAAACTCTTCTGATCTGGTTCTCCTGTTGATGCAGATGGTTCCTCGGAGTTGGGAGTGCTTCTCCTATGTATAGACTATCTGCCAGTCGTTGTAGATCTCCAGAGAACACCTCCAGTCGCCAGATGCGGCCCTCCAAAGATCAGCTCTTCTCCACAAAGGGTGCTAGGGTTACACCAAGGCCAAAAGACTTAATCCGGCCGAACCAAGGTGTTTTTATAGAGTTGGTGGGTTGGGTACACTTTAGGATAAGTCTCCTATGACTTTAGATGGGTTTCCTAAATAGGAACCGGGAAGAGCGCATGCGTTACCAAATCTGAAACCGCCCCACTAGAGAGAACTTGGCGTCCACATATCGTGCCGCCAACATGTGGTTGGCATCCACCCAGTGTGTCGCCCACAGAGGGATTGGCGTCCATCGATCTATACGCCAACCCTGGTCTGCAGTCAGCGGCACACTGTCCTGCCGCCAACTATGCATTTCGGCAAAAACTAGGACAAACATCAAAGTAGATACATAAACACATCAAAATTGTTTAATGGGTACTAAAATAAGTAGATATCTTATGTACAATGTCAAACATATGCATACATACATGTACTCAACATAATTACATTCAACATGCATGTTTTTTATTAATATAACATGTACATCGATAGTAAGATAATGCATGCACGCTTAAAGATATACATGTAGGAAAAACAATTCACATGTACTTACAAGTTAAATGGCAATACCCACCTATCATATGCTCAATATTATTTAAGTACCATATATACTATGGACAACTTAATGTATATAGAATTAGTTAGATAGATATCACATGCATAAGATGAACATACATATATAGATATGTACAAAGTATAATTCCATACAATATTCATGGAATAATTAGCATAATATACACATCAATATTTAGATAATACATGCACGGTATCATTAAGATGCAATATGCAATAAGTTAACTAAGAAAATCTATACAACGAAAATTAATTCTTGCATACGCACACTTAAATTGACATATGTATAAATATATACACACACATATACAACATAGTTTACATTATGCATGAAATAGATCAATACAACATGCACATCAGTAATTAGATTAAATATGCACAACATTACTTAAGTATAATATGCCTAGGATTTTAGTAAACACAATATACACAAAATTAGCTAATTGCGTATTCTCACATAAAATAACATATATATACATGCATATGCTCATGAGAAGTATAGAAATTATAATATGCACAATTGAATACACATGCTATATACAGAACAAGTAAATACACATGCACAATATAAAATGAATGAAATTTCGGGGTATCACATTTCAAGTCCACTGAAAATTTCTTAAAAATAAGGGTCAACAGGGGTCCATAGGGAAGAGACTTCTGCAGATTCTTAGAACAAGCCATCCTTTCCCAAATTATGGAAGGCAAGTTGACCTTGTGCCTCTGAATAGCCCAAAATAGCAAACTACCATCTCTGGCAGTGATGGAAGAGTGTGTTCCTGCTCTAGGGGTGATAATGTTGGTGATGATGGAGTGAAGGATTCTCTTCTCTGCTGATAGCTCGTTGACTAGGAGCCCCTTCTTAGAGATAGTCCCTAAACTTCCAACTACCCCTAATCTTTGCTTCTCCATGGGCTGCTTCAATGATTTTGTGTCCAGAGATAGGACAACCCAAAATCTCAACTAATAACTCTTCAGAAATTGTAACAGTAGTACCCTTAACAGAACCTAATACTGAACCTTCTACTGTGACTTGGAGGGAAAGGTAGAAATCTTTTAGTGCGCCCTCAAATGTTGGTTCACAAATCTGGCAAAGCTTCAACCAGCCCATAGTTGCTAGGGTTTCTTCTACCCAACCTAGCCTGCCCGTTAACTGACTGAAATCGACTACTTTTCCTGGGCAAATGCATGCTTTGGCAGAAGACAGTCGTTGGAACTGCTCAGGGGTGAAGAAAGTTCCTTCCAGAGACCTAGATGAAGCCATCTAGACAAACAGACGAAGAGAGTCTGAGATAGGTAGTAGAGGAGATATAGAATATGTAGCAACCTAGATTTTTCAAAAATAAAAAAATAATAATAATGTTAAAAAAATGAAGTCAATTGGTAAATCAAAGAAAAGAGAATTAATTAAAATCCACTAAATGAAAAGAAGTAATGAGCTTTATTAAATAGACCCTCTAAAATTTATTGGGCCAAATTAGGAATTTTTAAAGGTGGAATAATAGGGAAATACCCTAAATTTGTAACTTAAATATTACAAAAATATAAAAGGGGTAATAAAGTATTAAAATAAGTAGTTTGAGATAGAATTGGATTTCTAACTCTACCCTAATGGCTTGGCCACGAATTTAGCTCCCATCCTAACCCAAATAGGAAGTGGAAGGCTTGGAAGGTGGAATTAAATAAAGAAAACTCAAAATTTAATAGGGGTTAGAGTCCTATTAGGAAATAGAAACAAAGAAGACATAAATACTCTCCAATCTCTCCATGGCCGGCCCTTACACATTGTTGGGGCTTGCTGGACCTGGAGGAGAGGCCAAGGAAGGGGAGATCTCGTGGGGAGAAGGACCTCTCAAGCCATCAACCCTATTCTTCAAGTTCTAGCCATAGAAGAGGGAAACGAGCCAAAGGTAGGCGTTCTCACAAGCAAAATCCAATTAAACTTGTCTGTAGATTGTTCCAACCATCAGGAACAAAACTTCTCTTGTTTCATAATTTTCCATCGAGCCAATCTTTTGTTCTTGATTTTTGAAGTTCTGTAACTTTCATGAACTCGACCCTTCTTAATATTTCTAGATCTTCATGCATACTCATCCCCATGCCACAAAATTTTTTACTGGGGATACTGATGATTGTTAGGAGTCTTTTGCCCTTGACTAATTTTCATCCACCCTACTTCGTGAATTTCATCTCTACTGTACATAGATTCATGTTACTTCATGTTTAACTTGTTAGAACCATGATGAGACCATGATAGTTTTCAAATTCCTATTTACTGGAAGTACTCTTGCATGTCTAGATTTGTTTAGAACTGGTTTCAAGAATTTTCATCGCTTGTGCAATTAGTTATGAATTCACCCTGTGTCAAAATAAGGAAGGTTTGGACCGCAATCCAAGACCTGTCCTTTTCCCGCTCGGTCTCAGGCGCAGGACCTGAGAATGCGACGACCCGATGGGTCGCGTTCTCAGGGCCCGTCGCGACGCAATCTCTGTCGCGTTCTGAGTGCAACAGGAAATACTGTCGCGATCTAGATTCCTGACCTGACAGCCCTGTTGCGACCCATGAACGGCCATGTCGCGTTCTGTACATGACCTGTCGCGACCCTTACAAGAGTACGTTGCGTTCTGGCTTTTTGCATCAAAATCCTGAAATTTTGCAAGTCTTAACCTTCTACAGTAATCTCTTACCCTTGTTAATTGTCTTAAAGACCAGTAAAAGAAGTAGTTAAATTTGAATAAATTATTACGTTAATTAAAAGTCATCCACGTGATAATTACATCTCCATGATTCTCTTGTCACATGTGCACACACTTTGAACCATCCGATATGGCTTAACTTGGCATGAAAATACCTCATAATAAATCTTGTAATTTACTTTAATAATATATTTAAAATGCCATATTTTTAAAATAAACTTGTCTTCGTTTCATGCGATGTTTGGAATACCGTTACCGACGCTCCACTGTTCTAGAATTCCTCTAGAATGTCGAGCACTTGTTTCTATATACACACTTTCTCTTGACTTGGACGAACTCTCCGTCGGATACTCCTTCTGTCGGACTAGTGAATCCTTGTTCAAGGCCTCTATAAGTCTCCTCTGTCCATGGGTTCCCACATGGTCGACGAGCTGGTTGTACCCTAACACCTATGATACCCTTTAGAGATCAATATGATTCAAACAGCTATTAGAAATTCGCTCTTATCTTAAATCACGCCGAACCTATGGACCTGTGCTTAACATGGCCAGTGGAAGGTAGTGAATTCCACCTGAATGCCAACACCAATTGCGCGTGTTGTGCAACTATTACTATCGCCCGTTACTCGACGTTACGTGTGCTATGACCTGTAGCTCTCATCTATACTCGATTCGCTCATCTGTTCACACTCTCTCTACTATCTCGTCTATTCATCTAGTACCCTCATCTATTTCGTGGTACTCTCTATTGGCCATTGACTGATCGTCTAAGGATAAACAATATAACCAATGCCTGACAATATATAAAGGGCCCGGTCTGGTCCTGGGATGTGCGCCCGAAAGTGCTATTTGCCCATGGGAGTTAAATGACTAGAGTGTTTGGCATTACACTCGAGTGCTATCTATCTCGACTATCTAAATGACAATCAAAAGTGCTATGTTCACTCATTGTCTATTGACAACAAAGTGCTATACCATATACGTTGTGCTATTGCTATACCTTGTGTTATTTGTGCTATGGCTATCCTACTATTTGTGCTATACTCGACGCTTGTGCTATATTTGGAAACTTGTGCTATTTCAATGACATGCTATCATGCTATCTCTTACATTGCTTGACTCTCTCACTCTATCATTAGTTACTCTGTCTTTTTAATACATTAATCATTTAAAGCCTGCTTGATCCTGAGATTTAAGTCCTACTGGGCGTTATCGCTCACCCTGCGTTATTTGTTGTTGTGTTCTCAGGTGAGACCGAGGATGAACCTGACACTCAAGAGGACTGGAATGACCAAGAGTGAAGTCAAGAGTACCCTAGCATCTTAGTATTATGATAGAGTCTTAGTTTAGTCTTTTGCATTTATTCAATGTAATTGGGCCCTACAGAATGGCTCTGATATTAGTGGTTGAAACTAGACATTGGAAATTATTAATGAGAAGAATATGCTTTAGTGTTTATTTCTTGTTCAATGGTATGATGTCTAGTACTTGCTCTATACCCGTTTATTTACAACTGCCTCACGTTCCGATATTCCGCGTCGGGGCGTGACAGTTTTGTGGTATCAGAGCCTAGGTTGTTCTTAAGTATAGGATGATCTAGGTTGGCCTTCCTTGACTAGAGTCAATTATCCTACCTATGTGAGATGTGGTTAGAACCATGGGTAACTAGTTAAAAATGAACTCACACACGCACAAATTAAACTCTACATTGAGATCCTAACAACAAGTTACTTTTATAGGAATTAAGTAACCAAGATGGCTGCCGAACGTGCTCAAATGAGGGGCATGCAACAGACCATCCAAGAACTCACCCGTGCCATTATGCAAGCTACCCAAGGAGGTGGAAACCGCGGTGGTGCAGGCGAGCTACATCGTAACTTTAGGAGCCTGAACCCACCTAGGTTCAGTGGATCCACGGATCTAGATGAGGCCGAACACTGGCTAAAGGAGACGGAAAGAATTTTCTGTGTTATGCAATGCGCAGTAGGGGATAAGCTGCTACTAGCTACATTCCAACTGGAGAAGGACGCCCGCGCGTGGTGGGAGTCAGTCGAAGCGACCAAAGCTAATGGTCAATTTAGTTGGGCCGAATTCAAGGAGGCTTTTAACTCCAAGTATTTCTCGAAGCACGTCCAAGAGAAGAAGGCCGCGGAGTTTGCTGCTCTTAAACAGAGGAGCTTGACGGTGGCCGAGTATGAAGTCCAGCTTTCAAGACTGGCACGTTATGCTGAACATCTGGTGAATACTGAAAGGATGAAGGCTAAGCGCTTCCTCAACGACCTTAAGCCACAATACATCACTCAACTGGCCCCTTTCGACATCCAAACCTATGCCGAGATGGTAAAGAAAGCACAACTACTAGAATATGCTACGGACTTCACTGACCGTATTAAAGGGAAGTTTGTAAAGAAGGAAATGACATTTGGTCAATCATCTGCTAAGCCGAACAATGGCAAGAAGCGTCCCTTCAACATCACGGAGGGACCCAGCCAAGAGAGGAAACCCAAAGCTATTGTCCCCAACACTCCAGCGAAAGGCAACTGCAAGCACTGTGACAAGCCAGGTCATACGGCTGACGAGTGCTGGAGGAAAGTCAGCGCATGTCTGCACTGTGGAAGCCACGAGCACCGCAATCCCGAGTGCCCGCCACTGAAGGAAAATGAGAGGCGCCCTAATGCGCCTAAGAAACAGGGAAGGCTGCAAGCCCTGCATAATGAAGAACCCGCTGAGGAAGGTGGCATGGTATAAGGTACCCTACAAGTTTTCTCCTTACCAGCATTTGTTTTATTTGATACTGGAGCAACTCATTCATTCATATCTCAAAACTTTGCTGATACCTTGAATGCTAAACATATATCCATGGGATGCGAATTTTCTCTCACAACCCCACTGGGAGAGAAGGAGAAATTGAACAAATACTTTCCATCTGTCGTTGTAATGATGGGAGAACATAACCTAAAAGCCGACCTGGTGTGTATGCCCATGGAAGGCTATGATGTAATTTTGGGAGCAACTGGTTGTCCAGTTATGGTGCAAGTGTTGACTGTAAGAAAGGGAAAGTTGCTTTTAGTGAGTTCCCTAAGTTGTCATTCACTAGGATTAGACATAAGAGACGGATGTCTCTAATCTCTGCCATAAAGGCCCACAACATGATAAGGAAAGGTTGCTTTGCTTTCCTTGCGGCCGTAATAGTTGAAAAGAAGGGTTCTAAAATAGAAGACATCCATATAGTACAGGATTACCCATATGTATTTCCCGAAGATCTGCCAGGGATTCCCCCGAAATGTGATGTCAACTTCTCCATTGAGTTGATCCCTGGAGCTACCCCGGTATCGCGTCAACCGTACCGGATGTCACCTGCCGAGTTAAAGGAATTGAAGGCGCAACTGATGGAGCTATTAGAGAAGGGGTTCATCAGACCAAGTACTTCCCCATAGGGAGCACCTGTGCTATTCGTTAAAAATAAAGATGGATCAATGAGACTATGCATCGACTATCGTCAACTCAATCAGCTGACCATCAAGAATAAGTATCCATTGCCTCGGGTCGATGAACTGTTCGACCAAATATCTAGAGCTCAATATTTCTTCAAGATTGATCTTCGATCTGGCTATCATCAAATAAGGATCAAGGATGATGATATCTTCAAAACGGCTTTCAGAAGCAGGTATAGACACTATGAATTTGTCGTTATGCCTTTTGGTCTAACCAATGCTCCTGCAGCCTTTATGCAACTCATGAACAGCATATATCGACCATACCTTGACAAGTTTGTGGTCGTCTTCATCGACGATATCCTTATATATTCAAAGACCAAAGAAGAACATGAAGAACATCTGAAGATAGCACTGCAAGTCTTGCGAGACAACAAACTGTACGCAAAGCTGAGCAAGTGCGAATTCTGGCTCAAAGAAGTGTCCTTCTTGGGCCATGTCATCTCGAAGGACGGCATCTCCGTTGATCCCTCCAAAGTCGAAGTTGTACTCAATTGGGAGAGATCAACCAACGTCACAGAAATCAGAAGCTTCTTAGGACTGGCTGGCTACTACAGGCGGTTCATCAAGGACTTCTCCAAGATCGTCGTTCCTCTCACGCATCTAACACTAAAGGAGAATCCCTACTCCTGGAGTAAAGAGTATGAGAAGAGTTTTCAAACTCTCAAAGAATGTTTGACCCCTGCACCTGTTCTCACTCTTCCAATAGAGGGAGAAGGTTTCTCTGTCTACACCGATGCCTCAGGAATTGGGCTAGGATGTGTATTGATGCAAAAGGAGAAGGTCATTGCCTATTCTTCAAGACAACTGAAAACGCATGAAGTCAACTACCCTATGCATGATCTTGAGTTGGATGTCGTAGTCTTCACCTTAAAAATCTGGAGACATTACCTATATGGAGAGCAATTCACTGTCTACTCAGACCACAAGAGTTTGAAGTATTTATTCTCCCAGAAGGAACTCAACATGAGACAGAGAAGATGGCTAGAATACCTAAAGGATTTCAACTTCAACATCCAATACCATCCATGCAAGGGAAACGTCGTGGCTGATGCTCTTAGTAGAAAGCCGATGGCATCTGTTTCGAGTCTAGTTCTTGGCGAGATGCAACTACTAGAGCAATTCATAAGGTTAGACTTGAATATTGAACATAGGGATGATCGAGTCTTGATTGCCAATATCAGGATTCAATCCGACATGCTGGAAGAGATTAAAGCTCAACAAGATAGCGATCCATTCTTGGTTTGCATCCAAGAAACCTTAGCTGAAAGACCAGACTTTGCTATGACCGAAGATGGAAGGCTAGTATTTCAAGGAAGGACATGCGTCCCCGACAATGAAGAACTGAAGAGAAGGTTAATGGATGAAGCTCACAAGACAAAGTACACTACTCATCCTGGAGGTATCAAGATGTATCAAGACATGAAAAGAACATTTTGGTAGCCGAACATGAAGAGAGAAGTAGCCGAACATGCCGCTCATTATATGACTTGTCAATAGGTAAAGGCGGAACACCTGCACGCTGCTGGCGTACTCAGACCCTTAGATATTTCGGAGTGGAAATGGGAAAGTATTGGCATGGACTTTATCATGGGATTACCCAAGACTCGTGGTGGACTTGATGCCATATGGGTCATTGTCGACCGATTAACCAAATCTGCTCACTTTCTCGCTATAAAAGAGTAAGTGGTCGGTAGAGGTACTAGCTACTTTATATGTGAAGGAGATAGTGAGATTGCACGGAGTTCCATCATCTATTGTCTCGGATCGAGATCTGAGATTTACGTCCCACTTCTGGAAAGGACTGCAAAGTGCACTCGGTACTAAACTCAATTTTAGTACCGCTTTTCATCTACAAACTGATGAGCAGACCGAAAGAACCAACCAAATTGTAGAAGACATGTTAAGAGCCTGCACCATAGACTTCCAAGGTTATTGGAATGAGCACCTATCTCTAATAGAGTTCGCCAATAACAACAGTTACCATGCGAGTATTAAAATGGCACCGTTCGAAGCACTATATGGCAGAAACTGTAGATCTCCTGCATGCTGGAATAAGGTGGGAGAACAGCAATGGCTAGGCCCAGACATGGTGCAAAATACAACAAGAGACATTTAGGTGATCAGAGACCGACTCAAGATTGCTTAGTCTAGGCAGAAGAGCTACACTGACCGGAGAAGGCGAGATTTGGAATTTCAAGTGGGTGACCATGTGCTCTTAAAAGTATCGCCTACTCGAGGTATCCAAAGATTTGGTGTAAAAGGGAAGCTCAGTCCTAGAATCATCGGTCCTTTTAAAGTGCTCGAAAGGGTCGGTGAGGTTGCATACCGACTGGCGTTGCCGCCAAACTTGGCATGTGTACACAATGTATTCCATGTCTCCATGCTTAGGAAATATATATATGATCCTACGCATATCATTCGTCATGAGAAGTTGGTGCTAAACAAGGACATGACATACAAAAAGAAGCCGATCAAGATCCTAGAACGAAAGGTGCAGCAACTCAGGAACCGTCCCATCCATGTGGTTAAAGTTCTATGGAATAATCGTAGAGTGGAAGAAGCCACATGGGAACCGGAAGGAATCATAAGATGGGACTACCCTGATCTTTTCGGTAAGACATTCCCTCCATTATGATCTTATAAATTTGGGGACCAAATTCTTTTAAGAGGGGGAGGATGTAGCAACCTAGATTTTTCAAAAATAAAAAAAAATAATAATGTTAAAAAAAATAAGTCAATTGGTAAATCAAAGAAAAGAGAATTAATTAAAACCCACTAAATGAAAAGAAGTAATGGACTTTATTAAATGGACCCTCTAAAATTTATTGGGCCAAATTAAGAATTTTTAAAGGTGGAATAATAAGGAAATACCCTAAATTTGTAACTTAAATATTACAAAAATATAAAAGCGGTAATAAAGTATTAAAATAAGTAGTTTGAGTTGGAATTGGATTCCTAGCTCAACCCTAATGGCTTGGCCACGAATTTAGCTCCCATCCTAACCCAAATAGGAAGTGGAAAACTTGGAAGGTGGAATTAAAAAAAGAAAACTCAGAATTTAATAGGGGTTAGAGTCCTATTAGGAAATAGAAACAAAGGAGACATAAATACTCTCCAATCTCTCCATGGCCAGCCCTAACACATTGGTGGGGCTTGCTGGACTTGGAGGAGAGGCCAAGGAAGGGGAGATCTCATGGGGAGAAGGACCTCTCAAGCCATCAACCCCGTTCTTCAAGTTCTAGCCCTAGAAGAGGGAAACGAGCCAAAGGTAGGTGTTCTCACAAGAAAAATCCAATTAAACTCGTCTGTAGATTGTTCCAACCATCAGGAACAAAACCCCTCTTGTTTCATAATTTTCAATCGAGTCAATCTTTTGTTCTTGATTTTTGAAGTTCTGTAACTTTCATGAACCCGACCCTTCTTAATATTTCTAGATCTTCATGCATACTCATCCCCATGCCACAAAATTTTTTACTGGGGATACTGATGATTGTTAGGAGTCTTTTGCCTCTGAAAGCCCTAATTTTCATCCACCTTACTTCGTGAATTAAATCGTTCATCTCTACTGTACATAGATTCATGTTACTTCATGTTTAACTTGTTAGAACCATGATGAGACCATGATAGTTTTCAAATTCCTATTTACTGGAAGTACTCTTGCATGTCTAGATTTGTTTAGAACTAGTTTCAATAATTTTCATGGCTTGTGCAATTAGTTATGAATTTTTGAAGCACCCTGTGTCAAAACAAGGAAGGTTTGGACCGTAATCCAAGACCTGTCCTTTTCTCGCTCGGTCTCAAGCGCAAGACCTAAGAACGCGATGGCCCGATGGGTTGCGTTCTCAGGGCCCGTCACGACGCAATCTCTGTTGCATTCTGAACACGACAGGCAGTACTGTCACGATCTGGATTCCTGACCTGACAGCCCTGTCACGACCCATGAATGGCCATGTCGCGTTCTGTACTTGACCTGTCGCGACCCTTACAAGAGTACGTCGCGTTCTGGCTTTTTGCATCAAAATCCTGAAATTTTGCAAGTCTTGACCTTCTACAGTAATCTCTTACCCTTGTTAATTGTCTTAAAGACCAGTAAACGAAGTGGTTAAATTTGAATAAATTATTAAGTTAATTAAAAGTCATCCACGTAATAATTACATCTCCATGATTCTCTTGTCACATGTGCACACACTTTGAACCATCCGATATGGCTTAACTTGGCATGAAAATATCTCATAATAAATCTGGTAATTTACTTCAATAATATATTTAAATTGCCAAATTTTTAAAATGAACTTGTCTTCATTTCATGCGATGTTTGGAATACCGTTACCAACGCTCCACCGCTCTAGAATTCCTCTAGAATGTCGAGCACTTGTTTCTATATACACACTTTCTCTTGACTTGGACGAACTCTCCGTCGGATACTCCTTCTGTCAGACTAGTGAATCCTTGTTCAAGGCCTCCGTGAGTCTCCTTTGTCCATGGGTTCCCACATGGTCGACGAGTTGGTTGTACCCTAACACCTATGATACCCTTTAAGGATCAATATGATCCAAACGGCTATTATAAATTAGCTCTTATCTTAAATCACGTCGAACCTCTGGACATGTGCTTAACATGGCCAGTGGAAGGTAGTGAATTCCACCTGACTGCCAACACCAATCGCGTGTGTTGTGCAACTGTTACTATCACTCGTAACTTGACGTTACGTGTGCTATGACCTGTAGCTCTCATCTATACTCGATTCGCTCATCTGTTCACACTCTCTCTACTATCTTGTCTATTCATCTAATACCCTCATCTATTTCTTGGTACTCTCTATTGGCCATTGACTGATTGTCTAAAGATAAACAATATAACCAATGTCTGGCAATATATAAAGGGCCCTGTCTGGTCCTGGGATGTGCGCTCGAAAGTGCTATTTGCCCATGGGAGTTAAATGACTAGAGTGTTTGGCATTACACTCGAGTGCTATCTATCTCGACTATCTAAATGACAATCAAAAGTGCTATGTTCTCTCGTTGTCTATTGACAACAAAGTGCTATACCATATACGTTGTGCTATTGCTATACCTTGTGCTATTTGTGCTATAGCCATCCTGCTATTTGTGCTATACTCGACGCTTGTGCTATATTTGGAAACTTGTGCTATTTCAATCACATGCTATCTCTTACATTGCTTGACTCTCTCACTCTATCATTAGTTACTCTGCTTTTTAATATGTTAATCATTTAAAGCCTGCTTGATCCTGAGATTTAAGTCCTACTAGGCGTTATCGCTCACCCTGCGTTATTTGTTGTTATGTTCTCAGGTGAGACCGAGGATGAACTTGACACTCAAGAGGACGGGAATGACCAAGAGTGAAGTCAAGAGTACCCTAGCGTCTTAGTATTATGATAGAGTCTTAGTTTAGTCTTTTGCATTTATTCAATGTAATTGGGCCCTATAGAATGGCTCTGATATTAGTGGTTGATCCAGTAGAGCTTGTTCTGTCTATTTCTTCTGCATTTAGTTTCTATAGGGCCCAATTACATTGTTGATTGTGCAATTCCGTTGTCTAGAGTTCCTTGCACATAGCAACAAGCTCACCTCCTCTAAACTGTCTCACAGTTTTAAAATAACAAAAAGAAACTAGCACAATGGTGAGAACAGGTCATTTCCACGGAGAGGCAGAATAGAACTTGATTTAAACTACTTTAACTTGGAATCATTCTAACGATAATGTATTAAAAATGAATGTGTAAACAACACCAATCAAATTCCCCACACTTGACGAATTATACTCAATGAAAGAACAAGTAGCATTGAGAACCAAAAATTTGTATCACTGTACCCTCACAGCTCGAGGGATCAAATCGGTAGACAGAAATCATTAACTAGAAACCAACGAACCAATTTACCCCTACAGCTCAGGGGATGAGCAATCTACAATAGTAGCTCACCACAACACCAGAATCACTGCCCTCACAGCTCACGAATCAAACAGGAACAGAAGAAAAACCGAAAAGAATTCACAGTTGCCCAGAAGCATCTGAATCCTTCATAACAGCCTTCAATTTCTCTCCGAATGAACAAAAGAATTCAAATAACACTGGATCTACTTCTCCTGAACTCTGGAAGAACAAGAAAGGGCTCCTGCAATCCCCTTACAGCAAAGAAACAAACCAAATGAATCTGAACCAGCCTTAGCAATTCTGAACTCCAGTCGAATCAGAAGAAAAGAAGAAAAAATGCTTAAAACCCCAAAATCCCCAACTCGAATGCCCTGCTGAAAGGGAAAGTACAGAATTAAAGCAAGAACTAAAAATCCCTAAACAAAATTTCAGTCACCCTCTCCACACAGCAGCAGTAAAACTCTCCCAAACTCTGATCTCCGGAAGAACAGGAAGAAGCAAAAAAAAATCCCAAAAACTGAATTCCAACCCTCCTGATCTCCACAACTCTCACAACTCTCCTCCAGTCGAACCAAGAACAGATGCAAAGAAGAAAACCCAAAAAAAAAAATACAGAACCTTTCGGAAATTTCCAACCAGTAGCAAAGAACACTCCACTGCTCAACTTCCTCAAATGCTAAACTATCTATCACTGCTCAAACACAGGATCACCCTCTGTAACCCGAAGAACTGAACAAGTGCACTGGATCAAAGTCTCCCAACACAGAGAAAATAGAAACTAAATGCAGAAGAAATAGACAGAACAAGCTCCACTGGATCAAACCTTCAAATGCTCAAATTTCTTACTGATGAAAAATAGAACAATAAAACTCAGAAAATCCCAAAAATCACAACCCGTCTACCTTCCCTGCTCTGTTGAAAGAAAAGAGTACAGAAAAAGAAATAGCAGAAGAACAAATATCAAAACATCTCACTGGCTAAGCCCCTCAACTAAATGCTGAATACAGGAAGAAAACTAAAATCCTAAAAACTCCAACTGGCGAAGCCCTGAACTATGGAAAGGAAGAACGAAACTAAAAATTCCTAAAATCTCGAACTCCTCACAGCCGACCTCCTTGTATCCCCATCCCTCACTGGCTAAGCTAAAGAAGAAATTACAGAAGAAAGAAATGGCAAAAATAAACTAAATCTAAACTAGCCAATCCCTCACTGCTCTGCACTATCTATCATTGTTCAAACACTAAACCAAGAACAGCAGAATTGAACAAATCAACACAAACATTGGAACTATGGTTGCTCCAGGAACAACCCTCTGAAGCACAAAGATGAAACGTAAAATTTAAAACCAATCACAACAGCCGGACTGAGAAATAAAGATGGACAAATAATTGCATGAGAAATAGAAATTGATCTCAACAGCCTCGAATCACTTAATACCAAGATCAGTCCACTACTCTGCTACTTGAAGAGAAATTACAGAAAAAAAATAAAACTAGCACAATATCTAAAATCCGAACCAGAGCACTCAAGAACAGGAAGAACTCAAAATTTTCCCAAAATCCCACTGGCTAAGCTCGTCTCCCTCCCCTACTAAGCTTTGCTCAAAAGGAAAATACAGAAATGAAATGGCCGAAATAAAAACCTAAAAATTCTCCCAAAAAAAACTCTCCCTGGATGAGGACCTTCGGGTCCCTTTTATAAGGCTCCAGGCGCCTCTGCATCTGCTCTGGCCAGCTCCGCACGAGCACCGGATCAACACCACCGCAGTGCACCGCCATCCCTGCATCGCACGGCGCTCCGCACAGTACCCAGCCACACATCGGCCAGCTGCCAGCTCATCCATACCAGCCGCTTCCAACTTCCATCGCCAGCGCACAGCACCTTTGCGTACAGGGCTCCCTGCGCACAGTAGCCCGCCACGCACGGCCTCCTCTCCAAACCGCCTGAGCGCCAGAGGCACCGCCAACCCTCCATCTGCACACACCCACCTTCGCCATGCCGCCCTGCGTTTCCCGCCACAGCACCATGCGCCCTCCTCAGCCAGCTCAGCAGTGACCCAGCCGCCATCAGCACCAGAGCGCCATCGCTCTGCCTCCGGGCTTCAGCAGCCCGCGCCAGCCAGATCTGGTCGCCACCTCAACCATCCTTGCACACATCGGCCATCTGCCTTCACAGCCCCTGTAGCGCACCGCCTTGCACACACCAGCAGCAGCTGCACACCGCCAACAGCCCGCTCCAGCTTCTTCATGAAGCTTCTAGTGGATAAGGCACACAAATAATAGAAATGGAAAAAAAAATGGTTAGAATAATATTAGATTTTGTTAAAATGGTGGTGAGATGGGAATGGGGGTTGTGGCATGATGGTAGTGGGTGGGATATTTATTCATTTAAATTTTATTTAAAATCTACTTTATTTATTAACTAATATTTGCAAGAATTAGAATCAAAATTAGACAAATTATTCAAAATAAGTTGAATTTATTTAATGAGAGTCTACTATTTGTTCTACCAAAATTAATATTCTCAAAATTTTATTTAAAGATGAAATGAAAATTAAAATCAAATTGCATCTTATTTATAACCAAATGATATCTAAATTTAACTAAATGTATGAACTTTAACACAAAAAATTATGACGTTATCACTCCCCCCTACTTGAATATTGCTAGTCTCTTAGCAATAAAAACTACTCCAAATGTAGGACTAGAAGATGCAATGTCTCATGATAAACAACCATCATGTAAAAGATTAATGTAAAGATGTCTTTCCTCATTTTAAGGGCTTATGGCGAGAAATTAGTGCACGAATGATAGCACATTTAAGAGTTCACATCAGCCCTTCTGAAGCTCCTCTGTCTCAGCTAGTATTTGAGATTTGATCAATTCGAGGGAGAAGAAAAGAATTGTGAATAAGATCCTTGCTCAGTCAGATTGGGTTGTTTCTCTCAGTTCCATTCTGCTCATCTTCCTTGAGGATTATTTCTCTGAGTTTGAGGACTTTTGTCCCTTTATTTGCACTTTGTGCGCTCAGATTTTTTTCTTTTCATCCATAATGCTGCACAACCCATCACTTTTCAAGAGTAGCGAGTCCAACTTTACTCAGATCCGGGGCATTTTTCATGGATATTTTTTTTCTTTTGCTTTTGCATTTTTGCATTTTGCTTTACTTTTCTCTTCTTTTCTTTTCCTCTTACAGGAAGGATGGACAGTCAGGTTCCTTGATCACATACCTTCACTTCCTTTGCAGTTCACTTAAGGGGAGGGGAGAAAACCAATCGCCTCTCTCCTACTTGCCTTGACAAAATTGCTACATTCGGGTTCAGCTAGTCTAAGTGGCTGTGTAGTGTGTGTATGAGACTTCCTGCCATAAATCCTTACATAAGGTAGACAAGAGGTACATGTAATCCTTTACTAGAGGCTACCTAACATGGATACTTGCAAAGGAGTGTGACAACCACAAAATTTTAAGGGTTAAAGATCAGACACATAGTCTGCATAGCGCAATGCCACACATTTTTATTCAAAGATGAAACATTGTGAAATTTTTATTTGCATATGTACAAGCTCAAGAAAGAAAATGAAACAATGGTGGGGATGGAGACTATGCATGCTTTATTCTACCTCTTCCCCCTTACTTATTTGCAAGAAAAGAAAGCAAAATAGAAAATTACCTGATAAGAAAAATCTGTACACTTGGGTTGCCTCCCAAGAAGCGCTAAGTTTATTTCGTCTTCAGCCGGACGCAATTAGACTTCGTTTGGATCAGCTAGCTTGGTAGAATCCGTTTTTAAAAAAAGTGGGCTTTCATAGGAATGCTTTAATCTTTGCCCATTAGCAATGAATGATTGTCTAGTTTTTGGGTCAAGAATGATAGCACCAATGTCACAAGCTTCGACAACACTATAAGGACCATCCTGTCGGGACTTCAATTCTCCCGAAAACAGACTAAGCCGAGAATTAAATAACCAGACCTTATCTTGCATTTGAAAAGTTTTTCCATGATTTTTCAAGACTTCAATTAGTTTCTTCTCCTGCCCTTCATCAAGATTGCTAGCAATTATGATGGGCCAAGTCTCGTCCTTTCCTAGAAAGATGTATTTTAAATTAGCAGGGAGTGGTTTTAGCTCAACCTTAGGAGGACACTCAGATGGATTTGATGGATCACTATTTTGAAATAAGGAATTAAATTGTCCTTCCTCTCCCTCAAACCCTAGAGCACAGGGTTGGTTTACTGCTTTTTCCTCACAAGATTCTTCCAAGAATTCTTCATTACCAGTTGATTTGTTTTCAGATTTTGGCTTTAAAACTTCAGAAAAATGGACTCTTGGAATGTAATGACTTGGGTCTTCATTTATTTTGATTATGTCTAGAGGCTCTTCAAATATTTTCTCTTTTTCCTTGAATTTTTCAACATTCTCTTCAACCTCTTCTTCAATTTCAAGTTCATTTTCATTTTCTTCATCCTCATTCAATATTGACATGTGTGGGTGAGGATTTGTTATGATGTTTTCACTTCTTAAAGTAGACACTGTTTCCATATTTTCCATTTGGGGGCCCCTAGCTTGGGCAGAATGATCATGTTGTATAAATTGATTTTGAAATTGTGGTGCAGGAATATTTTGAACAAAAGTTTGATGTGGGTTTTGTGGTAGAGGTACATTTGGTCTGACAGGTGGTCTGTACCCCTGACCTTGATAGTATTGCTGGTCCTGATAAAATCCAGAAGAGTTTTTCCTTGGGTTTGTTATAGTTTGACTTGGTAACTGACCCAATTCCTCCCTACACACCTCAGCAATCTGAGACTCTATCCTATCCAAATTTTGCTGAATATTTTGGTTTTGATTTTAATTTTGTTGCACAGTTTGGCATAGAGTCATCATCATGTTTTGAAGTTGGTTCATTTTATCTTCCCAATTGGGTTGAGAAGATGGTGGTTGATTGTATGAATGTTGCTGAAAATTGATATGAGAAAATTCATCGAAGTTTTGACTTCCTTGGAATTGTGATGTCTGGAATAAGAAGATTGGTCGAATCCCGGATTCTGATTTGGATAGGATTGACCGTACATGGATTGGTTGAAAGAAGTTTGAGACATTTGTTCATATTGATTTCTCCAAGAAAAATTTGAGTGATTTCTCCAACCAGGATTGTATGTGTTAGAATATGGCTCATGAGGGGGTTGGTAGAAACCTTGGAAAGTTTGGACTTGTTCTTGATAGGCCATGGGTTGAAAGAATCGATAGGTTGAGCCAAATCTAAGCTGAATGATCGTCTACCAAACATACACAGTGGAAAAGCCCTCTATTTATGATTTTTGAATTTTTAAGATTTTTATTGATTTTTTTTTTGATGATTTTTTAAACAAACACAAACAAAACAAACACTTTCAAATCAAATTAACCTACCACTAAGTGTTCCTTGGACTTTTGTTATTTTTTCTCAAAATCAGATTTATACTTGCCTAAATCCAATTCTAATCTTCTTGTACTGGCCAGGTAAGAGGTGGAGTAGAGGGAGGCCCCCCTTGCTTTCGCAAGGACCCAATTAGATAACCTCTGACTCACTTAAGCATAAGCTTCTTAACCTCTAATCCTAGACACCAGACTTAAAGAGAAGTTTTGAATTCAAGAAAGAATAAATCTAATTATGAACCCTAGGGCCAAGTCTACTGATTTTTATTGAAAGTTTAGGACAATGCAAGAATGTGAATTTTTTTGTGATTTTTGGGCAAAGGAAAGGGTGATGAAATCCCTCACCTTATCTTTTATCTAATGGGTTAAGCCCTTAAGCAGTCCCAATTACAAATATGAAATGCAAAGATCAAATTCAAACAATGGATTTTCTAATGCTAAGTCTAATGCATGAAATAAGTGGTGGAAGTCTTACCTTTCCCCCGCTCTCTTCAATGCAAGGAACAAAATTGAATTCAAATGACAATTAAAGTGATGAATGTCCTAAAACATGAGATTCTAATCTTGAGAGATGAAATTTTTATTTACAGACAAACGGCTAACATGAAAAAGCGATTTGGAGAAATTTTTAGATTTTAGAATTTTTTAATTTTTATTTGGTTTTTAAACTAAATGAAATGAAATTTAACTAAGAAAATATGAAGTGGTACTATAGACTAATGCCAAACCACACAAACCACAAAAAGTCCAATTATTACAAGCCAACTGAAGAGAAATCTCTGTACATGCACAGAGAGTACATGAAAGCCTCACTACAAAGTTCACTCACACTCTTTCTATCTAAAATTCGGAATTAAAAGCAATTAAAAAAAATTTCAGCAAGCTTCTCCTCCAATGGGCTTCAAATCTCCAAGCCCAAATCTCCAAGTCCCACTCCAAGTGTGCAAATTCTGTAATGAAAGCCCAATAACAAGTCAAATGAAATATCAAGGTAAATGAAATCAAATTAAAGCAAATCTAAATCAAACTCTAATGCCTCCCCGGCAACGGCGCCAAGATGAACGCGCGACATTGTTGATTGTGCAATTCCGTTGTCTAGAGTTCCCTGCACATAGCAACAAGCTCACCTCCTCTAAACTGTCTCACAGTTTTAAAATAACAAAAAGAAACTAGCACAATGGTGAGAACAGGTCATTTCCACGGAGAGGCAGAATAGAACTTGATTTAAACTACTTTAACTTGGAATCATTCTAACGATAATGTATTAAAAATGAATGTGTAAACAACACCAATCAAATTCCCCACACTTGACGAATTATACTCAATGAAAGAACAAGTAGCATTGAGAACCAAAATTTGTATCACTGTACCCTCACAGCTCGAGGGATCAAATCGGTAGACAGAAATCATTAACTAGAAACCAACGAACCAATTTACCCCTACAGCTCAGGGGATGAGCAATCTACAATAGTAGCTCACCACAACACCAGAATCACTGCCCTCACAGCTCACGAATCAAACAGGAACAGAAGAAAAACCGAAAAGAATTCACAGTTGCCCAGAAGCATCTGAATCCTTCATAACAGCCTTCAATTTCTCTCCGAATGAACAAAAGAATTCAAATAACACTGGATCTACTTCTCCTGAACTCTGGAAGAACAAGAAAGGGCTCCTGCAATCCCCTTACAGCAAAGAAACAAACCAAATGAATCTGAACCAGCCTTAGCAATTCTGAACTCCAGTCGAATCAGAAGAAAAGAAGAAAAAATGCTTAAAACCCCAAAATCCCCAACTCGAATGCCCTGCTGAAAGGGAAAGTACAGAATTAAAGCAAGAACTAAAAATCCCTAAACAAAATTTCAGTCACCCTCTCCACACAGCAGCAGTAAAACTCTCCCAAACTCTGATCTCCGGAAGAACAGGAAGAAGCAAAAAAAATCCCAAAAACTGAATTCCAACCCTCCTGATCTCCACAACTCTCACAACTCTCCTCCAGTCGAACCAAGAACAGATGCAAAGAAGAAAACCCAAAAAAAAATACAGAACCTTTCGGAAATTTCCAACCAGTAGCAAAGAACACTCCACTGCTCAACTTCCTCAAATGCTAAACTATCTATCACTGCTCAAACACAGGATCACCCTCTGTAACCCGAAGAACTGAACAAGTGCACTGGATCAAAGTCTCCCAACTCAGAGAAAATAGAAACTAAATGCAGAAGAAATAGACAGAACAAGCTCCACTGGATCAAACCTTCAAATGCTCAAATTTCTTACTGATGAAAAATAGAACAATAAAACTCAGAAAATCCCAAAAATCACAACCCGTCTACCTTCCCTGCTCTGTTGAAAGAAAAGAGTACAGAAAAAGAAATAGCAGAAGAACAAATATCAAAACATCTCACTGGCTAAGCCCCTCAACTAAATGCTGAATACAGGAAGAAAACTAAAATCCTAAAAACTCCAACTGGCGAAGCCCTGAACTATGGAAAGGAAGAACGAAACTAAAAATTCCTAAAATCTCGAACTCCTCACAGCCGACCTCCTTGTATCCCCATCCCTCACTGGCTAAGCTAAAGAAGAAATTACAGAAGAAAGAAATGGCAAAAATAAACTAAATCTAAACTAGCCAATCCCTCACTGCTCTGCACTATCTATCATTGTTCAAACACTAAACCAAGAACAGCAGAATTGAACAAATCAACACAAATATTGGAACTATGGTTGCTCCAGGAACAACCCTCTGAAGCACAAAGATGAAACGTAAAATTTAAAACCAATCACAACAGCCGGACTGAGAAATAAAGATGGACAAATAATTGCATGAGAAATAGAAATTGATCTCAACAGCCTCGAATCACTTAATACCAAGATCAGTCCACTACTCTGCTACTTGAAGAGAAATTACAGAAAAAAAATAAAACTAGCACAATATCTAAAATCCGAACCAGAGCACTTAAGAACAGAAGAACTCAAAATTTTCCCAAAATCCCACTGGCTAAGCTCGTCTCCCTCCCCTACTAAGCTTTGCTCAAAAGGAAAATACAGAAATGAAATGGCCGAAATAAAAACCTAAAAATTCTCCCAAAAAAAACTCTCCCTGGATGAGGACCTTCGGGTCCCTTTTATAAGGCTCCAGGCGCCTCTGCATCTGCTCTGGCCAGCTCCGCACGAGCACCGGATCAACACCACCGCAGTGCACCGCCATCCCTGCATCGCACGGCGCTCCGCACAGTACCCAGCCACACATCGGCCAGCTGCCAGCTCATCCATACCAGCCGCTTCCAACTTCCATCGCCAGCGCACAGCACCTTTGCGTACAGGGCTCCCTGCGCACAGTAGCCCGCCACGCACGGCCTCCTCTCCAAACCGCCTGAGCGCCAGAGGCACCGCCAACCCTCCATCTGCACACACCCACCTTCGCCATGCCGCCCTGCGTTTCCCGCCACAGCACCATGCGCCCTCCTCAGCCAGCTCAGCAGTGACCCAGCCGCCATCAGCACCAGAGCGCCATCGCTCTGCCTTCGGGCTTCAGCAGCCCGCGCCAGCCAGATCTGGTCGCCACCTCAACCATCCTTGCACACATCGGCCATCTGCCTTCACAGCCCCTGTAGCGCACCGCCTTGCACACACCAGCAGCAGCTGCACACCGCCAACAGCCGCTCCAGCTTCTTCATGAAGCTTCTAGTGGATAAGGCACACAAATAATAGAAATGGAAAAAAAAATGGTTAGAATAATATTAGATTTTGTTAAAATGGTGGTGAGATGGGAATGGGGGTTGTGGCATGATGGTAGTGGGTGGGATATTTATTCATTTAAATTTTATTTAAAATCTACTTTATTTATTAACTAATATTTGCAAGAATTAAAATCAAAATTAGACAAATTATTCAAAATAAGTTGAATTTATTTAATGAGAGTCTACTATTTGTTCTACCAAAAGTAATATTCTCAAAATTTTATTTAAAGATGAAATGAAAATTAAAATCAAATTGCATCTTATTTATAACCAAATGATATCTAAATTTAACTAAATGTATGAACTTTAACACAAAAAATATGACGTTATCAGTAACTAGACATTGGAAATTATTAATGAGAAGAATATGCTTTAGTGTTTATTTCTTGTTCAATGGTATGATGTCTAGTACTCGCTCTGTACCCGTTTATATGCAACTGCCTCGCGTTCGATATTCCGCATCGGGGCGTGACAGAATAGGTTCACAGAGGTTGAAGATCCTACCTTTCTTTAGAGAAGAGGTGAAAATTTGCAGATGCTTCGGAGTTGGTTCCGTCGGGGTGAAGAACAAACGCGAGAACTAGGAGGAAGAAGATAGAAGAGTCAGAGACGTTTCAAAAATGGTGATTTGGAATGAAAGAGGGAAAAGTCCTATAGAAAGAGGACAAGTAACCGACCGTAGATGAGGAGATGAACGACTAGGATTAAATGAATAAACCGTTACGATTAATTCCCTTTAAATAAAAACTTATAAAACCCCCTTTTTAAGTTAAAATTGACTCCGACTTCATAAACTCTGACTTTATGAGAGTCATAGTACATGACTCCGACTTCACAAGAGTCGCAGTACCATAACTTCGACTTCACAAGAGTCATAGTGAACAGCTCCGACTTCACAAGAGTCGAAGTCTCAGGACTTAGAAATATTTGCGATGAAAGAAGCATACAATACAGTAAAGTGTACATTTCTAATCAGGATTGCACATACCTATTTCTCTTCTTATCGATGTAAATCTATCTTCAGGAAGAGGTTTAGTGAATATATCAGCTAATTGATTATCTGTAGAGACAAATTCAAGTAAAATATCTTCACTACTTACATGGTCCCTGATGAAATGATGTCTGACCTCAATGTGCTTGGTTCTTGAGTGTTGAATTAGATTTTTGGTCAAGTTGATTGCGCATGTGTTGTCACACAGCATTGGAATTGCATGAAGTATATGACCATAGTCTTCCAATTGATGTTTCATCCACAGCAGTTGAGTGTAGCAACTTCCAGCTGCAATGTATTATGATTCTGTTGTGGACAAAGCTACTGAATTCTGTTTTCTGGAAGACCAAGAAATCAAGCATCCTGCAAGAATTTGACAAGTACCACTGGTGCTTTTTTATCTATTTCGCATCCAGCATAGTCAACATCACAATATCCAAGCAGTTTAAATTCAAAACATCTGGGATACCATAAACCCAATTTACTTGTATTTATAAGATATCTAAAAATTCTTTTAACAGTATTGACATGAGATTCTTTTAGATCAACTTGAAATCTAGTGCATAAACATACACTGAATATTATGTCTGGTCTACTAGCAGTAAGATAGAGTAATGACCCAATCATCTCTCTATAGATCTTATGATCTACCTTCTTGCCAAGTGGATCACTATCTAACTTAATTCTTGAGCTCATGGGTGTTCCTAAGGGCTTACACTTGTCAAAACCATATTTAGATAGCAAATCTGAAATGTACTTGGTTTGACAGATGTGAGTACCCTCTTTGGTCTGCTTGATTTGCAAGCCAAGAAAGTAATTAAGCTCACCCATCATGCTCATCTCAAACTCACTTTGCATAATATTTTCAAAAAATTTGCAGAGTGATTCATTAGTAGAACCAAAGATAATATCATCATCATATATTTGGACAATTAAGATTCCTTCTGAAAATTTCTTAATAAATAGTGTGTTATCTATTTTACCTCTTGAAAAATCATGTGATACAAGATAAGCACTTAGTCTTTCATACCAAGCTCTTAGAGCCTATTTCAAACCATATAATGCTTTCTTTAAACGAAAAATATGATTTGGATACTTAGTATCTTCAAAGCCAGGTGGTTGCTCAACATAAACTTCTTCTTTTATGAAACCATTCAGAAAAGCACTCTTGACATCCATTTGAAATAGATTTATATTAAGAGAGCATGCATAAGCTAATAGAATTCTATTTGCCTCTAATCTAGCAACTGGAGCATATGTTTCATCAAAATCAATGTCTTCCTCTTGGGAATATCCTTGTGCTACCAATCTAGCTTTGTTCCTTGTGATCACTCCTGATTCATCCATTTTGTTTCTGAAGACCCATCTAGTCCCAATAACTGGATGGTCAAAAGGTCTAGGGACAAGAGTCCAGACCTGGCTACGTTGGAACTAGTTAAGTTCCTCTTGCATAGCTAGGATCCAAGATTCATCTTCCAGTACATCATTGATTGTTCCAGGCTCTATTTGAGAAATGAATGCAGCAAAGTCATAGGGAATTGTCATACCTTTTGTTCTTACCTTGTCTTGAGAATTGCCTATAATATTTTCCTTTGGATGATCTCTGTAATACCTCAATTTTCTAGGTAGTCCTTCATGTGTTTCTTCTTATTGTTGAAGTTCTTCTAGTGGTGGATCTTCTTTATCTTCTTCTTTTTCTTCAAAAGTAGCTTGTTCCAGATCCCTACACAATTTTTCAACAACATCTTCTTCTTCTATTTTCTTAATAGAATGGTTGGTTTCATCAAATAGAATATGAACATATTGTTCTATAGTTAAAGTTCTTCTGTTGAATACTTTGTATCATCTAGATTTTGAGATATATCCTAATAGAAAACCTTCATCACTTTTAGCATCTAATTTACCTAAATTATCTTTGCTATTATTTAAAATGAAACACTTACAACCAAAGGGTCGAAGGTGACTGATGTTTGGCTTTTTCTCCTTGTAGAAATTTAAAATGTTAAGAAAATAGAAATAATTTGGTTAAAATATCTTAGGGTTGTTATTAAATTGTGATAATTAGATGATAGATTGAATTAGTGGTAATGAACGTTATCCCAGTATCGTACCTCGAAGTGCGTGCCTCCACAGGGCGATACCGGAAAACGACAACGAAATAAAAATCCGAGAACATCATAATTTCCAGAAAAATGTGGAGAAATCAAATATGTAATTATCTGAATTTTTCGACGTACGGATTTCAAGGTACAGTCGACGCGACCATTTTTCGGGTGATTTTTCACCTAGTGTAAAATAAAATCTAAAAATTAAATAAAAATTACCATAATTTGTAAAACCATCACATTAGCTTATGGTAGAAATTTCAAGACAAATAGACATCATTTGGACATATTTATAGAAAGATCTTTGGGCCAGCCGAATTATGGTCCAATTACGGTTTGGATTTTCTGGAATTTTCCGGAGGCTTACGTGTGGAGCCATGGGATGGCCAGCACACTTGAAGGAAATGTTAACACATACTTACCTGAGGTGTCCTAACTAGAGAGTGCATGGTAAACGTGTCATATGGTAAAACCCAAGGGCTCCTACTCTTACACCTGGGCAGTTATCGTGTCATGGCACATGGCATGTACAGGGAGTATATAAGTAACCTAGCAACCTTTGTATCTAGCTTTCCGACTCCTCTACTATGGTGCTGCTGCTATGCGTACAAGGCTTCACAGTTGATGTGTAGCTAGAGCTACTGAGCTTCCTTCTTGCACCCTTGTTCTTGTTCAAGTTCTTGTTGAGCTGCTGCTCGTTGGGCTACTGCTATTGCTATGCTTTCCAGTCCCTTGTAGTGGGTGAATTGTGGTGGAAGTCATCATTTTCTGTTGGAGCTGCTGCTTCTGTTGAAGGTGTTACTACTGGAGCTGCTATTTCTGTTGTTCCTGTTGGAGGTGCTGGAGTCGTGGCTGCTGCTGTTGCTTCCACCCTTATTGCAGCTGTGTTTCCAAGCTTACCATCTCTTCCTCCTACCAGTTGTGGGTTCCTCTGTTAAGGGGGAGGTGTGAGTCTTCATCTCTCTAAAAGAAAGGTAGAATTCTTTCCTATTTCCCTCAATCTCGTTCAATTGACTTATTAGGAAACCTCATGTGTAGGTAGTTCCCTCCTCAAACTATTGCTTGACTCTATAAACACTTTTAGAAGTGTGTGTTTATCCTGTATGATTTCTTGTTGAATACCTCATTGTTGTTATAGAAGTGTTCCTCTAGTATCATATTATGTTAAGTTTTAAGCTAACCAACTGTAGGATTCAATCCTTGATCACTATCTTCTATTTCCCCTTCCTTACTAAGTCTTGGAATTCTATAACCATCTTGACCTCATGAGAACATAGGATTTAGTCAGCTTGTTTGATTACCTCTGTATTGTTGAGTTCATATGGTTGCTATTCAACACTCATGTCTTTAATTATATTATTATGTATTGGTAGGATTCCTTTCTTAATCTCTTAGTTCCCTGGCCACCTTTTCTTTGATTCCTTGGTTAATGGCGTGTGGTACCTTAAGCATGCCATCCTTCCAATCTGAGAACTCAGACTTTTGTCAAATCTGATAGTCATGTTATTTCCAAAGTTTAGAAAATATGTCTATGTTAGAAAATCAACATTACACCAAGTTTTAGTTGATCCTCAAGTCACAAGTAACTACATGTTATTGTCTTTGATCAATTCAACTCAATTCAGAGTGTTGATCTCATCGTATAGGTTAGATAGAACCTTAATGTTTTTCTAATCTTAGTTAGCCTGATTCGTTGAGGGATTATAAAGCTCTCAAGTGTTAACATTTGATATGTTTAGCAGAGAATAATGAAGAGGAAATGGTTCTTGAAAGAATACTCTTCATTATATCCTATGAGTTACCTCTTGCTAAATCATCTTTGCAAATTATGTTCCATGAACTTCCTTTTTCTGATCATGCTATAATGAGCATTACAACTGAAATTATTTGTGTTCAAGGTTCTAATCAAGTTGGGAATGTTAGAGGAACTTTTTAGAACTATTTGAGGTTGAATTAAGTGGCTTTCTGAAGTTTTACACAGCCCCTGTCGACAGACGAAGGGCTGGCTGTCGACAGGAACCCCTGGCCAGAACCAGAAAAACCAGCACTGTGTGTCCCTGTCGACAGGCTCCTGGCTTGCTGTCGACAGGTGCACACAGAACTGAAATCCCAGTTCTGGAAAAACATTTCCTGTCGACAGCAGACCCAAGCTTGTCGACAGGTCTTGACAGAGCCATGTTTCCAGCATCTTTTTGACTCCGTTCTTCGTTGTAAATCCTACCCAATTGCTCCAACTAATAATCTACCTATAGTTTGTGGTTTTTACCATCTAAACCTCTACTAAAACCAGTCATGTGATCTTTCCTTTTTCCTTGAATTATTTCTTCAAGTTCCGAACAAAATTATTCTTGTGAAACTATCAATTTCTGAAATCAGTGAAGGAACCAAAGTTCCTTGGTTCCTGTGTGCAAATCTTGAGTAACTATGAGTAAAATCCTTGTATCCTTGACTCATTACAATAATTAGTGTGTTATGATGACGAGTTGCGAGTCTTTGGGACTCATTTGAGTAATATGCCTGGCAAATAAAGGGCTGGTTCAGTCCTGGGGGGAGTGCCCGAATTCGTCAGTGGCCGCGCGGGGGCGATGAGGACAGTGGATGTTGGCATGCATCATTAAGTGTTTTGATTAGTCATCATGATACACATGTGTGTGTGAATGCGTGCTTGATTCTAAACTTAAGTGATATCCTGAGTTATTGACCATGCTTCTATATTATCCTTGTTCTTATGTGTTATTGAATTGACTCATTCATTCATAGCTTTGAACACTCATTGTTAATAATGTTCATGTTCTTATCTTGAGATCATACATGTGAATCCTTCTTAATTCAAGGAATTGAATTCTACTGGGCTAGTAAGCTCATTAAATCCTACTATTTCAGGTATCTACAATTCTAGAAGGCGAGAACTTCGGGATTTGTGTGTGGAGAGATCAACCGTGGCGACATTTTATTTTTGAGATTGTAAAGCAAGAATCATGTAACCCTATTGAATGGCAAATAATACATGTTATTAGTGAAGCTTCTGAGTAATTGTCCTGTTCAATTAATATAATTTTACTATTGATTTCTCGTTCGTTCACATTCCGGCATTTATGGCATATTAAATGTCGTGACGTGATAGAATGGTATCAGAGCCTTAGTTTGATAAATCTAGGGATAACCTGTGAGGATGGGTAGAAAGCCTAAGGTTAAGCTAGATAAGTATAGTTGGATATAAATTTTATTGAGTATGAAATGAAATTTGAAGGTTGGTTTTTCCCTATGATTCTTCTCCACTTCCAAAACTTCATGCTTGTAGTTCCTTTATCCGTATAAACCCATGTTTACATTTGTCCTTGATTCTGAAAGCATCATTAGGGTTGTTTTCCTGTCCATTATGATCATGTTTTAGCTAGAGTTGTGTTATGACTCAAGCATACTATGAAACTCATCCCATTAAAAAAAAAAAGTTTTAGGAAGTGTTGCACTTCTAGTTATCATCTTGCTTTTAGATTCCCATACCACAATATATCCCTATTGTCCTACTTGTCTCCCTCATGAAATATGGTGTTAGAACTGGAATTAAGACCATTTTAATGTTGTCAATCATGTAAAGATTCATAGGAACACTTGGTAGAATTTCCTGTGGTAGTTCTACCACATTCGTGGAAGTTTAGACTTTACCTGTTGACTGACAGCACTTACCTGTCGACAGCCGACTCTGGTCTGTTGACAGATACCCTCAGAACTAGAAAAACCTTGCTCTGTCTGTTGTCATCTGTCGACAGCCATTTTCTGGCTGTCGACAGACACTAGTTTGTGTTGAACTGATCCTTCTTCAGTTAGATGTGTCAGCAGGTTCAGTCCGGGATGTTGGTGCTTGTGTCGTGAGACTCGGGTCTCACGTGGTTGCTCTGGTGTTCCATGAGCTTCTTTGTCTCAGTGGGTGTGTGCCAAGGTGTTGCTTCCGCATTGTGTTTGACTCCGTTGGTTCTGCGGGAGTCATGTTGGGCCCGACCCTGGTTGTGGGTCGTGGCATTACTCTGTTCCGCTGCTTTGTAGTACTCTGCAGTAGGTGTTTCCCACTTTACTGCTTTCTAGAGTAGTTGCCTCCGCTTTTGTTGGAGTTCCTATTGCTCTGGCTGGTAAGGGACTGGTTATCTCTACTGAGCCTTGTTCGCGAGGCTCACCCCCCTACTCTCTTCAGGTTGGGACTCGCTGTCGTAGGAGTTCATTGCCGGACGGTCGTGGTGGCGGCTTGTTCGTCGTGCATTGCCAGCAGTGTGAGTTGTGAGCGTGAGCGCTTGTACTGTGAGTTGAGAGTGGCCTTTTTACAAGTCCTCGGGGTATACCCCTTAAGGACTGCACCTTTCTTTCTGTACCTGTACTTTTATTTGAGACATGTTGTACATAATTTCTTTATTAATGTACGAACTTTCTGTTGCCCAGTTGACGAGCCCAGAGGGGGGTGAATGGGTCTTTAAAAATTAATCTAGAAGATACCTGTAACTAAAAAACATTCACACAAACGTTCTTCGAAGTAGGTTAGTGATTGTTAGTTTAAATATCAAACACACAAAGAAGACAATCACACAACACAAGGATTATCCTGGTTCGGACCTCCTTTCCTTAGGAGTCCTACGTCTAGTCCCTGAGCAACACCTCAGGATTTCACTAACTAGGGTACAGTCCCCCTAAGGACGCTACAACACCCAGCTCAACTGGTCTTCCTTCACACCCGAAGGGAACAACACCCTGGATACCACACCAGGTCTTCCTTCACAACCGAAGGGAACAACACCCTGGATACCACACCAGGTCTTCCTTCACAACCGAAGGGAACAACACCAAGAGAATGAATGAAATTCAAGCCCCTAGATCAAGCTTTTGACAAGCAAGGATCTGAAGCAACTAGAACTGAGAGCAAGGATCTAAACAAGGCACACTCTCAGAACTACATGGGCTCTCTCAAGATTTTCACAAACTAGTGGAGAGCAAAGAGCAAAAACTAAGAAGAATGAAGTTCTTGGCTCTGGACTTCTTCAAAAGAATTTAATGCTTGAATACGTGATGTCTTCTTTTCTTTCTGTTCTTCTGACTTGAATTTATATCTTCAATTTGAAATCTAGACGTTGAAGTGTCCGTTGTCTCTCTTTTGAGTAGTCGTTAGACTGAATGACATCTGGAGTCTTGGAAGCTTCCAGTGAACAGTCTTTTGATTACTTGAGCACGCAAAGAGATGAGATCTTCAGAAATATCCGTTGGCTTCTATTTTGTTAACGTTGTACCATGAAGCTAGTTCAGAGGTCTGCACAAATGTCAATCTCAAATAGCAGACAGCTAAGCTGTCTCTGATGTCAGTCAACGTCAGTAGCAATAGACATGAAAATAGTAATGCCAAATAGCTTAAGTCTAAAAGACGTAATCAGAGTAAGCACGATAATGGATGATATTGTCTGCATGCATGCAGTGATACGTTTAGATCTCATAAATGCAGAAGTGACAGAGAGATATCTATGTGGACTTTGACTAGTCAACACTTTTAAGATGAATAAGATGTAAAGATATTAAATCGATAATTATACGACTTATGAAATCGTTATGAATAAGTCAGGTTGACCAAGTCGTTATGAGACATAACAAATCGTTACAAGTTCTAAAGAAATCGTTATGAATACTTATAGAATCGTTACGGCGAGCAAGTCGTTGTAAGTTCTAAAGAAATCGTTATGAATACTTATAGAATCGTTACGGCGAGCAAGTCGTTGTGAGTTCTAAAGAAATCGTTATGAATACTTATAGAGTCGTTACGGCGAGCAAGTCGTTGTGAGTTCTAAAGAAATCGTTATGAATACTTATAGAGTCGTTGTGACGAGCAAGTCGTTACAGGCTCTAAAGAAATCGTTACGGTCACTTATAGAGTCGTTGCGACAGGCAAGTCGTTACGAGCTCTAAAGAAATCATTACGGTCACTTATAGAGTCGTTACGACAGACAAGTCGTTATGGGCTCTAAAGAAATCGTTACGGTAACTTATAGAGTCGTTGTGACGAGCAAGTCGTTACGGGCTCTAAAGAAATCGTTACGGTAACTTATAGAGTCGTTGTGACGAGCAAGTCATTATGGGCTCTAAAGAAATCGTTACGGTAACTTATAGAGTCGTTGTGGCATCGACTTGATTGAAACAACATGACTTTTCAGTCTTGTAAGGAAATCGTTGCGATCACTTATAGAATCGTTATGGCATCGACTTGTTTGAAACAACATGACTGTCTTATGAGGAAATCATTGTGGACTTCAACAGAAGTTGATATGGACTTAGAGAAATATCATATTGAAAAGATTAAAGCTTAGAGAAGTAATGCATACCTTTATTGGCTTGTTTGACCTTGGTATTTTTCCTGTACTTAAGACTTATGAAATATTCATTAGATATAATTGATAAACTTTTGTTTGGTTTTGTTAATCATCAAAATATATATATATGTATTAGTTAAAATTACATGGGGACAGACTGGTCATCAATCTCCCCCTTTTTGGTGATGACAAAACTGAACAATAAGCATGGATGAAAAATATCTGAAATCAGTCTGAAGATGCTAATTTTCTTTCTTTAAAAACTTATTGTATTTCAGACATGCTAATTTTCTCCCCCTTTTTGTCATTGAGCAAAAAGACAATCTTCGACAAAGAAAGAGGAGAGAAGGAAAATAGGATTACTCAAGGAAGGTCATTTCATTAACTTTGTAGAGGTACAGGTAAATAGAAGGCAGGAGACAAAAGAGAGGCAAAATGGGATATGGTTTCCCATGCCTATGCTTCCTGCTGTTCAAAATGAGTTTTGAAGACTCCAAAAGATACAGTGTAGGATGGTCCCATGGTGGAAGCCATCCTTTTGAGATGAAGATCTAGGTGCTGATAGAGAAGATCAGCATATGCATTCTTGTCCATGTTCATCTTGAGAAATCGACGAGTCCTAAAGCTGGCACAGGTGAGGAATTAGTCCATGGTGACAGGATAGTGGTTGTGGTTATCTCTGAGAGTTTTGTGCATAGCCACATACACTTTGTATCTTTCCTCCCAGACCTTGAAGGGGTCATCAACAAGATGAATGGAGTTCATATCTAGGAAAGTAGCTGGAGAAATGGCTGGTTTGCTTCCCTGGCCTGAGCTTCATTGATTTCAAACAGTTGCTGAGCTGACAAGGGGTAGAACTTGGACCATTCTGAGGATGTCAGCCTTTCACATTCAGACAGAATGGGGGCTAGAACTTCAGCACTTACATGCCCCTGGTGATATTCCCTAAATAAGAATCTAGGAAAAGCAACCAGGCAGCCTTTCTGTACTTTAATTCTGCCCATTACTCTGGCAAAACATTCAAAGATGATGGATCCTACAGAGGACTCCATAACTAGAAAATGAATTTGAGGGGGCTATTTCTTCAGGCACTGAAGGGTAGCAAAATCTACCTGAACATCTGAAGTTTGAGAGATATCCGGAGTCAGAGCTGAAATGGCCTTTGAACTGACTGAGCTGAACCTCTGGAAGTCTATGAATATATCTGTAGTTGTTGAATAGCATGAAATGCCTGATCATTTTGATTTCCTTTTGAATATAGGGTGCCAAAAGTTCCCTATGATAATCCTGAACCACTCTGATAAGGTCAGGGAGTGGTCCCTTGGAGGGAATCTAGCAGATTTGGCAAGAATGAATTTCTTAGGAGATCCTTGTGACCTTTGCCCCACTGCTCTTCAGTTTTGGAGTGGGCAAGAGAGAAGATTTTGGATTTTCGGATTTCGAAAGAGAAGTGTAGGGTAGAATGGTGTTCAAATGATCTGTGAGATCAAGAAAGGGAAGGTTAATGATGGTTGCAAAAACAACCTTTGAGAGATATTTCTGTACAGTGAGGGATGTTTGTTGTCCACTGTGAGAGAAAACCACAAAGGTGGGTATTTGGGTTCAGAGGAAAGGGAGGAAGTAGAAGTAAGCTTCCTCTTCTTGGGGGCAGGACTGGAAGGGTCTGCCCTATGAACATGTTCCCAACCCAACACAGACCTGAGGATCCCTTCCTCAAACTCATCCTTATTTGTTCCATAAAGGGAGAGTTAAGTTGGGCTCTTTCAGGTATGATAGTGATGAAAGAGGGTGGAGGAGTAGGATGAAGAAAGAGTGGGAAGTAGTAGTAGGGAGGTCATCAAATGGTCCAAGGGAGGGACCAGGAGGAGGAGGATGCTCCAGCTGAGGATGCTGGAGGGGCCTCATGTATAGGAGAAGGAGAAGGAATGGAAGTAGAGGAGGAGGAGATGAGGTGGACTGAAATGGTGTAGGAGAAAGAAATTGGTCTAGATTGAGGCTTCTTGAATGTTTGAGGAGCAGGGTGCTGTAGGAGCTGAGGGTGGAGTTGGAGGAATAGGTGTGTGAGAGGGAGAAGAGGGAGCTGGGGGCTTGGGTGCCAAGAACTCTTCTGCCTCTATCTGCACAGACTCACTCTCCAATGGCCCCCCCTGACCCTTGCTCAGATGGCCTGGAGGCCCTTCAACCTGATCAGCTGGCTCTGTTGGCCTACCTTTTGGTGCTACTGCTGCTTCTGGTGCTGCTGCTTCTGGTGCTGCTGCTGCTTTGGAGCTGGCCCTGATGGCCCAGACACATTTTCTCCAGGCTCCTGAGGCTTCTGGAGGAGGAGGAGCTTGAACTCCAACTGCCTTGATAATATCCGAGAGCATGCCTTTCATGCTACTCATCTCCTTATTAAACCATTTCATAGCATTTTTTTTGTCCTAACTCTTGTTGGCTGAAGCTTGGCTCAGAAATATAGAATTTACATCTGACTGGAGAGTACATAGAAGCTCACCTTGCACATTCAGCCTTTCAATCACTGGCTTCAAATTTATGACAATTTTCTGCTTGACTGCCTCTCAAAAGGTGTATCAGCCAGGAGAGGAACTTCAGAGGCAACTTCTTTTCCTTCTTCTTGCCTTCTTTTGCTGGAGGAGGTTGATCATCATCTGAGCTCGAAGAGCTTGCAATCTCTCCTTCTCTGTCATCCAATTGGGAGAATCTCTATGCCTTCCTCTGACCATCAACAACTGAAGTTGTTTCTGCTGAACCTTCTTTTGATAGCTCCCCTCAATAGGAGCATTTCTTCATTTGATACTTGCTCCCCTGAATGGGAGCATCCGCCATCACAGAGTCACCCTGAGCAGCTGGGTGCTCTAGCTCTACTGGAACATCTTCCATTGGTTCATCAAAGTGGCCTGATGCCACAGCCTCTTCAGCAACTCTGCCACTGGTTTCTGGAGCACTAGAGTGAAAGGAATCGAATCAATAATGTCTGAAAGAATAGATGCAACGACAGTTGAGGGTAGTGGGTCCTCAACTGAAATAATATCCTCTGGGAGAATATCCTCAATTCTCCTTTCTGCAAAATTTACAGCTAAATCTTCTGGAATTCTGAAGCTGGTGCTATATTCTTCTTCTTCCACTGCAATTTCAGACTGAACTTCTGCTAAAGAGGGGCCTGATGATTCTGCTGCTCCAACTGCTGGAGCTAGATGAAACTGACTCCACTGGCAATTCTGGAATCATATCTGGTGATCCCATCTCCTGATGAACAACTGAGGTGTCGTCGATGATGGCTTCGCCTTCAGCAACAGAAGCCTTGAACCAGACACCATTTTCCACAGAGAAGCCACTCTTTTAGGTTCCTGGACCTGATTGCTTGGCCCATTTTCTCTACAACTGCCCTAGAAAGATCAACACCGAAGTGCTTGAAGATTGGTAAGTAGGTGGGCATAAGGCAGGGACACATTAACTTACTCTTGGTGTCCCAAATCTGATCTCTGGCAAATTTCATTCTTTCCATCATCACTGCGGCCATATTTATCCTTATTTTGAATGGCCCAGTACATCATGTCAGAGTCGGCCTTTGTGCAAGAGGAAAATGTTGCACTTCTGGGAACTAAGATTTGACAGACAATAAAATGAAGGAGGCGGTTGAAAGCAGTTAATTGATTTATATCAAGCTTGCCATCCCTTAGCTTGAAGCCCGGTCCTACAATTCCCAAACCTTTCACTTGGGCGTCCACAGTGTGAACCCCACTAAATCGGAAGTCTTCACATCAAACAACATCTTCAGCAACTCAGGGTCTATTCTAATCATGGTTCCCTTCACTGAAGAAACTAGGGACCCATCTTCCTCTGTTCTCATACACACGAAGAAAGCTTTTACAGGTCCGATAACTGACCTCCGAAAAGGTGGTAACTCCCATCCACTGCATCTGATTGATCAAATCTACCACACTGCTCATTCCATTTTTCCTCAGATTAGCAACATCGACTTCTTTATCCACAGAGCTTCGTCTTCACAAAGGTAAACCTCTCCTGCTGCTCAGGAGTGAGAAACTCGGCGCTGTAGCCACCCAAACTGCCGGCGATGACGTGCGGCCATGGATTCAGGTGGGAAAGTCTCTGGAGGGTTGAAACGGAAGGAGAAGAGAAGGAATCCTCAAGAAATTTTGCGGAAAGGAGGAGGAAGGTTCAAATTTGCAGAGGGTTGAGATATGAGTTGTTAGGGCATCGGCTCATGCGACAAGATGAAAAGGGGAAAAGGTAGACGATGAGATATGAATCGTTCTGTCATTGATTTTATGAATAAATTAATGCGTTGTGAAAAGTGAGGCGCCAAAAGGCGGCAGAAGAAGACAAAAGAGTTTGACTATTCAAACCGACTCAATGAGAGAGCGGTTATAAAGGATAATTTGAATTTCTTTGCTTAAAGCCATGGAGGGAAAAATTACTTAATTCTGAAATTTAATGTGCCAGTTGTAAACAAAAACTTTTCACAAATTGCACATGCCTAATTCCTTCTAAGAGATGTGAATCTCTCCTCGGGTAAGGCTTTTGTGAAAATGTCTGCTAACTGACCATTTGTATCAATAAAAGATATTTCAATATTACCATTTGCTACATGATCACGAATAAAATGATATCTGACCTCAATATGCTTGGTCCTTGAATGTTGAACTGGATTCTTGGTGAGATTTATGGCACTGGTGTTGTCACACAACAGTGGTGGATTTGATGTTTAATCGAAATCTTCAAGTTGTTGCTTTATCCATAAGAGTTGTGTACAGCAATTTCCAGCAGCTACGTACTCAGCTTCAGCAGTAGATAGTGCTACTGAATTTTGTTTCTTTGAAGACCAAGATATTAAACATCCTGCAAGAAATTGACAACAACCACTGGTGCTTTTTCTATCTAATTTGCATCCAGCATAGTCAGCATCATAGTAACCTACTAAGTTAATTTCACAATGTTTTGGATACCATAGACCTAAGTCATGAGATCTTGCTAAATATCTAAATATTCTTTTCACAGAAATTAAATGTGATTCTTTAGGATCTGCTTGATACCTAGCACACATACATACACTAAATAAAATATCAGGTCTACTAGCTGTTAAATAAAGGAGTGAACCTATCATACCTCTGTAGATCTTTTGATCTACTTTCTTACCATCTTTGTCACTGTCCATTCTTGTTGATGTACTCATTGGTGTTGACAGTGGCTTGGTATTTTCGAATCCAAATTTCTTTAAGAGTTCTTTTGTACTTTGCTTGACAGATGTGAGTTCCTTCCTTTCCTTGTTGATTTGTAGTCCAAGGAAAATTGAGTTCTCCCATCATGCTCATTTCAAATTCTCCTGCATCAACTTTTCAAAGTACTTGCAAAGGAATTCATCAGTAGACCCAAAAGATAATATCATCTACATAAATTTGGACTAATAGAATGTGTTTGACCTTTGACTTTATGAAAAGAGTACTATCTACTTGACCTCTACTGAAACCATGGTAAAAGAAAAAAACTAAGCCTTTCATACCAGGCTCAGGTGCTTGCTTTAAGCCATATAATGCCTTGTGAAGTTTGAAAATATGATTAGGAAATTCTGTGTCATCAAAACCCGGGGGTTGTTCCACATAAACTTCCTCTTTATAAAACATTAAAAATGCAGATTTAACATCCATTTGAAATAGTGTTAAATTCAAAGCAGATGCATATGCAAGTAATATTCTAATGGCCTCAAGTCTAGCTACAGGTGCATAGGTTTCATCGAAATCTATGCCTCCTCTTGAGAATAGCCTTGAGCTACCAATCTGGCCTTGTTTCTTAAGATTGCACCAGTTTCATCCAGTTTATTTCTGAACACCCATTTGGTGCCAATGACTGGATGGTCTGATGGTCTAGGAACAAGTGACCATACTTGGTTTCTCTTGAATTGATTTAATTCATCTTGCATGGCTACTATCCAAGATTCATCAGAAAGAGCTTCATTGACTGTCCTAGGATCTATTTGAGAAACAAAAGCTAGGTAATCACAAGGAATAACATTACCTCTTGTTCTTACCCCTATGGATGGATCACCAATAATATTCTTAAGTGGGTGATCTTTCTTGTATCTCCACTCCTTTGGAAGATTTTCATGAGTAAGTTATTCTTGTTGAAGGTCTTCCAGAGGTGGATCATCCTTCTCCTCAATTGATGAGTCTTTTAGTTTTTTGGACAGTTCATCTGTTTCCTCATTATCACTATCTACTTCCTTTCTCAAGGAAGGGTTAGTTTCATCAAAATAATATGTACAGACTGTTCAATCAATAAGGTACGTTTGTTAAATACTCTATAGCCTTTGGTTTAAAGGTACCCCATAAAGATGCCTTCATCTGATTTAGCATCCAACTTACCAATGTCCCTTTTTCCATTGTTGTGAATGAAGCAAGGACATCCAAAAGTCCTGAAGTGGCTGATCTTTGGCTTCTTCCCTTGAACAGTTCATATGCAGTCTTCTTCAGGATGGGCCTGATCATACCGGTTGATAATGTAGCTTGCTGTGTTGACTGCTTCAGCCCAGAAGTATCTTGGCAGATCATATTCTGAGAGCATAGTTCTTGCCATATCTAATAGGGTTTATTCTTTCTTTCAGCGATACCATTTTGCTGTGGTGTTCTTGGTGCTGAGAAATTATGCTCAATCCCTGATCATCACAGAATCTAGCAAACTTTTCATTCTGAAATTCACACCATGATCTGATCGGATAGACACAATGCTGAACTTCTGATCTTCTGAACTTTCTTACTGAAGCTGACGAAGTTTTCAAAGGTGTCATCTTTATGCTCTAGGAATGATACCCATGTGAATCTTGAGTAGTCATCAACTATGACAAATCCAAAATTCTTTCCTCCAAGACTGGTAGTCCTCATTGGCCCAAATAGATCCATATGAAGGAGCTCTAAGGGTTTGAGGTGGTCACCACCGTCTTTGACTTGAAGGAGCCTTTGGTGTGCTTTCCCTTAGCACAAGGTTTACATACACCATCCAATTTTGTACAACCTTAGGTAGACCTTCCACAAGATTCTTCTCAGCAATTTTCTCATGCCATTTATGCTGCAATGTCTTAGCGTCTGTGCCATAATTCAGTAGATTTATCTTATTTGCTGCCAGACAAACATTCTGAACCTTGAGTTCTTCAAGATAGACCACATATAAATCTTTTCTCTATTAGCTTCAAAAATGACTGCTCCATCCTTCAGTATGCTGCACTTCGACTCTTGAAACTTGATCTGATGGCCTCTGTCACACAGCTGGCTGATGCTAATGAGATTGTGCTTTAATCCCTTGACTAATAACACATCTTCTATGATTGTTTTTCCTTTGTTATTCACAGAACACTGCCTATCACGGTTCCTTTCCCATTATCTCCATAAGTGTCGTTCCTTCTTCAGCTTGGAGATGAGAGAATAACTTCTGGTTTCCTGACATGTGCCTTGAGCACCTGCTATCCAAATACCATTTGGATGCTCGAGAGATGTCCTGAAATAAAACATCAAGTTTTAGGTACCCAAATTCTTTGGGTCCGGATGGGTTAGTATCATTTATTTTGCCTTTTATTATCCATTTTTATGTCTTGTTGGCCATGTCGTTATGATATGTCCTAACTTGTTGCAGTGACTACAGGGATAATTTGGTTACTTTTTCTATATATCTGAAATCAGCTTTGTATGGATATCTTGTTCAGGTACAAATTTTAGTGTTGGATATGTTTTAGGATAAATTATGGTTTCTTCATTATCTGGTGGTGTATATCCTAATCCATTTTCCTCTTACCTGATCTTCCACCTTTTAATATGAGGGAGTTTTACATTAGTGAATTTTTCTAATGTGCTAGATAACTGTATATTTCTTTGTTAGTGTTTTGATTTCAGTTTTCAGTTCATCTGAACTTGCTTGTTTCTCTAATTTAGTATTTGTTTATTTTATCTTTCAAATCTTCACAGAGTAATTCATTTCTTCTTTTAAGTTCGATTGTTTGTTTTCTAACTTCATTTTGTTTTTAAATCAGATTAGTGTTTTCTAAACAGGTATTGTTTTCTTACTTGCTTTTAATAGTTAGTTACTTCTTTGTACTTATTATACAATCATTAAATGCTTCCTCTAAGTTATCTGAATCAGAATCATTACATGAATCGAAGGAGGAGTCAGAGGTTACCTTTTCATCAACATTTCCATGAAGGCCAAGTTGGCTTCTTCTTCATCGTTGCATGAGCTTGATTCACTGTCTGAGTCACTACTATTCTCCCATGCTGCTGCCATTGCTTCTTCTTATACTTTCTTAACTTCTTGGAGCTCTCTTTCTTTCTGAATTCTGGTTTCTTAAATTTTGGACAATCAGCTTTGATGTGTCCAGATTTTTTACATTCGTAGCAGATGGTTTCTCCTTTCTCCATTTCTTTACCATCTGATCTTTTCAAGTCCTTGTTTTTCTTAAAGTGCATTCTGCCGGATTGAAACTTTTTCTTCTTGGCCAAGATCCGTTGCAATTCGTAGAGAGCATTGCTTCTTCATTTCACTGTCCTCATCGCTTTCACTTTCATTTGAGCTGGCTTCTGGTGAATCTTCTTCTGCTTTCAAAGCATTGGAGTGCTTCTTTCTGCTAGATGACTCTCCTAGCCTTTCCATGATCTCATGGGCATGAGGGACCCAATGAGCTTCTCTACTGACATTCTCTTCAGGTCATTAGCTTCTTCTATAGTGTGACCTTTGGTGTCCACGAGGATGGCAAGGATCTAAGAATTCCTACCATATCTGCAATCTTCGTAAGTCTTCCCTAGACTAGCTAAACCATGGTGATATCGGTGAATTGACTGAACATTTGAGTGATTGACTCACCTGACTGCATCTGAAATCTTTCATACTGGGTGACAAGAATGTCGATTCTTGTCTCCTTTACCTTGTTTGTGCCTTCATATGTGATCCTGAGCTTTTCCCACATTTCCATTGAGGATTTACAGGCTGAAACTCTGTTGAATTCCTTCTTACTTAGAGCACAGCATAGTATGCTCTTTGCTTTGCAATTCAGGGAAATCTTCTTCCTGTCATCATCTGTCCATTGTGGTTTCTCATTTGTGACTACCAGATCACCTTCTTCCACTATGGACCAAATTTGATAGTCGTGGCCTTGTAGAAAGTATTCCATTATGGTCTTCCAATAAGGATAATCTTCACCATCGAAGAGAGGGGGTCGGTTCACAGACTGACCTTCAAAGTTACCTTGGGCTGCCATGGATCTTTACTCTTCAGATCGTTGGATCCTTTTCTTTGTCGAAGAGACTCTCTCTGATACCACTTGATGCCCAGTTGACGAGCCCAGAGGGGGGGTGAATGGGTCTTTAAAAATTAATCTAGAAGATAGTAACTAAAAAAACATTCACACAACGTTCTTCGAAGTAGGTTAGTGATGTTAGTTTAAATATCAAACACACAAAGAAGACAATCACACAACACAAGGATTATCCTGGTTCGGACCTCCTTTCCTTAGGAGTCCTACGTCTAGTCCCTGAGCAACACCTCAGGATTTCACTAACTAGGGTACAGTCCCCTAAGGACGCTACAACACACAGCTCAAACTGGTCTTCCTTCACACGAAGGAACAACACCCTGGATACCACACCAGGTCTTCCTTCACAACCGAAGGGAACAACACCAAGAGAATGAATGAAATTCAAGCCCCTAGATCAAGCTTTTGACAAGCAAGGATCTGAAGCAACTAGAACTGAGAGCAAGATCTAAACAAGGCACACTCTCAGAACTACATGGGCTCTCTCAAGATTTTCACAAACTAGTGGAGAGCAAAGAGCAAAAAACTAAGAAGAATGAAGTTCTTGGCTCTGGACTTCTTCAAAAGATTTTAATGCTTGAATACGTGATGTCTCTTTTTCTTTCTGTTCTTCTGACTTGATTTATATCTTCAATTTGAAATCTAGACGTTGAAGTGTCCGTTGTCTCTCTTTTGAGTAGTCGTTAGACTGAATGACATCTGGAGTCTTGGAAGCTTCCAATGAACAGTCTTTTGATTACTTGAGCACGCAAAGAGATGAGATCTTCAGAAATATCCGTTGGCTTCTATTTTGTTTAACGTTGTACCATGAAGCTAGTTCAGAGGTCTGCACAAATGTCAATCTCAAATAGCAGACAGCTAAGCTGTCTCTGATGTCAGTCAATGTCAGTAGCAATAGACATGAAAATAGTAATGCCAAATAGCTTAAGTCTAAAAGACGTAATCAGAGTAAGCACGATAATGGATGATATTGTCTGCATGCATGCAGTGATACGTTCAGATCTCATAAATGCAGAAGTGACAGAGAGATATCTATGTGGACTTTGACTAGTCAACGCTTTTAAGATGAATAAGATGTAAAGATATGAAATCGATGATATACGACTTATGAAATCGTTATGAATAAGTCAGGTTGACCAAGTCGTTATGAGACATAACAAATCGTTACGAGTTCTAAAGAAATGTTATGAATACTTATAGAATCGTTACGGCGAGCAAGTCGTTGTGAGTTCTAAAGAAATCGTTATGAATACTTATAGAATCGTTACGGCGAGCAAGTCGTGTGTGAGTTCTAAAGAAATCGTTATGAATACTTATAGAGTCGTTACGGCGAGCAAGTCGTTGTGAGTTCTAAAGAAATCGTTATGAATACTTATAGAGTCGTTGTGACGAGCAAGTCGTTACGGGCTCTAAAGAAATCGTTACGGTCACTTATAGAGTCGTTGCGACAGGCAAGTCGTTACGAGCTCTAAAGAAATCTTACGGTAACTTATAGAGTCGTTGTGACAAGCAAGTCGTTACGGGCTCTAAAGAAATCGTTCGGTAACTTATAGAGTCGTTGTGATGAGCAAGTCGTTACGGGCTCTAAAGAAATCGTTACGGTAACTTATAGAGTCGTTTGTGGCATCGACTTGATTGAAACAACATGACTTTTTAGTCTTGTAAGAAAATCGTTGCGATCACTTATAGAATCGTTATGGCATCGACTTGTTTGAAAACAACATGACTGTCTTATGAGGAAATCATTGTGAACTTCAACAGAAGTTGATATGGACTTAGAGAAATATCATATTGAAAAGATTAAAGCTTCAGAGAAGTAATGCATACCTTTATTGGCTTGTTTGACCTTGGTATTTTTCCTGTACTTAAGGCTTATGAAATATTCATTAGATATAATTGATAAACTTTTGTTTGGTTTTATAATCATCAAAAATAGATATATATGTAATTAATTAAAATTACATGGGGACAGATTGGTCATCACTCTGTTATGTTATTTGAATTCATTGCTTATCTCACTGGACTAAATTCTAACCCTTTCGGGTCTTCAGATCCGTGGGTGGCGGTGCGACCTTCGGGGTCTTTGGCGGGGGTCAGGAGGTCGGTCGTTACAAAAGTTAATCAAAGTGTTGTACTATTCGATTGATGAAAGTTAATCAAAGTGCTATACTATTTCGATTGATGAAAATCAATCAAAGTGCAATTTACTCTCTATATGGCCAACTACTCTGTAAAGACCCAGAATCGCATTACCAGTAACAACCAGTAACCCGAATTCTGACCCGCTAACCCACGAGACAAGCTCGGAAGGGTAGGAAGTGAAAGTCGAGGAGACTATAGTAAGAAGAGAACACCATGCAAAGCAGTAAAATTTCACTATATGAATATATCATATACAACCTCAGAGTCTGAGCAAGGTACAGAGTACAGAAGTACAACAAAAAGGTACTACTCACTGCAGCTAGGGAGTACCAACACCGGAGTGGCTAGACTCGCCTGGAACGGGAGTCGACGAAGACCACCTGAAAGGGAAGGGAGTGAGTCTCAAGAAAAGAGACCCAGTAGGGAAAAGTAACCCACCGGCAACTAAACTAAAGTGCGGAAAGTAAAAACTGAAAGTAGTACACGTCGCACCACAACACAAAACTGTAAACCACGCGGCTCAGTAACACACACTACACACACCAGCAAGTAGGACTCAGCTAGGGTCTGTGGCTCGGCGTCCCGTCACCACAGAGGCTCTCAACCCGCCACGTGTGCACACTACAGACGCTCTCTCTCGCGTCTAGTCCACGACCGGTTTTTCCCCTACGCTTGACCCTAGCGGTAGAGAAGGGGCTCCACGGAGACCGGCTCAAAACCACCAAAAGGAGTACGCACAGGACAGAGTCGCACTCGATGTCCGGCTCACTAGCGGAGGACAACCACACGCTAGTCGTCTAGACGGAGTCGCACCACGCCTAGGTAACACAACAGAAACGGGTACACGGTAACGCAACGCGCGTACAACAGACGGGAACACACTCAACGTCTGAAACCCGTACAGTAAGTAAACACCTTGTGTCACAAGCAACTACTCCTATGCATAGGCGGAGTCACTCTAAGCCTGGCCCACTTGTGCTATTAGGGCGGACATCAAATGTCAATCGCCTCTAATCACACAACTTAAGTCTGCTTGGACAAGAATATAAACGGCCACATCGATTGCCGCCAATCAGAGATAAACGGCAGCCCCTATGCCGTCAACAATAACTAAACGGCAATCGACCTTGTCGTTAAATCACCCCTGAAGATCTCAACGTCAACAGATGTGGACGTTGATATCTTCAGTCCCCCATACCCAGAACTGAACCGAATCAGTCCCAATGGGCAGAAACACTAAATAACATTCTGACTGATGGAGGGAACACATCCTCTCATCAATCCACATTATCAGAACATCATAATTAGACAATCTAACACCTAGATTATCCAAACCACCCTCAATTCCGGCATGATATAACCCAAACCGTAACCATAAATTGCATTCCAATTCACTTAATTGGGCATGCTAGTTTGCTGGGGAGGGTTATAGGGGTTAAGTCCCTACCTCAGAACGCCTTAAGAATCCCCAAATAGCCACTACTCGCGCCGGATTCCCCCGAAGACTCGCGCGAATCGCACCAAAACTACGCGTTCCTGCCCGATCTAGCAACGCCACACGATCCAGGGCCTTCTCACGAGCTCAAATCACCCAACAGAAGCTGCAGGAATCAAGAAAGGCAAAGGTGGAGAGGAGAGGAGAGGAAATGAGAAAGGTAGGTTCTGCTCTCGGGCTGCCCTACTTCAATAGGCCCGACCAGTCAACGTCAACATCCACTGGCCGCCTACTGAACCGCCTACAGACTGACGTCCAGATAGGTCGTTAAGTTCAAGCTCAGACGTCCACATCGGACGCTGACTCTGACTCAACGCAAGCCTTGGTCGTCAACCCACACAGAACCACTACAGACCCAATAAGGATTCAATAAGAACCCGAGACCTTACATACTCTCTCTCTCTCCTTGCTCTACATGTTACTTGCTATTGCTTGACAATGACATTACTTGCTATCGTTTTGGATATTGCTTTCTACCGTGACTTGTTTTTAATCATATTCTTCATGCTATACTTGATTTATGTGCTATTTGAACCATGCTACTCAACTTATTATTCTGACTATACTTGGTTCTCTCTATCATTAGTGTCTCTGTTTTTAATACATTAATCATGTAAAGCATGCCCGCACCATGAGATATAAATCCTACTAGGCGTCATCGCTCACCCTACGTTATTTGTCATATGTGTTTCAGATAAGTCGAATGTTGACGATACACACATCAAGGGGAATGGACCAGGGTGTTGAGAGACCTAGAGTCGAGTCATGAAGTTACCCTAGTACAATGGAGTCTGGTAGTTATTGTATCAGATTTCTTTTTCAATGTAATGATGTCATTGAGCCCTATGTATTGGCTCAGAATTTGTGGTTGTAATAGTCTTAGTGAATTTTAATGAAAAGAAGAGCTTATTACATTTATTGTTCATTAGATGCTCTGATTCACTCGACTGCTTGTACATTATACACTACTATGTACTTGCTACGTCTCCTCGATTTATTCCGCTGCTAAATTGGCAGGGCGTGACAGCGAGAGGCAGGCGAGAAAAGGAGCGTGAACCTTCTGAGGAGTGCTCTCTTAGAGAAGAAAACTAGTTGTGCGACGGCCTCGTTACACCGGTACGGCATACCGACCGTCGATATAGCGAGTGTGCCCGTCACAGGTGGGACATTTACCCAACGATAAAACAGTTGAGAAAACGCGAATATACGTAACAGAGTAGCGGAAGCAAAGAGAACTATTCCATTATCATCATCCACATTAGACATACTGCAGTTTACAATTTGCAAAAAGGAACTAAAGTTCTCATAAATTAAACTGCTGAAAATTAAATACAAAATGTCACATAATACATGCTTCCATATAAACTCTAATACACGGTTCCAAGTACTATACTATGAGACAACAAAAAGGGGTGCACAAACTCCCACAAGCTAGACTCCGCATCGGAGTCCGTCTCCACTGTCTCCTCCACGAAGGTCTCGTCACCGTCTAAACCTGTACGCCGAAGCAAGGTGAGTCTTAAAGACTCAGCAAATAAACACTATACAGATTAACAGTACAAGACCTAGTGGTTTCTACAAGCACATACAATTAGCAATCACATAGCATGCTAGTCCATTTAAGTTTTCAACTATCATGAAGGTTCTACAATTTATACATAACGCATGCTTCAGATTTCAAAACTAAAATTTACTATCACCTGGTCTCTAATCCATTCACTCATGAACTTTACCTTTTTAAGAACCACACACGAGAGTTATTAACATGGACAACTTACATACATGGACGGAACATAATTAGCATGTATTCCACATATTCATAAGTGCATGCATAACTTTCTATCAAGCTTAAGGTTGCTGATTTTTTTTCATGTTCCATGGCTATAACCCTACACATGAGAGCTACAACATTTCTTAAAACATCACATATAACAATCTATAATGCCATTTTGCACCCATGTTCATTAGTTGTTCTAACATGGATTCTACGCACTTTTGCATACATAAATGAGAGTAATACATGCATTTCAGAATTTACTTGGTTTCAGATTAGTCTCACATGGTTTCATTACACATTACACATCTGAATTTCACATTCCCTTTTTTTTTTTCACAATTTCCTCTTTTCACATGGTTCACTTACAACCTATAATCCACATGTCACTTACACATTCACATGGTCACATACACTTTACACATTACACTTTACACATATTTACACAATTTAGGTGCCGTTGACACATAGTCCAAACCCCAAAGAAGGACACATTCACATCACATAACACATAGACACCATCTAGGCAATGCAATGGTGACTTCTTGGACTGCGCAGACCGGGAGAACAAGTCTCCACCCTACCAGTGGTACTTGTCCACCTCCAGGATTTCCCCCTATGCCCTTAGGGTCACTTAACCCATGAACTTTCTCAGGGGGATTCCTGATACAGTTCCACTGCCTTCTCGGAAGCAGTATCACATTGGCACAATTTACACTTTACACAATTAACGTTTACACATGTATTCACACTTTACACTTTCTATCACTTCACTTCTCACTCACATGAACTCCTCTGTTTTACTAACATGGTACTGCAGGGTTTCAGGCTTTAACACACAGTAAACATTCAAATCATGCTGATTTAAACAAAAATCCACTCACATTGCGATATATGTACGATTATTCACATTTACATGAAACTCATAACTCTCTGTTTACGGGTCCAAATGGTCTGAAAATTTAACCACAGGCTGTTTTCGGGATCATGATCTACCCTCAATTTTCAGATTTTTCTGAGCTAAATAGGATTTATAGGAAATCAAACACCAATTAGCATATTATTCACAATTTAGCTAACGTGGGTCTACACAATTCTCAATTTATCCACTTACTGTTTTGCACAGAGATTCCTAACATGTGCATGAATTTAGAATACAACATCGTCTAATTCATACATTTATAATCATTTGCCACAAACTATTTTTACACGTTTTCATTTTTTCCGAAACAACACTTATACACAATTTCCACAAGCATGTATGGATTACCTAAATTTCAGAACATACACACATGACCCACAACTCATCATGATTAGCCGAATTAAGGATTCACATTATTCTAAATCACGAATCATGGGACTTTGCAAAAACGGCTACAAGTCATGCTCACATGCTTACAAAAACACCATTAACCACATTCATCATACAACCACACACATCCACAACCCCATACATAATGTACATAGCTTATAGGATTACCATATATCCTAATCGCATAAACATACCGAAATTAAATGTAGAAGGGGACAGAACAGCTCACTGTTCTGCAGAGAAACTAAACGGCGGTCTCTGGCCGCTGACTAAAGGTCGGCGGCATGGTCGATGGACGCCAAGGAGGAACTGGGCGTCCAGGGATCTTGCCGTCTACTCAGGTCTGTGCAGAAACACAGACCCGAGCTCCAAAACTTGGGTGAAATGGAGGGTCTAGGACTCGAGATAAATTCCATAAAAATAGTAGAAACATCCTAGACTCATACGGGGACATCATGACAGGTTACTTGCCTTTTAGAAATCACACCAAAGGGTCTAGGGTTGGAGAAGCTCTCCTTGGGCAGTCCCAAGAAGTTGCAGAAGCACCTCCACAAACGCCTTCCTCCGAGCTCCTGGATGATCTCCTCAGCAAAACAAGACCGGGGAGCCTGGCCTTCATATCAGCTACCTCCTTGTCGGGGAAGTCGGCCGGATCAAGCTCCAGGAGCCGGATTAAAGCCTCCAACTCTGAGTTTTCTCACAGAGTGCTCCTAGGGTTTTTCTCTCTTCTTTTCCTCTTCTCACAAGGTGAAGGGAGGAGTGGGAGGAGCCAATTTCGGGTTGGACCCTAAGAAGAGCCCCTCACCACTCACCAAACCGATTAGACATGTCAGAGCCGTTGGGGACACCTCCCCAATGGTTGCCTTGCCTTGCTTCAGAAGATAGCAGCTCTGCTGCGCATGCAGGTCAGAGAAGTGGCGTCCAGATCTCTGGACGCTGGATCTAGCGTTGGCGTCCAGGGCTGGACGCTGACACCACCTAAACGGCTGGGATTGACGCCAATAGGGCCTTCGGCCAGAACCCTAATTTATGCAGAAAACCATGCATACCGGACATATATACATGCAATGTACATATAGTATCGTATCCCACATTCACCATACAATACATACATTTTTACGTATAAATCTAAACACATGTACACGTAATTATACTACTTTGATACCTACGTAAATACGTCATAATTACACAGCACAATCATACACATAATACGAAAGAAAATACGACGGAAATTCGAGGTCTTACACCCTCTCCCCTTAAGAAAACTTCGTCCTCGAAGTTAGAACGACACTACTCAAACAAAAGGGATACTTCTTCTTCAATCGCATCCTCAAGCTCCCATGTAGCCTCCTCACGTGAAAAGTTCGCCATAGAACTTTCACCGATGCAATACTCTTGTTCCGGAGATGCTGCACCTTCCGGTCAGAATGGCTACTGGTTGCTCGACATACGAAAGATCTGGCTGGATCTCCACTGGCTCATGACTAATCACATGAGACGGATCCGGACATACTTCCTGAGCATAGATACGTGGAATACGGGTGAACGCTAGCCAAAAACTGGGGGTAAAGCTAGCTCGTACGCCACGTTGCCCAAACGTCGGAGAATCTCATACGGGCCAATGAACCTAGGGCTTAGCTTGCTATGCCTGCCAAATCTGACAACTCCACGAGTAGGCGATATCTTCAAGAAGACATGATCGCCAACCTCGAACTCCAAATCCTTTCTCCTGTTGTCGGCATAACTCTTCTGCCTATCTGTGCCGCAACAAGCCTTTCCTGATCAGCTGAATCTTATCCGAAGTTTCCTGAACCAACTCCGGTCCGATCAACTGCCTATCACCAGTCTCCCAACATAAAGGAGATCTGCAGGGCTACCATACAACGCCTCGAATGGAGCCATTCCAATACTAGCGTGAAAGCTGTTGTTGTATGCGAACTCCACAAGAGGTAAATGACGCTCCCAATCATCCTTCCAATCCAGAACACACGCTCTCAACATATCCTCGAGTGTCTGGATAGTCCTCTCGGACTGTCCATCGGTCTGGGGATGAAACGCCGAATGAGCTTAAGCTCCGAACTAACGCATCCTGAAGACCCTTCCACAATCCGAAGTAAATTCGGATCTCGATCCGAAATGATCGACTTCGGCACACCATGCAACCAACGATCCCACTAACTACAATCTAGCTAAGCTCTCTACTGACTGCTTCTTCTTCATAGGCAAGAACATGAGCAGTCTTCGAGAATTATCTACAACTACCCAAATCGAGTCGTTGCCCCTTCTAGATCGAGGCAAACCCGAAACGAAATCCATAGTGACAGCTTCCCACTTCCATACGGGGATATTCCAACCTCTGCATAAGGCCGGATGGTCGCTGCCGCTCGGCTTTCACCTGCTGACATACTAGAAATCTATGACACATAATCCGCAACATCCTTCTTCATGCCGGACCACCAGATGATCTCTTCAAATCCTGATACATCTTAGTGTTAACCGGATGAATAGAAAATCGCGATCTATGGGCCCGTAAACACATGCTCACGGACATCTACTACATCGGGGACACAAACACGATGCTGAAATCTAATCACACCGTCCTCATCACGAGCAAAGCCCGCCTTGCCCACTAACTCTAACAATCTAGGATCGGCTTTCTGCTGCTCAATCACCTCATCCAAGACTGAGGATCTAAGGGATAGCTGAGCTACAAAGCCTGACACAACGATGGCTCTAACTCGTCATAGAGCACGCCGCATCCTCCAACATCTTCCAATCTGCTGAGCGAAGACCTCTTCCTACTAAGAGCATCCGCCACGACGTTCGCCTTTCCAGGGTGATACTGAAGGTCGAAGTCATAGTCCTTCAAGAACTCAATCCATCTTCTCTGCCTCAGGTTTAATTCCTTTTGGGAGAAAAGATTACCTCAAGCTCTTGTGGTCGGTAAACACCTCAAATCTGACACCATAAAGATAGTGCCTCCAGATCTTTAGTGCATGAACCACGGCTGCTAACTCCAAATCATGAGTCGGATAGTTCCTCTCATGCTCCTTCAACGACGAGAAGCATAGGCTACTACCATCTTGCTGCATGAGCACACAGCCTAACCCAATCCGAGATGCATCCGTATAATGGCAAAGCCCTCTAGACCACTAGGCAATACCAATACCGGAGCAGAGGTAAGCTTAGCCTTCAATAGCTGAAAGCTACGCTCACACGCCTCAGACCACACTAACTTCTCACCTTTCCGAGTCAGCTTGTCAAGGGGGCGGCGATGGATGAGAAACCCTCAATGAAAATCGCGATAATAACCAGCTAACCAAGGAAACTACGAATCTCCGAAGGGGTCCTGGGAACATCCCAATCCATAACTGCCTGGACCCTTCGTGGATCAACAGCTAAAACAGCCCGGAGATAACATGCCCGAGGAAATGAACCTCGCGCAACCAGAACTCGCACTTGCTGAACTTCGCATACAGCTTGTGCTCACGGAGAACCTCTAAGACTAACCTAAATGCCGAGTGTGGCATCATCCGGAGAATAGACCAACAGTCATCAATAAACACAACAACAAAGCTATCTAAATACGGACTAAACACCGGTTCATGAGATCCTGTGACGCTGCAGGGGCGTTGGTCAACGATCCGAAAGGAAAGAACAGAAACTCATAATGCCCATAACGGGTTCTAAATGCCGTCTTGGACACATCCTCACTCCTAATCCGAAGCTGATGATACCAGATCGCAAGTCAATCTTGGAAAAGACTGATGCCTCTCGCAACTGGTCAAACAGATCATCAATCCGAGGTAAGGGATACTGTTCTTCACATCACCTGGTTTAGCTTTCTATAATCAATGCACAACCGAAGCGACCCCCGTCTTTCTTCTTGACGAACAATACAGGCGCGCCCCAAGGGGAAACGCTAGGGCGAATAAATCCCTTATCAAGCATTCTGGCCAATTGCTTCCTCAACTCGGCTAATTCTGCAGGGGCCATCCGATACGGGGCCTTCGAGATAGGAGAGG